>SKCR01048417.1:0-347320 GCA_019454045.1 Zanthoxylum bungeanum
AATGTGTAGACTTTCTTGGACCTTCATCGAGTCATATGAAGTGTAAACTCTAATGTACCTTCTTCACATATAGTAGAATGAAAACTTTCTTAGACCTCCATTAAATCTGGTAATCTGAAGACTCATTTGTACCTTCATCAATATGTATGGTCGACTTGAAACATAGGACAATGAAACATCCTCCATATGGGACATCATCATTATCAACCTTCTGCCCAGTTGACACAACAGGCAAGTAAAGGATCTCTCATTATTTCAGTCAAACAGAGTATGCTTCTTACTTTGAAGAGCCATTGACTAGTCACTCGACAAATCCTCCAGACGACAAGTATCAATGTTCTCATTTCTTTGCTTATCATGATTGTGGTTTTGAAATTTGCAAGCAATGTCATATGACATAGTTGAAGACCTGGACTACTTCTGGTCCAGACGACATTGAAGACTCCCCGTCGTATGGAGTGTACCATGAACCTTCATCCGGTTCAGTCGACTGGGAACATTCCCTATAACTCATGTAGAGTCAAGTATAACATATGACATTCATCTGGTCTAGAAAAATTTGAAGACTCCCATGGTCCTTGACTAGTAGTATGAGGATTGTCCTGAACCTTCAACTGGTTCAGTCGACCGGGGACATCCCTCATGGACTCATGTCGAGTCAAATGAAGACATGAACTTTCTACAGTCCATACGACAATGTCGTGTGAAATAACTCATGAACCTTCATCTGGTTCAGTCGACCGGGGACATCCCTTATGACTCATGTCGAGTCAAGTTGAAGACCTGGACTTTCATAGTCCAGGCGACACATGTCATATGAAATGGACTCATGAACCTTCATCTGGTTCAGTAGACCGGGGACATCCCCCATGAGACTCATGTCGAGTCAATTCGGAGACCTGGACTTTAATAGTCCAAACGAAACATGTCGTATGAAATGAACTCCTGAACCTTCATCTGGTTCAGTCGACCGGGGACATCCCCCATGACTCATGTCGAGTCAAGTTGAAGACCTGGACTTTCATAGTTTAGACGACACATGTCGTATGAAATGAACTCTTGAACCTTCAACTGGTTCAGTCGACCGGGGATATCCCCCATGACTCATGTCGAGTCAATTTGAAGACCTGGACATTCATAGTCCACACGACACATGTCGTATAAAATGAACTCATGAACCTTCATCTGGTTCAGTCGACCAGGGACATCCCCCATGAGACTCATGTCGAGTCAATTCGGAGACCTAGACTTTCATAGTCCAGAAGACACATATCGTATGAAATGAACTCTTGAACCTTCATTTGGTTTAGTCGACCGGGGACATCCCCCATGAGACTCATGTCGAGTCAAGTTGAAGACCTGAACTTTCATAGTTCAGACGACACATATCGTATGAAATAAACTCCTAAACCTTCATCTGGTTAGTCGACCGGGGACATCCCCCATGAGACTCATGTCGAGTCAATTTGGAGACCTGGACTTTCATAGTCCAGACGACATATGTCGTATGAAATGAACTCATGAAACTTCATCTAGTTCAGTCGACCGGGGACATCTCTCATGACTCATGTCGAGTCAAGTTGAAGACCTGGACTTTCATAGTCCATACGACACATGTCGTATGAAATTAACTCATGAACCTTCAACTGGTTCAGTCGACCGGGGACATCCCCAATGAGACTCATGTCGAGTCAAGTTGAAGACCTAAACTTTCATAGTTCAGACGACACATGTCGTATGAAATAACTCATGAACCTCCATCTGGTTCATTCGACCGGAGACATCCCCATGAGGCTCATGTCGAGTCAATTTGGAGACCTGGACTTTCATAGTCCAGACGACACATGTCGTATGAAATGAACTCATGAACCTTCAACTGGTTCAATCGACCGGTGACATCCCCCATGACTCATGTCGAGTCAAGTTGAAGACCTGGACTTTCATAGTCCAGACGACACATGTCGTATGAAATGAACTCATGAACCTTCAACTGGTTCAGAAGACCGGGGACATCCCCCATAGACTCATGTCAAGTCAAGTCGAAGACTAAGACTTCCTATGTCCAGATGACGCATGTCGTATGAAATATACTCATGAACCTTCATATGATTCAGTCGACCAGGAACATACCTTATAGACTCATGTCGAGTCAAATATGAGACATATACTACTTTTGGTCCAGACGAATCAAGTCGTGTGCTCTTGAACCTTCCTCAAGTTCAGTCTACCAGGGAACTCATATGGATTCATGTCGAATCAAGTTCCTGAAACATGAACTGCATATTTAGAAAACGCCAAAGATTATACGGCTGTTCAAATATGTAAGAGACTTTAGCAACCATGTTGAACCATGTATTGACACAGACGACAGAAGGTAATGTTTACAGCCATGCATTCTTGGCACATGCTCTTACATTTTGTTTCATACGACACATAGGGGTGGGCGCGGTTCGGTTTGGTTCGGTTTTTGCTAAAAACCGAACCAAACCATATTTTACGGTTCGGATTTTTTACCTCTCAAACCAAACCATTAAATAACGGTTTGGTTCGGATTGGAAATTTTTTAAACCAGCGGTTTACGGATTGGTTCGGTTCGGTTTACGGATTATTATATTTAAAATAAATTTTCATCCACTTAATTGAAGACAAAAAAAAAAAAAAGTTTATCCAACAAATAGTATGAAGTGCTAGGGTGTAAGCTGTGACTCCATGGAACACATGCACTCCATTAAGGATTGAAAAATGAGGCACAATTAATTCTTGTATTTTTTAAAAAGTTACCTTGAATAATGATGCTACCATCATTCTAATTAAGAGACAAATTCAACATCTTACTTTCAAGAATAATGATGCTACCATAAAACAAAAAATTTAAGAATAAAAGTATTAACAAATAAATTGAAGAATAAAAATATTAACAAATAAATATATTAACAACAAATTTAAGAATAAAAATATTAACATACTAATTAAAAGAAAACATAGAATAAAATTAAAAGAAAAATACAATTTTTTTTTTTATAAAAATATATAATTTTTTTTTAATTATAACGGTTCGGTTCGGTTTAACAGGTGCGGTTCAGATTAGCTCCTGAACCGAACCGTAAACCGTTTGGGGTGGGCCAATCCGAACCGCAAACCGAACCGTTAGAAAAAAAACCGTAAATTCGACACATATATAGAAATACTCTCTAAATCAATAGAATTTTTGACTTAGAGAGTATGAGACAAACTGTATGGGCCAAATTTAGGCCAAGGGCAAAACCGTCTTTTTACTTCGAACCCAATACCAAATGAAGCCCAAAATGATACAACCCAGCCCATAAAACTTTAAACCGTTTATAAAAGTAAAGCCAACAGCTTAAGGACAAATCCATTTAATTATTCACCTATTGTATCCCATTTTCCTAAACACAAAATATATTATCACATGCGAATATTCTTCATCACCGAAAGATAAAGACTTGAGCACGTTGTGGGCCCATTGTTAGAAATCACAGCACGTTATGGGTTCCATAAACAGCTTCTGTTACAGCTATAAAGTGACTTCCTTCGATCTATAAAAAAGGAGGGAACTCAGCATACAAGGGCAGTCAAGCTTCACTTCTCTTATACAAGCTTTTTCTCTTTGACACAAGCTCTCAGAGCTTCTCATTCCCTTAAACACCTGTCACCCCGCCCTCAGCACGGCCACCCAAGAAGGACAAGGTAACAACAAACCTTGCTTTCACATTTACATATTTACTGCTCATTTCATACTACTGACTTGAGCGTCGGAGTGCCCCCGGCACCCACCACACCGAGGAGTCTACTCTACTCCCGCTCACTCTAACTTTATTTTGCAGGATCGCTAATGCCCCAAACTTACAAATTCTCGATTGTGGACCTCGGACGAAAACCAACGTCCATAATTGTGGACGCTGGATTTCGGCCGAGGTCCTCAATCAGAATTTGTAGGTTGGGCACTAGCAATCCTGCAAGACAAAGGTAGAGTGAGCGGGAGTAGACTACCACCGGTGTGGTGGGTGCCGGGGACACTCCGACGCCCAAGTCAGTGGCACGAAATAAATTTGTAAAGTGGGAAAGCAAGGTTGAATATTACCTCTACTTCCTTTGTTTGGCCGTGAGGGCCGTGTAATATATGAAGGGATCAAGGATTGAGAGTATGAAGTATTAGGGTGAGAGAAATGAGACTTGAATGACTTCTTCCCGTATTCTTTTCATATTTATAGATAAAACATGATCTAATGTTGGTGTATTTGGTAATGGTTTTGGAGTAAGTGAGGATTAGTGCTAGAATTAGGTTAAGTGGAGTGGTTATTAGTTTATGATTTAATTGTAATCAAATAATACATAATTCTTTGGGCTTTGGTCCTTATTTTCGGGCCTAACATGCTGATGGGCTTAAGGTGAAAGACAGTTTTACCCTTGGACCAAATTTGGCCCATACAGTTTGTCCCTTACTCTCTAAGTCAAAGAATTTTTGCTTTAGAGAGTATATTTATCCGTGTCGTATGAAAAAAGAGCGTAAGAGTGTGTTACCTTCTGCCAAATGTCGTGTCAAAATATATACAAAAACGTAGGTTTCCGTTTGCATGCATCTTAGCTTCTTGATTTATCTAGGGTCATGAAGTACGTGTTTTTTTGACCGAACTGAAATAGAATTTCAGGAGTTCATGAGTCCAGGGGAATGTTCCTTGTCGACTGAATCAAACGGTAGTTCAGGAGTATGCTTGACTCGACATGAGTCCCGGAGAACGTTCCTTGTCGACTGAATCAAACGGTAGGTTCAGGAGTATGCTTGACTCGGTCGAGTCTCGGGAATGTCTCTTGTCGACTGAACCAAACGGTGGTTCAGAATTTTCTTGACTCGACATGAGTCCAGGGGAATGTCCTTTGTCGACTGAACCAAACGGTGGTTCAGGAGTTTACTTGACTCGACATGAGTCCAGGGGAATGTCCCTTGTCGACTGAACCAAACGGTGGTTCAGGAGTTTTTCTTGACTCGACATGAGTCCAGGGGAATGTCCCTTGTCGACTGAACCAACGGTGGTTCAGGAGTTTTACTTGACTCGACATGAGTCCAGGGGAATGTCCCTTGTCACTTGAACCAAACGGTGGTTCAGGATTTTACTTGACTCGACAAGAGTCCAGGGGAATGTCCTTTGTCGACTGAACCAAACGGTGGTTCAGGAGTTTACTTGACTCGACATGAGTCCAGGGGAATGTCCCTTGTCGACTGAACCAAACGGTGGTTCAGGAGTTTTTCTTGACTCGACATGAGTCCAGGGGAATGTCCCTTGTCGACTGAACCAAACGGTGGTTCAGGAGTTTACTTGACTCGACATGAGTCCAGGGGAATGTCCCTTGTCGACTGAACCAAACGGTGGTTCAGGAGTTTTACTTGACTCGACATGAGTCTAGGGGAATGTCCCTTGTCGACTGAACCAAACGGTGGTTCAGGAGTTTACTTGACTCGACATGAGTCCAGGGGAATGTCCCTTGTCGACTGAACCAAACGGTGGTTCAGGAGTTTACTTGACTCGACATGAGTCCCTTGTCGACTGAACCAGACGGTGGTTCAGGAGTTTCTTGACTCGACATGAGTCCAGGGGAATGTCCCTTGTCGACTGAACCAGACGGTGGTTCAGGAGTTTACTTGACTCGAATGAGTCCTTGTCGACTGAACCAAACGGTGGTTCAGGAGTTTACTTGACTCGACATGAGTCCAGGGGAATGTCCCTTGTCGACTGAACCAAACGGTGGTTCAGGAGTTTACTTGACTCGACGAGTCAGGGGAATGTCCCTTGTCGACTGAACCAAACGGTGGTTCAGGAGTTTTTCTTGACTCGACATGAGTCCAGGGGAATGTCCCTTTGTCGACTGAACCAAACGGTGGTTCAGGAGTTTTTCTTGACTCGACTGAGTCAAGGGGAATGTCCCTTTGTCGACTGAACCTAATACAGTTTCAGGAGTTCACTTGTCTTGATATGAGTCAAGGGGAATGTCCCTTTGTCGACTGAACCTATACAGGTTCAGGAGTTCACTTGACTAGATTTAGTTACATTCTATAGATCTTCCACGTGTCGTTTAACGGTAAAACCTAGCGCAAATAACGAGGAGTCTTATGGCGGGAAATAAACCGCCAAAAGAAGTAGTATAAGAGTGTGGCTTGATGGGTTCATTTGTTTCATTTCACAAGATCAATCGATTTGGGAGAGAACTTCAAGGCTTCAAGGTACTTCTTTCACTCTCTTCGCGTTCTTCATTTGCTTTGAATATTCGTAGAGTAGCTTCAATCTGTTCTTAGCTAAATTAGGTTGTTTGATCTTTAGAATCATACGTTATTTGGTGGATTTGTGTTTGGAGATAGGAGTAGGATTTGATCTTTAAGGAACCCAAATCCTAGAAATTATTTGTTTGTAGACTCGTTGATGATAGAATATGTCGAGTGGAGACTCTTTAGAAAGTTTAGGAGAACAGATCGATACATTCGTAGGATCATCATCGAGTGAATCAACAGAAGAAAAATCATTAAGGGAATGGTCGCGTCAAGAGTTTTTTGAGGAAGGACCTGTAACCGTTATGTCGCATGAAGTTCCGTTGCAGGCAATTCCTATTAGATCATTGGCAGCTGTCGAGGAATTTAGTGGAGGGGTGAGCACAAGTGAGCCTACCAACATACTAACCAAGAACCC
This sequence comes from Zanthoxylum bungeanum, assembly GCA_019454045.1. Taxonomy (NCBI): domain Eukaryota; kingdom Viridiplantae; phylum Streptophyta; class Magnoliopsida; order Sapindales; family Rutaceae; genus Zanthoxylum; species Zanthoxylum bungeanum. The sequence continues at coordinate 6,699 of SKCR01048417.1, forward strand.
AGCTAGTCGAATGACGGCTAGTTTGCTGATGGAAATTAGGATTAAGTATAGATTTCCTAGATCAATGGAACTGAGGGTGCCCTTGCCGTCTGAAAGGATCGATTATAAAATTCCCGGATGGATTGGTTTTTATGTAGTACCGTTTTCTAATGGGCTTAGATTCCCTATTCCGAGGTTAGCTTGGGAAATTTTGGATCATTATGGGATTGCTCCTTCACAACTAATGCCGAATGCTTGGAGGATTTTAATGTCGATTGAATGCTTAGCATTCGAACAAGGGTTATTGTTTGAGGTGAAGGACATTTTATATTCATACTACCTTAAAGAGCACCTAACTGAAAAAGGGAGATATACTTTGTACCTTCGTCGTAAGAGGGAACAAATAGTTATGGGGCTTCCAACAAACGATAGGGGTAATTGGCAGTCGGACTATTTCTTTGTGAAAAATGAGGGTATCTTTGGGTCGACTGGAATGGGTCGAGTTTCAGAATACTGGAGTGTATTTAGTGAGTATCAACTTCTTCTATTTATTGAAAATTTATCAATGTTATTGTCGTATGATACTAATGTATGGATTGTTTATTATGCAGGTCCTTTTCGAAACAGTTTATTCGACAAAACACCTCTTATTTTGTCGAACACAAAGCTCTTCTTGATCTTCCCGTCGAACAAAGAGATTGGAGGATAATCTTGGTAGAGCAGAGATTAAGAGCAACTTTACAGTGGAAAGAAATCTTCGAATCAGAAGGTATATCTACCCCTTTGGCACTTTCTAAAAACGTATTGGAAGTCATCTACTGTACTCGGTCGATTCGAGCTCTGTACGGAAGGTGTGGTTTATAAAGACATTAACTCCAAAAGAAATTTTATGCGCAGAGGACATGGCGTCGAGGCAAATAAAAGTAGCATCAATTGATGAGTTGATGAGCCGAAAAAAGGCTAGGAAGCTCAAGATAAAGGAGCCAGAAGTGGAGGTTCCAGAACCACAATTGGTATCGTCGACTGGAACTCCAAAGCATAAGGGGAAGTCGACCGAAATAGTTGTCAAAGGGGGGAAAAGGAAGGCGGATGAAATCGAAGAAATCGATAATATAGTTGTCAGGATTCCATCAGGGTCGACTGCAATTTCTGACCCATCAAGCCTTGACCCTTTTATTAAGAAGCTTCTGCTGGAAGAGGATGAACAGAGGCTATCCAAGATTGGCCCGGTCGAGTCGATGAAAAAGGCTGCGGCTTTAAATTACCAAGTAAGAAAGTAAATAGAAATTTCATAATAATTTGTAAAATGGATTCTAATCAAATCCTTTTTTCAGGCAATGGAGTGCAGCTTACATATGCAGCGATATGTCGAATCGACTCTTAAGAAACAGAGAGAGATGGATAAATCATTTGCGGCTATGAAAAAGGAAGTGGTCCAAAAGAAGTCGCTTGAAAAAAAATGCTGAATTGGAGAAGGAGTTGAAGGAAGTGAAGGCAACACTTCAGATGGAAAAGGAGACTTCTGAGGTTACGATTGAAGGCTATAAGGATGCGTTCGAGAATGTGAAGAAGGAGAATGAAGAATTACTTGAGAATCTTGAAGGGATTGCTCTTGAATCTATGATGAAAGAACGCAGTCATCTGATGAAGGATTTCCTTGATGGGAAGTCAGGAGCTTGGGAACCAGAGAAATGGATTCAACAGTATGACCAACTATTGGCAGGAATTTCTTTTTCAAACGAGGGTGATGTGGAAGAGAAAGGCGAAGAGGTCGACTCGAAAGTGGCTGAAAGAGAAGTAATTGAGGGAGCGGCTGAAGTTCAAGAAACGGACAAGAAGAGTGAAGAACTTAGTCGAATGGAAATCGAGTCGACTACTCAAGTTCAAGAAATTCCTGCACCTGAAGTTGCTGCTGCTGAATGCATTCAGGAAGAAGCTACTCCAGAATTTGAATCTCTTTGTAATTTTAATTTAACTCCTTTGTAGAACAATTTTAATGACTTAATGATATTTTGGGATGATATTTCAAATGAAATTTGTTTTTAAGTCGAATCACACAATACATAAAGTAGAAAATTACTCTGAACCTTAAAAATAAATAAATGCACGCATAAATTACCGGTGAAATTGCTTAAGGTGAATTGCATTCCAACTATTGTGAATTTGTCTCCCCTCAATTGTTTGTAATTTGTAGGCTCCGTGTCCAACAACTCTTGTGATGATGTATGGCCCTTCCCAATTTGGTCCCAACTTCCCTTCTCCGACTTCTTTTGTGTTTTGAAAACTTTCGTAGTACCCAATCCCCTTCCTTGAATGTTCTGCTCTCTGACATTTTTGTTGAAATATCTCGCCATTCTTTGTCGATGAGATGCAAGTCGTATGGTCGCCTTTTCTCGTCTTTCGTCGATTGTATCTAGATTCATATACATCAACTGTTGATTTGCCTCATCACCAGCGTACTGGTAGCGTAGAGAAGGAATGGCTTTCTTCGATTGGAATTACTGCCTCTGTTCCAAATGCCAAAGAGAAAGGAGTTTCTCCAGTCGAAGAACGGATGGTCGTTCTGTAGGACCACAATACTCCAGGAAGCTCGTCTGCCCATGATCCTTTTGCCTTCTCCAATCTTTTCTTCAAAGTATTCAAAAGTGTCTTGTTAGAAGACTCGGCTTGCCCATTAGCTTGTGGAAAGCGTGGGGTTGAAAAACTTAACTTGATCCCCCAATTTTTACAAAAGTCTTGAAAATGTCGGCTAATAAACTGGGAGCCATTATCTGTTACAATCTCCTTGGGAATGCCGAAACGACATATGATGTTTTTCCAGACAAATGTTTGAACTTCTTATCTCGTATTTTGGCAAAGGAGTCTGCTTCAATCCACTTTGAAAAATAATCTGTCAAGACTAGCATGTAGACTCGTTGTCCAGGGGCGGTTGGTAGCTTCCCTACAATATCCATACCCCACTTCATGAACGGCCATGGGGATAGGATAGGATTCAGCTTTTCTGGTGGAAGATGTGGAATAGGAGCGAATCTCTGACACTTTTCACTTCTTCGTGTAATTGACTGAATCAATTCTCATAGTTGGCCAATAATACCCAGTCGAATGGGCGCGTGAGGCAAGGCTTCGTCCTCCAGAATGATTTCCGCATTCTCCTTCGTGCAATTCTGATAGTACATGTTGTGCTTGATCATGAGTAAGACATTTCAAGTAGGGTCCAGAGAACGACCTTTTCAATAGTTGTCCATTAAATATGGTGAATCTTGCTGCCTGCCTTTGAATCCTTCTTGCTTCATTTCTATCTTCTGGAAGCAGTCCATCTTGCAAGTATTTCATGATTGGTGTCATCCACGAGTCGTCCGAAGTGATGGTGCTGATCTCCTTGTTCTCCTTCCAAATTGATGGCCAATTTAAATACACTACTGGAATTGATTGTAGTTTGTCTCCATGCATCGTCGACCCGAGGGTAGCCAATGCGTCCGCCTGAGTGTTTTCACTTCTTGAAACCTGAGATATGTTGAATTCTTGAAATGTCGCCTGGACTTCTTTAACTTTCTGCAAGTAGGATAACATTTGAGGGTCTCGTGCCTGATATGAACCTTGGAGCTGATTCACTATCAATTGGGAGTCTGATTTCACTTCGATTCTTCTTCCCCCAAGCTCTTTGACCAAGCTGATTCCTGCTATCAAAGCTTCATATTCTGCTTCATTGTTTGTAACTCGGAATCCACATTTGATTGCTTGTTGTAGTATGTCCCCATCAGGAGTAGTGATCACTATGCCAAGGCCACACCCTTTCTTATTGCTAGAACCGTCGACTGAAAGTTTCCAAAGTGAATTTGATTGGATTGAATTGACTTCGGTACCTTCCAAGGGATTCTGAGTTGGACTGAAATCTGCTACAAAGTCAGCCAAGGCTTGAGATTTGATTGCTGTTCTGGGCTGGTAAGTGATGTCGTGTTCTCCCAATTCGACAGCCCATTTTGTTAATCTTCCAGTCAACTCTGGCTTGTGTAGTATGCTCCTCAAGGGGTACTCCGAGTAACTGTGATAGGATGCCCTTGAAAGTATGGTCGTAGCTTCCTGGCTGACATTACCAAGGCTAGTACCAATTTCTCCAAATGCAAATAACGTGACTCCGTATCAAGTAATGCTTTGCTTACATAGTAGACTGGAAGTTGGGTGCCGTTCTCTTCTCGAATCAAAACAGCGCTCACTGCTTGGTCTGACACTCCCAATACAAGAATAACCTTTCATTGTCGAGTGGTTTTGACAACAATGGTGGTGATGTTAAGTACTGCTTCAGCTCTTTCAGAGCTTGTTCGCAGGCGGGAGTCCATTCAAAGTTTTTTGTCTTTTTAATGGCTGAAAAGAACATAAAACTTTTGTCTGTCGACTTGGAGATGAATCTGTTCAACGCAGCAATTCTCCCTGCTAGTCGCATGACTTCCTTTGGGCAGGTTGGAGAAGGAATTTCAAGTATGGACCTGATTTGATCTGGATTTGCCTCAATCCCTCGTTGTGTAACGACATATCCCAAGAATTTCCCAGAAGCTACTCCAAACGCACATTTTGTTGGATTCAATTTCATCCCATACCTATTCATCACCTTGAATGCTTCTTCCAGGTGTTGCAGATGCTGATCAGATTTCGATGATTTCACCAACATGTCGTCTACATACACCTCCATTGTTTTTCCAATCTGTTGTGAGAACATTTTATTGACCATTCTCTGATATGTAGCACCTGCATTTTTGAGACCAAAGGGCATTACCTTGTAACAGAATATGCCCCTATTGGTCATGAAAGCTGTTTTCTCTTGGTCGTTTGGATGCATAAGGATTTGATTGTACCCAGAATATGCATCCATAAAACTTAGCAATTCGTGTCCAGCTGTAGCATCAACCATTTGATCAATATGAGGCAATGGGAATGAATCTTTTGGGCATGCTTTGTTCAAATCTGTGAAGTCGATACAAACTCTCCATTTTCCATTCTTCTTTCGTACCACCACCACATTGGCTAACCAGGCTGGGAATTGAACTTCTTTAATGGCACCATTTTGTAACAATTTTTGGATTTCTTCATCAATGATCTGGTTTCTTTCTGGGGCAAACTTCCTTCTTTTCTGTCTGATTGGAGGATAGTCTGGATCCACATGGAGTTGATGAGTAATCAAGCTGGGGTCAATCCCAGTCATGTCTTCATGCGACCAAGCGAACTGGTCATGTCGTTTTCGCAAAAATTCACTTAAGTCTGCTCGTAGTCTGGGATCTAGATTTGCTCCAATTTGAGTTTTATGGTCTGCATATTTGTCATGGATTTGAACCTCATCCAATTCTTCAATATTTGGAAGTGTGGGCTCCTGCGAATGAGGTTCGTTCTGTAATTGCTATGCTGAATGGACCTTTGCCTTCATTGTTGTTTGGTAGCATCCTCTGGAAGCAACTCTATCTCCCCTTATCTCTTGAATCCCCCACTTTGTAGGAAATTTTAGAGTTTGATGATAGGTGGACGATACTGCCCTCATTTCATGAATCCATGGCCTCCCAATAATTAGATTGTAGGCTGAAGGACAATCCAGGACTAGAAAGGTTGTCATTTTGTTGATTCCCCCTGCGTAGACTGGAAGGCTTATTTCTCCCAAAGTAAATTTTTGTTCACCACTGAATCCAATCAACACAGTCGTCCTTTTGTTAACTTTCTCTAATTCAGCTCCCATGTCTGTCAAGGCTGTTGTAAAGATGATGTTGGCTGAGGATCCTGTATCTATCAGAACTCGTTTGATCATGAAATTTGCCACCTGTAGAGAGATTACTAAGGCGTCATGATGAGGGTTCATGCTACCAGAGTTGATGTCGTCTGGAAACTCCATTATTAGGTTTGTAAACATTTTTTCTAAAGACGTCGTGGAATGTTGAAGGCTTGACACAATCGCTCTGGAATGTCGTTTGGCTGCTGAATATGATACTCCACTAATCTCTGATCCTCCTGAAATGAAATTCACGGTGTTATCAATTGGTGGAGGTTGAATTGGTGCTTCCCCATGTCCATCCTTCTCGTTCCTCTGAGCTAAAGTAGCTTGCCCCTTCTCCGTAAGTAGATCCCTTAAAAACCCTTTGTTCAACAACTCAAGTACTTCCAACCTCAACGCCACACATTCAGCTGTGGTATGGCGTAGTCTCGATGGAACTCCACCATTTGTTTGTGTCTTGAACTCACACATTTGTTGTCTTTGTTGCGTGGTGGCCACTTTACTTCATTTCCCATCTTTTTAAGTACCAAGACTAACTCTCCCGGAGATATAGAAAAATTGTAGTCTGGGAGTCTGGGTTTTTCCATCGGAATTGTTTCCCGAGCTCTGTATGGTGGAGGTCTTTGATCAAAACCTTTTTGGAGGGGCTGATGTTCTTTCCTTGGGTGGTTCCATTTCTCCGAATGACGCTTAGGCATCATATTTGTAAATTCTTTATGTCGTTTGGTAGAATGGGCTGTTCTTTCTTTCGCTTTGCATGTTGGAGGAAATGTCTTTCCTTTTATTCCTTTTATCTTCTTCCCACCTGATTTCGACTTGGGCTCGAGCCATAACCTGGTCCATCGTGTAGCACCGAACTTGGTCAGCTTTTTGTAGAGTCCACTTTCACAAAGTAACCCGTTCCTGAAAGCCTCCACAGCTGTTGGTTGATGAAGGTCTGGAATTGTTATTCTTTCTTTGTTGAATCGAGCAACATAGCTTCGCAATGATTCTCCCCTCCGTTGTAGGATGGCACTAAGATCATCAGTAGTTTTTTCAAGTTTGCAAGAGCTGGCGAAATGTTCAACAAATTTGTCTGCTAATTGTTGATAAGATTTGATGGATCTGTATGGTAGGTTGATGAACCATGTAAGAGCTGGACCACCCAAAGTTTCTCCAAATCCTCTGCACATTCCAGCTTCCCATTGATGAGGAGCTAAGCCTGTTGACATCATTTTGTATTTATAATGAATGACATGGTCGTCTGGGTCAGTGGATCCATCGTATAACTTCATGTCTGGTGGGCTGAACTTCCGTGGTAGCTCAACAGATGTTATCGCCTCAATGAAAGGGGTATCTGAAATGGTTCCAGCTCTACTCTTCTTCATTGGGAGTTTCACCCCTGGTAGACTGGACATAATAGCTTCTTTAAATTCTTTCATTTCCTTTCTCATTGTGATGACAATTTGCTGGGCTTGGTTGACTGGTGAACTTGGTAAGTTCCTCTGGTTCTCACCATTTGATGGAACGTCGTCTGTTGTTTCGTCAAATGCTCCTTGAAGGTTAGCTGGAGTGATCCGGTTGTTGTGTTGTTCTGATGTATTGTGAAGCTGTGTGGGTGATGAAAGTAGTTCCAATTGTTTTTGGAGGTTTATGTTGGAACTACGAAAGGTAAAATTCTCTTCTTCCAAAGCTTTCAATCTGTCTTGTAGTATGGCCAATTGTGATGCCACTGGATCAGGTGTTTGTTCATTGCTTGAAGTCATGATTGACTAAGCAGTGAGTGTTTGTAGGGTGGAAAGCCTTTGTCTGCAAATTATTGCTAGGGCCCCACGGTGGGCGCCAAATTGTGGACGCTGGATTTCGGCCGAGGTCCTCAATCAGAATTTGTAAGTTGGGCACTAGCAATCCTGCAAAAAGACAAAGTAGAGTGGCGGGAGTAGGCTACCACCGGTGTGGTGGGTACCGGGGACACTCCGACGCCCAAGTCAGTGGCACGAAATAAATTTGTAAAGTGGGAAAGCAAGGTTGAATATTACCTCTACTTCCTTTGTTTGGCCGTGAGGGCCGTGTAATATATGAAGGGATCAAGGATTGAGAGTATGAAGTATTAGGGTGAGAGAAATGAGACTTGAATGACTTCTTCCCGTATTCTTTTCATATTTATAGATAAAACATGATCTAATGTTGGTGTATTTGGTAATGGTTTTGGAGTAAGTGAGGATTAGTGCTAGAATTAGGTTAAGTGGAGTGGTTATTAGTTTATGATTTAATTGTAATCAAATAATATAATTCTTTGGGCTTTGGTCCTTATTTTCGGGCCTAACATGCTGATGGGCTTAAGGTGAAAGACAGTTTTACCCTTGGACCAAATTTGGCCCATACAACAATAATACAAATAATTACAGTAATTCATATTATTGAATCAGTTAAAAATAAACGTATATTCATTTACGATATATTTATTAATGAATCGATAACGAATTCTGATATTAGATTTTGTTTAGTAAACAATTAAATAGATCCATTATTTTTTTATTGGATCGGTTTGGAATCTCCACAAATTCGATTCGTCAATTCGTTTAAATATCACTAAATTTTCATGCAATTCAATTGTGGAATGAATTGACATAATCAAATGCTAGTTTTGATTATAAATATCTTCCATTTGAATTGCTAAAATCAATGACCAAGATTTTGAAGTTTAGATTTAAGTCAAAAATTTTATTTCAAATATCCCACCATATATAGAGGAGCAAATCAATGATGGGAAAAATTTATTTTATATTATATATAATATTTTTAAATTTTGATTGTTAGTTTTGTAAAATATAGTTTGAAATTTGTTCGGCGAAATATACATTTAGTTTGATTAATATAAAAAAAGTTATGATTCAGATAAAAAAAAATATCGAAAGTAATAATAAGAATGTATAGATTATTAAAATTATATTCAATTATTATAATTTTTCAAGTTCAAATCATGCACACTTGAAAAATTTTAAACAGTCTGTGCTTGTTATAATTTTATCATAACCGAATATTTTTTTCTTAGAAGTTTAAAATTTATTCGGCTGAAAAGTTGTGAACAAATTTTTTTTTTTTTTTTTTCAAAATACATGTTTAGTTGATTCCTATGTGAACGAGGGTCTATTATATCAAGATCGGATACGGATAAAATTTCCGTACCTATTAATTGAACGAGCCAGATTCATATATTGATATCTCGTATCATACTCCAACCATTATCTTTCCAAAGGCACATATATGAACATCATTCGAACCCCAAAATCTCTGGTTTTCAATGCCAAAATTTTGACACTTGCCTGTATATAAAAAATCTGGAAGGACCTGTTTCAAGGTACCATAAAAATACATTTTGAAAAAGTAATTTTCCACTGTAATGGTTATGGACAATGCAAATTTATTGATGTTTCATTCATTATTTGAAAAACACTTAAGACCATAAAGCAAAATTGCACATAGTGACTGTGTTAAGCTCACATTTTGCTTCTTGATCTCAAGCACAACACAAACTCTCAATCTCAAGCACATTAACCTATTCATGATCTCCTGGCTCCATGGAACTTCTTGCTTCTTGATGACCTCGCCCGCGAAACTGCAGATTTTGGCACATAATTAAAGTAACCAATCACATACATAACAGAAGTTGCTGATATGAATCCAACAGGGTAACCTATAGCTGTAGCTTTCCATGAAAACAATCCTGTTTCTTCATTATTCGTTTCCTCTGGCCGCGAATCAGGTGTTTGTTGATGCACATCTTCTGGACAAACAGCCTGGATTTGCACCCCACACAATCCACTGTTGTTTGCATATATGTCAGGATCAACCAGCCTGTCCATTTGAGAGCTCTCAGGAATTCGACCCGAAAGCTTGTTGTTGCTCAAGTCTAATGAGTTCAATTGCTGGAGCTTGGCAAATGTTTGTGGGATTTTTCCAGAAAGGCTGTTGTGTGACAAATCCATGGTCTCTAAACTCTCAAGATTGCCGAAAGTTGCAGGAATGTCGCCGTGGAGTTCATTGTAAGACAGGTTAAGTAGCTTCAGGCCTTTGAGACTGCCTAAAGATGATGGAATTTCACCAGATAATTGGTTGTTTGACAGATCCAGGAGAGAATAGATTTCCAGGTTTTTGCTAGAGAGGCCTTGTCTGGACTTTTTCCAGTTTACTATCAAGTCTCGAATTTCAACCGGAAAGTTGAACATTTCAGGCAGTGTTGATAAGATACTAGGAGTATCAATCATTCCTGCAATGTTTCCGAAGCTTGATGGGATTTTTCCTGTAAGGTTATTGTTGGAGAGATCCAAGATTTGTAGACTAGTAAGATTTGATAGGCCATCAGTGACTGATCCTTCGAGGGAAGTGTTTCGGAGATTAAGTACTTGAAGATAAGACAACTGAGATAGAACTTCTGGAAACTCACTGGTAAGATTGTTGTCATGAAGGTCAAGGTGTTGAAGCAGGCTCAGTTTACTTAGATTTTGGGGCAATTGACCCGAGAAGTAGTTTTGGCTTAGTGAGAGCATAAGTGTGGTTTCCCCAAAAGCTGAAGGAACTTCACCAGAGAATTTATTGGAAGATATCAACATAAGCCACTAATGCATCTGAACCCAGTGCTGGAAACTCACCAGAAAAGCTGTTGTTTGATAAGTCCAGCACCAGCAATCGATAAATGTCGGTGATAGATTTTGGCACCTGCCCAGTAAAGTTGTTACTGGACAGCATAAGTACCATGACGGAAGTGCTTTCACCCATTGTTTTAGGCAACTCCCCATAAAAGTTGTTTCTTGACAGAACAAGGACTGATAAATTTCTGGATTCAAACAATGGAGGCGGCAAAGAACCTGTCAACTTGTTGTCGGATAGAATAACTGTTCCAAGATTTAGTTCAGATAGCCATAGTGGGTAAGTTCCTTCAAGCTCATTCTCACTCAAGTCCAAGAATGTAAGATCTGTTTGATTGGAAAGCCAGAGAGGAATTTGCCCTCCAACGCCGCAAGATCTCAAGGATAAATAACCCAGCATACACTTGGGAACAATGTTGACATTATTGGTCCATGTAAGTCTATTTCCTCCCAGAAGCAAGTTCTTCATCTCCTGAAGATCAAACAACCATGTTGGAATCTCACCAGAAAGAACATTATTCTCCAACTTAAGTGTTTCCAATTTGCTCAGGTTCCGGATTGATTTTGGAATTCCGCCAGTCAATGAATTTGTGCTTAAAGCCAGAGTTGTCATGTTCGCCAAGGTACCTATATCATTTGGAATCTCCCCGGATAGCAGATTCCTTTGCAGGTCCAATGTTTTGAGCTCTTGCAGTTGCAGCACTGACAATGGTATTCCTCCAGAGAACTTGTTCTGGCGAAGGGATAGCTTCTGCAGTTTAGTAAGGTTTCCGATATCTGCAGGAATTTCTCCATGGACAAGATTTTCATCCAGGATCAACTGCTTCAAGTTCTTCAGGCCTGCAACACTGCTACTCAATGTCCCCTCCATGGCATTAGTACTCAGATCTAGAAACTCTAGATATCTCAAACTGAACAACTCACTTGGAATGGAACCATTGAGGCCATTACCCCTCATGTCCAGGTATACTAGTTTCGTTAAATTCGCAAAACCAGTTCCTGGAATTTCACCTTGCATTGAATTTCCGGACAGGTCAAGCATCATGAGGCTTCTTATGCGGAAAAGTGGCGTTAAAACATTTGAAGTCACATTGGAACCCAATACAACCATTGGAAAAAGATAGGAAAGATTCAGTCCAGTCACCTCTTGTGATGATCCTCGAGAATGGCATAATACCATTTCCCATTTGCAGCAATCTGAACTTGAACTCCATGTTTCCAAGCCTCCAAGCAATGCATCCGCGGAACTATCATCTGCTGAATCTCCAAGTACCAGACTTTTGAATTCCAGCAGGGCTGTTTTTTGATCTGGGGGGCAGCAAATACAAGTGCCATTCAAAATACAGAAAATCAATAATACTGATGCAACAAGTAAGCTCAAATTGGCCATGTTTAAAGCAGCTTCAATGTATAAGTTTGATTAGAGGTGCTAATTGAAGGATTATAATTCATTACAAGTCAATGGATCAACAAGCTTGATGAATTTAAAATGTTGGTGGTAAACAGAAGAGAAGCTACATTTTTTTCTTATAATTGTTGATTTTCCTCATCTCCTAAAGATTTTTTGCTCATTATTGTTGATTTTTTTTCAAGTTTAAACAATAAAGAAATCAATATTTGAAGGTTTTATCATATTTTAGGGGGGGTTCAATGACATTGACATGCAAGACTAAACTAAGCATACTTGTTGACTTAATTTTTTATTCAATAGTTTTTCTCAAGTCAATACCTCACCATCAGATGATTAATTATTAAATGTTAAAGGAATTCCAGAAAAGTTTAGTGAATGTGAAATCACCTTTGTTCTATGCAGGAACCATTGTTGAATTTGAATACAGCTGAAGTTTTTTGACTCCAGGAAATTGCATTTGCTCAAAATCTTTGAATGGGTCAACTTGGTAAAATGAAAAACTACTTTGCTAGCAGAGATGATGGGGAGATTTGACACACATGGTCGGATTAGATTTTTAAATTTGACTCAGATTAGGGCTTCCGAATATTGAGAAATTTCAATTTTTTATATAATATAATATATATATTTTTATTATTTATTTATCGGTAAGAACATCATTTTAAAACTCGCATAAAACCTTATAAAATTCTAGAAAACTTAAGATTATCCTTGATCTGTAGTCAAGAAATAACTTGTAAAAGACTAAAAGGGACGGTTACATGAAGCTAAAGATGTAAATTTTATAATATTTTATAATACAAAGCATGACTTCTTTGTCACTATGATCTCGTACTAGAGTTAAATAAATGACGGGTCGAATTAGATTATTTTTTTTTCATTTTTATGGAATGACATTTTTACCCTTAAGTTGTATTTAAATATGAAAATATGATTGTCCACAAAAAAGACAACAAAAGTTTTAAAAAATTATTTAATAAATAATTATTTAGTACTAAATAACTAATTGAAAATGGAAAAAAAATATACATTTTCTTGGATTAAAAAACGAATCATCACCATCTTCATTTTACTGCTACACTCCTCACTTTCACTTCACACTACTCTTAAGATTCCCCCATTGTCTTTTTGTCCTCTCCACTTTCCTGTAAAATAATCTCTATGCTTTTAGAAAATTCCATTGTTTTTTCAATGAAAAAAATCTAAACTTTACCAGAAAAAAATTATCTTGCTAATCCAAAAAAAAAAAAGAACCCAGATTTTCTCTCTGAATATTCAGAAGTACCAGCAATAATAAAACAAGGGTTTCATTTTCACCATCAATAATCATATGCTTCTACAACACCTCTCAAGACTCTACTCTCCTTCATCTTCACCATCACCGAGCAACAACAACCGACGCAATTATGTGAAGAAATCAACATCTCTGTACTGTACATAGGCAATAATGATGTGAAGAAAACATCTCGATAGTTGCGGCCAATGTTTTGAGAATCGCATCGGTTATCGAATCGGTTATCCAAAAAATTTAATGGGTCAGTGATTTGACTGATAGAATTGATTTTAAAAAATCGGTAGAAGCGGCCAACGCCATAATTTTATTTAATTAAAATTTATAAAAAAAATCTTATATTTTAGTTTTTAGTTTTAAATTTTTTTAAAAATTTGAATCGTTTCATTGATTTTGATAGATTTTTACTGATTTTTACCAAATTTGACCATTTTTTTGCTACTTAATTTTTATTAATTAATCGAATCGAAATTACGATCGATTCTTGATTCGATCAGTCCAATCCGATTTCAAAATAATAGCTGCAGCCGACGCAAAGACGGTGGATTAGCGACAATAAAGTATATTTAATGATTGGATTGGTGAATTTTTTTCTTCTTTTGAGAGAGATTGGTCGAATAAATAATGTGGGTGAGTAGTTATGAGATTTATTAATTAGGGATTTTAACTCTTTTTTTTTAAGGAAAGTTTTGATGAGAAAAAAAATCATTAATGATTTGATTATTTTTTACATTTCTCAAAAATAATATCAATTTTTTCTTAAATTGATTCTTAACGAATGCTTAAGGGCACTTATTAATATAATCCAAAAATTTAACACTGTTAACGATCAGATGAATAAAAATACAGTCTTCTAAACTTTGAGCATTAAATATGTAAATTATATCAATAAATATGAAATTTTTAAAACATAATCAGTTACATATTATTGATAGAAATTTCATGTTCAATACTCAAAATTACATTGAACATACAATTTTAAACCCGAAAGTATTTGATACATTTGGGCAGAGGCGGACCCACTAAGGCCCAGTGGGGGCAGTTGCCCCCACTGGGCCCATTACTTTTTTTTTTTTAATAAATTTTATAAATATTATATATATATATCTAAAATAATTAAACAACACCCATAAATACATTATTTATTAATTTTTTGAGTTGTATTTTTTAATATAAAAGTAGGCCCAAGCCAAATTAGTTAAAAAAATCCAATACACTTTTGCATCAATCTTATTTCTTAAACATATCTAAAATAATTATATTTAATTTATATGTGTATAGATATTGACTATTTTTTTATTTTAAATCCACTCATTTATGTGTTTTTACATTTGCAAAAGAATAGAGATTCCATTATATTTAAATAAAAATAAAAATAAAAATAACTATATTTATACTTAGGTTTGGTTATTGATATTCTAATTTATTGATAAATTGATTGTGATTCTTTTACTAAACCACGTCGTATATAGTTGTTATGTGTAAAATATTCTCATATTAATGTAATTATTATGTATATTTATTTTTTTATTTATAGTTGTTTAAAGCACAAATATTGTATTTTAACAGTAGGTTTTTAATAATTTAATAAAAAAGTGATTAAATCTACATAAATTAGCGGAAATTTAGTATATAATATACGACATAAACTTAAAATACATAATTTTAAAATTAAATTTTTACTTAAATTTTTAGGGTAAATTGATATTTTTAGAAATTAAGGATAAAAATATAATTCTAAAATTTTGGGTTAATTTATAAGTTTAGAAATTCATAATTTTTAAAAGTATATGGATCATCTTATAATTTCAAAAAATATGTATGAATTCATTATATATTATTTTGATAAGAACAAAATTTTACCCCCACTGACTGAAATTTCTGGATACGCCAATTTGGGTATCATAGCATTAACCCAGTGAATTTCACTCCACTTGTAAAAAGTTTTTGCCTTTTTTTCACCAGAGCAGAGACCTCCATCAGTCAAGCTCTTACGTTTGACTGAAGAACTATTGGGTCACGTGTTTCTAACATAATTACAACAATACCCCTATTTGTACACAAGAGAGATGTAAGCCGGTTGAAAAAACTTAAGCGAGTACGACGAAACAATACCCACGTGATGGCGTCGTCAACAACGACCCAAACACAAAATCGGAGCCCCGAAATCCGTAGGGATGCAGTTAACAATCGGTGGGTGATATTCTCGCCCCATCGAGCTAAACGACCCACCGACTTCAAATCCCAATCCCCACAATACCCTAAACCCTAATTCCAATTCCGTCTCCTCTTACCCGTTCTGCATAGGCAACGAGAACGAGTGTGCACCCGAGATCTTCCGCGCCCCGCCCGACCCGAATTCTGATTGGAAGATCCGGGTCATTCAGAATCTGTACCCTGCACTCAGCAGAGATATTGGGAGCGAAGAAGATGGTGATCCAGATGGCCAAATGAGGTGTTTGGGTGATTGGGGCTAGGTCGTGACCGGGTTCGGGTTTCATGATGTGGTGATTGAGGCTCCGGTTCATTCGGTTCAGCTTTCGGATTTGGATCCGAGAGAAGTTGGTGACGTTATGCTTGCGTCTAAGAAGAGGATAGAGCAGATTAAAGATCATGATTTGATTAAATATGTGCAGGTTCTTGTTTTTACCCTGAATTAATTGTCAATTAATTATTTATACTATTTTTTTTCGTTCTCTTTATGCTATGTTTTTTGCTTAGTGCTTAGTGATGAGTTTTTATTGATGCATATAAGAGTGTTGTAGTTTAAGTTCACGAGTTCAAAATTAAATATAAGCACATTTAATATATTATTGGGTTGCGTTTAAATATCTGTTTTTATCCGTGTGTGTGTGTGTGTAGAGTTCAAATGCTGACTTATTGGACTTTGAATGTAAATTTATTAACTTTGTAGGAAGATTTTGCAATGGGTTAGGAATATTGTGATTTAGAGCTTTAATTTAAAATGGGAGAGTAATTTCTAACCTTCTATCATTTCTTATTCAATATATCAAAAGCTAGAGTTTAATTAAAGTAACAGACATAGCATTTTAGCATAGTCAACTCGGTACTATTTAGGCCATCGTATTTTAATGGTATCCCCCGGGTTGGAATCTAAGTCACAACAACTTGAAATCTTTTGGTTAGCATTGAATGATTGAGAATTTCCTTCTTTTTTTGTGAAAAGAATATTTCACAAGACTCACAGCAACATGAAATCTTTTGATTTGTTGATGATGTGGTAGTACGGGCTGGAATCTGTAGGTTTCTGCATTTTAATTATTCGGGTTGATTGCATGATTTTCCAATTATTTCATTTAGATGATACTGGTGGTCTTGGAATGGTATTTATCTTGCAAGCATATTGTAACAATTTTTTGAGTAGTGGAAATGGAAGGCAGGTTTTGTTTTGTTTTTTGATTTTCATACTAAACATTTCCCTGAAGTTATGTATTGCGAGTAAACTATTTCCCTCATCCACTCCTCCTCAACCTGTATTTCCATTACAGGCTTGTTTGTAAATGCAAAAAATTTATACTACTTGAACGATACGTGCGCTTACGTTATACGTGTGTGAATATGCCGGTCACACTCCCTTCTAAATAAGAGGATATAGTTAACACTCTTTTTTTAAGTGCAAGATTTTGAGGTTTCGGATAAGATAACACCAGCCACCAACAGCATGCAATAATATAAGGTTGCTTACAAGCTAAAACTCTCGCAAGGCTCAGTATTTCCTATCTTTCACATCTCTTGACCCTAGAAGATAGCTGGTTCTCCTATTAGTTCTCAGGTCATCTTGCCTCTACTTACACATGATTTTCAGCTCAAAGTCAAATGAGGAAAATATTTTTGATCAGGAAATTGGTGATTAAATGATAAAAAAAAGGCATGGCCCATTTTAAGTTTCACCATCCTGAAGTGGATAGTTTATAATTGCTCATGTACTTAGTTTTCAAGTTTTTACCTGATACTGTTTGAGTTTCAGTTTTATTGTTTAATATAAAAATATTTTTCCATCTTAATACTAAATAAGTAACAATCAGACACTATTAGACCTAAGTACAGTTAAAACTTCTAGTGGTTTAGAAGGTGTTAGTTTGCTTTTATGTTCATATGTGTGCGCTTTGCTTTTGTCATTAGTTTGGGTTTCAAAATCAAACTAATGTTGGTTTTATGTCTTCAGTTGTTCAAGAACCATGGTGCTTCAGCTGGAGCATCAATGAGTCATTCTCACAGTTACTGGCCAGTCATTCAGTCATTCCCCCACTATCTCTGCAAAAATTATCAGTGTGAAGGAGCATTTCGATCAGACTGGAAAATGTTGTCTATGTAAAGTTCAACCGAAGGACCTTCAAATTGATTTCACAACACATTTTATTTCTATTGTTCCTTTTGCTGCCACATTTCCTTTTGAGATATGGATTATTCCCAGATATCATTCTTCTCATTTCCACGAGCTAGATAGTGAAAAGGTGAGTTTCAATTTTCTGTGTTGCACCTATGAATTGGTTTTGTGTTTGATTGTCAGATACTCGGATATAATAATTGTTAATTTGAAACATAGGCTTTTATGATGCTCGAATCATTAGGAATACGTCCCCAAGGGACGTGGTTTGGTAGTGTACAGCTTGAGGTCCTGTGTTTGAATCCAGGGAGTGCGTTTCTTGTAAAAATCTGGGACAACCGAGAATTTTACCTACTCCGCTTAAACCCGGAATGGATAGTTTGCGGTGGGGATTCCAACGATAAAAAAGAGAAAAAAAGAAAAGTAACACTAGGAATACTATGTTAAATGCTGGCATGTAAAACCATGCCCTGCCTCATATGCTTTAGATATTACCTTTTTATGCAATCATTTATTACACATACAGTTGTTTGTTTGAAGTGGCTTCAAGTATTCTGCAAATCAGCCTTGTAGTTTAAATTCTTACACCATTTTTTTTATGTACAATTCTGCAGGCCGTTGATCTTGGGGGTTTACTCAAACTCACGCTTAGAAAGATTTATGTGCAATTGAATAACCCACCTTTCAATTTCATGATCCAAACTTCTCCACTTCAAGCCACCTCTCAGTTAGCATACTCACACTGGTTTTTACAAATCGTTCTCAGTTAGCCGGAATACGGGGGGTTCGAAATCGGAACTGGGTGTTACATTAATCCTGTTTTCTCCGAGGATGCTGCTAAAGTTTTGCGGGAAGTTAGTCATTACCGGAAAATAAAAGTATTATTGTTTGAATAAATAGATCTCTGGTCACTATTTGAAAGTCTCTTTAAGTTTGTGAAAAAATGGTGGTGTAGGGTTCTTGCTCTGATTTTCAAGTATTGGTTTGAATTCAGAGAGTGCGTTTCTTGTAAAAATCTGGGACAACCGAGAGTTTTACTTATTCCGCTTAAATCTAGGAAAGATATTTGGTGATGGGGTTCCCAACATTTCAAAAAAAAAAAAAAAATCTTCATTCTTGCCCTACCATAAAGTTCCCCCATGTGTTGTTCTACTTTGTTTCTTTAATGACAAGTCCAATGCATCCAACTTTTAGTAGTGCAATTTATTATGCAGCCTTCAACATGAAGCTCAAGGACTAAAGTTACTGTCTTTTTTCTTTTTCTTTTTTTTTTTTTTACCTTGTATCCTTTTATCAATCTAATGTTTGTTTTGAGAAAAATTGTAACCAGGTGACGCTTAAATCCATGAAAAATCTTATATATAATCTAATCAATCGACTCTTCAAAAAAATGAGAAAGTGGAACGTTTTAGGCCCAAAAACAAATATCCTGGCCCAAGCCCATTACAATCTATGAAAAATGTTTCTTAAAATTGTTGAAAGATCTTTATTAAACTTTAAAAAATTGACCATCAACTTTTCTCATTCTCAAAACTTGTCTTTGACAAAATTTTGGATCAAATTGCCCTCATAAGTTAAATTATATAATTTAAACTTCAGACACAAATTTAAGACTAAATTATTATACAATCTTATTATTTCTACAGTAATCTAGGATAAATTCATCAAAAACATAATTATAAAAGATATAATCATCTATTATTAGTTGGGAAACACTTAAATGATGAAATAGACAAAAATTAAAAGATAATTTGTGGAAAAAAATTGATTTTTTTTTAAAATATTGCAGACAAGCGTCGTTTTCCGACATCTTGATGCTCGTGCAGGCGTCAGGGCCACATAGGCCGCTCACATGGGCATCCAAGGCCCCAAACGACGAAAATTATATTATGTACCGGGTGTATATGTCATCTCTCACCGCACTTGTTAAATTTATGGTATAAATTAATAAATAATAATAATAATATGTTAATGATTTTTGTGGAAAATAAATCAAATTTTGCTTATTAATATCTATGCCAACGAAATAAAAAATCAAATAAAAAAAACCCTAAAAAAGGTAAGAGAAAAATATCTTGTATATATTATGGAGCCCCGTGGAAGTATTTGAATCATTTTCATACTAATGAAACAAATTGAATATTTTTTTTGTACAAAAATAAATAAATTTTTTTAAAAAAATTCTCTCTCTTAAACCCTAAGAATTGGGTTTTGGCGGCTACCTCTTTTCCAAGTACTCTTCTTTTTTGCTAACAAAAATCATCTCTTTCTAGGGTTTCTCTCTCTTCATCCAGTCCGTTAATTTCGTCATGGCCACCGTTGCTTCTTCCTCTGATCGTATCCTTACTCTTTTCCCTCATCTGGGTACCTTTTTGTTTTTGTAAATATACTCTCTGCATATTCATGATTTTTTGTTTATCTTTTGTTGTTTTTTCATGTGTTAAATGATCGAATATTGGTTTCTGAAGCTTGAATTAAATATTGAATGAGCTCTTTTATATGGGTTTTGATAGGTTTACGTGTAAAAATGTTTTTTTTTTTGGAAGTATGTGTTAGTGATTTGTGTTTAGGGTTTAAATATTGTTTCTTGAAGAGTAATTTCTATTCTGAGTGGGTTCTTTTATTTGGGGTTTATGTGTAACGATGAGTTTTTGGAATATAATTTTTTTTTTGTTATTTTGTTCGTCAAATGATTGAATTTTTATTTTCTTGGTCTGTAAATCATGTACTGAATGGTTTATGTATATAGACTTGTTCTTGAGTATCTCTATGTATGTGCTGTTTCGTTGTATACACTTAAGTTTTGGAATATTTATATGTTATTCCGAGTGTTCAGTGTATCATTTTCTTTTTTGATTGTAATCTGTGTGTTGGGCGATTTCTTGTGTGTGGTTTTTTCTAAGGTAGAAGAATTGATTTGTGTGTTATTGTTTCAGTGCTATATGATATGTAATTTGTTAGAATGCATTTGATTCTTCTTTGTGGGATTAATCATTTTTGTTGCTTGTGAACAGAGGGTTTCTCTTTGCACGCGAAGTTGTTGGATATGTGGTTGACTCATGAGAATCACATTCATTTACAATTAGGTTTCATTTTTATTTATTAGTTTACATGTTATATCAGATAACAAATCAAGTAGAAAGAAAGCGAAAGGAGAGAAAGATTGTGGGAGACAGAACAGAAAGTAAAAGAAAGAAGGAGCAAATAGAACTTAGAGAGATTGGAAACAAATAGAGAAGAGAAAGAGCAAACAATAGAGAATATAATAGACGAAGAAATAATTTGAGACGGGTTTTTTTTTATATTTCTCAAAATCATTCATAAATAGAAGTTAGAGAGATATGGGAAACAAATAGAGAAGAGAAGGAGAAAATAAGAGAGAATATAATAGACGAAGAAATAATTTGAGACGGGGGTTTTTATATTTCTCAAAATCGTTTATAGTTTTTTTTGAAATTACATGAAACCTATTTTGGTGGAAAAAAGAATAAAGAAACCTAATTGCCTCCAATAAGAAACTGAAATCCCACACAAATAAGAAAACAAAAAATCTTGAAAGTAAAGTCGTTGCTAAAAATATGCTTTAGCTTCCTTGGCACTTTATCAAAGTGGGGTTTTTTGAATTTTTGGTGTTTCTGAATTTTTAATCATTTTTTCATTTCTTTGGATGTTGATTGTTGGCTCATGCATGTACTTTGTGATATGAGTATATGTGGATGGAACAAGAAATTTTGTTGTATTATTCCTTTTTGGATTATTTTGTAAGATGTTTTCTTCTAGATTTTGTGTTACCCCTGGGTTCTATAGATATGAGTTAATTTTTTATAAATGTGAAAGTTTCGTAGTTAATATTATCAGTCATGGTTGATTGTCCTTGTATTCCTTCACTCATTCTCACAGAAGCTGCAGATTTACTGCAGAAGTTGTCATTGGATTCTGAGTCCAGTGCAGTTGCAGGTCATGAGTATGCAAAGAAGGTATTCTTTAGATTGTAAATTGACTACGTATTTAACTGTAATTATCTTAAACGTGAATTCTTGATCAAGTCATATGGATGCTTTGTTGTTAATTGTTATAGCTTTTCCTCCTGAAGTATTTGCCAATTAACCCCTTCTAGATAAACTCAAATGTAAGGCATTCTTCTTATGTGTTTCTGTCAAGTCCATATTATGGAGGTGGGCTGTGAGGAAATTGTTGTTATAAGGTTTATATTTAGACACATCATTTCTGGAGTTGAAGAGAGAAATTGTTCATGTTTCACAGTGTGCATTTTATGATTTTAACATGAGAAGTAGCATTAGGAAGGTAACGTGCAGAACAGCTTCTCTAGATATCTTATTCCTGCCAAGGTTATGCTAGTTGTACCTCATACTCGTTTTTGTTTGTGAAATGATACTTAGGTTGAAGAAGAAATGAGAATGACTCAGTTTTTCTTGCTTACAATACAACCTTACTGATCCTTTTTCCCTTTTGATGTTTCTTTAAGAGTAAAAAGATGGTCAGCAGAAGTATTTGTTGAAGCTTTTCGCTGGACGAGGATTTGGAAATATATAGTTAAGCTTAGCATATAGTGTGTCTGTTAGTTGGTTAAAACCGAGTCTTCCAACTAGTTGCTTTCTGAATTATCAATAATTTACAGTGGAGTTTTGACATCTTATTTTGACAAGAATTTAGTTCTAAAAGGGGGTTGTTTGTCA
This sequence comes from Zanthoxylum bungeanum, assembly GCA_019454045.1. NCBI lineage: Eukaryota > Viridiplantae > Streptophyta > Magnoliopsida > Sapindales > Rutaceae > Zanthoxylum > Zanthoxylum bungeanum. The sequence continues at coordinate 28,805 of SKCR01048417.1, forward strand.
TTCTTGTTAGGCCCGCGATTTGGGAATTTTGTGAATAAAATAATATATTTTATAGCTGAGGTTGATGCTTAATTGTTTATTGACAGGGTCTTGGCGAAAATGGCTCTCTTATGTACCATCAAAACTATGGTTATCCACCATATGGAATATATCCGTCTACTGGTGATGGTCAACTGCAAGGGCTACAACAATACCAGTGTCCAAGTCCTTATTACCAGGGTCTTGGCGAAAATGGCTCTCTCATGTACCATCAAAACTATGGTTATCCGCCATATGGAATATATCCGTCTACTGGTGATGGTCAACTGCAAGGGCTACAACAATACCAGTATCCAAGTCCTTATTACCAGCCTAACCATGGCAGTGCTCCACAAGGTGGGGGTTCAACTTCTGTTGCGGCAGACAAAGTGTCTCTGTCTGTTGAAACAAATAAAGAAAATCCCATGGCTAATGGTCCTGGTGTGAGTGGAAATGGCGGGTCAAAGACACTAAGACCAAATCTTCAGTACCCATATTTAGACTCAAACAGTTCCCATAGAAGGGGAGGCTCATCGACAGTGGTTCCTTCGCATAGTTATCAAGATCCTGGATATAGTTTTGACAGTACTCACTCGCCAATTACTTGGTTAGATTCCTCAATATATGCTGGTGGGCAGTCCAAACATGCTGCAAATGCAGGGTATACTTCACCAACATCACATTCCAGTGATTTTGCATCTGGGAGGAATCAGAATCATCATCCCCATCTTTCGGTATGTTGAGACTTTGTTTCTGATGTGCGTGGTGGAATATAATATGATTCCTATTCAATTGTGTTATTGATCTTTGAGTTTGACAATTTATGCAGAATCTTTACCACACAAGACCAACAAGCGATCCTTTTGGTTATATGAGTCAGATGTATGCAAACAACACAATATATGGCCACAATGGAAACACATTTCAAACTGGTCCTGGTTTTGGATCGTTTGGCTATGATTCCTGGATAGGTGGGCGTGGGTGGTATCCTGTTGATAGTAAGTACAAACCTAGGGGCCGTGGCAATGGTGCTTTTGGCTCTGGCAGAGAAACTGTGGATGGCTTAAATGAGCTGAATAAAGGACCAAGGGCCAAGGTTTTTAAGAACCAAGAGGGGTTTGATCCTATCACCATAACATCTAAAGGGCAGAACCTAAAATCTACTGAGAGCACTCTGGAGGATAATTTGCCTCTTACTCCAGAGAAGGAGAAATACAGCGGAAAAGATTTTCCCCAGAGTTACTCAGATGCAAAGTTTTTCATCATTAAATCCTACAGTGAGGATGATGTTCATAAAAGTGTTAAATATAATATGTGGACCAGCACGCCTAACGGCAATAAGAAGCTCGAAGCAGCATATCGTGAAGCCAAGGAGAAGTCCAGTGACTGTCCTGTATTTCTGTTATTCTCTGTGAGTACAATTATTCTGGAACCCACTGCTGTGCTCAGTTTGCTAGTGCACAATTTTGAAGGGTTTTGTTGCGTTTTCCTTTTTATTTCAGGTCAATGCCAGTGGGCAATTTGTTGGTGTAGCAGAGATGGTTGGCCCTGTTGATTTTGATAAAACTGTGGAATACTGGCAACAGGACAAGTGGACTGGCTGCTTTCCGTTAAAGTGGCATATTATCAAGGATATACCAAATAGTTCATTGAGGCATATAACACTTGAAAACAATGAAAACAAGCCTGTTACTAACAGTAGGGACACCCAGGAGGTATGTGGGCTTTATCATTTATTTTCTTGTTGCTACTTTATGTTATTAATTTTTTTCTTCAATTGTAAATGTTTATTGGTTATTGTAGGTTAACTTCGAGCAAGGGATTCAGATTCTCAAAATTTTTAAGAGTCATTCAAGCAAGAGATGCATCCTAGATGATTTTGGGTTTTATGAGGCTCGTGAGAGAATAATGCAGCAAAAAAAGGCGAAGCAGCACCAGTTACAGAAACAGGCAAGACACACCTCTTTCTACTATTTAGATCCAAATTTGTTTGGTATTGTTTCATTTTGGCTTGTTTCTCCCGTTCTTTTTGGAAAACTTGAGTTGCATTTCATTTGTTCTTTCTCTTTCTTACGATGTTAGTTTTTTATGAGATTCTATCTATGGTGCTTCTTATATAATATTCGAGTATAATGGGTATAGTTTTTTTTCGAATGGCTCCTCATCCTCTCGATGAAACTTCAATATTCCGAAACAGGTATCAGATGGAAAGCTTAGTGATGTTGTAATTGATGATAAAGACAAAGACCCTGCTTTAGGAAAAGATAGAGTGCAGAAATCCTTGGACGAAGCTTCGTTTAAGGAACTAGCACTGAATGGGACAAATGGACAGGCGAAGACATTAGAAGAGAATGGATCAGCTGCAACAGTTGAAGATGCTATTAAAGGCTCCAAATCAACTGTACTGCCCGGGAAGAAGGGCACTTCTAATGGGGCTGCGAGTACTTGTTAATTTTTCTTGGTTGGTTGTTTTCGATTTATCATTTCACTCATTTCTTTGATTTAGAATAGAGTTGAAGTTGGTTAGTGTCACAACATTAGGTTTCAACTTACAAGTTTAGCTATATTCCATAAGGTGTTCCGGTATGGGAGCCTTCGCTGCTTTCTTATACATAGTTGTTTGCGAGCCAGGATCACTGCTCAAAACCTAAAGATTACTAAAATGTCTGTTCCGCGATACCCATTTAGTTACTTCTGTTTTGATTCTTAGTTTTGATGAAAACACAGTTTCTTTGTTTTCTTTTTTGTTGCCCCTTCTTTGACACAGTTTCATTGTTCTTTCTTTATGTATCTTTTGCTCAATACATTGATATTTTCTTCATCTCAGCTTATTAGAATGGAGATTCAACCTCTTTGCAAAAAAATAAAATAAAGATAAGGTTGCATATTTATTGAATCTTTCCAAAAACTCATCATCAGCTTATTAGAATGGATGCCTCTTTCATTGAATGCTTGTTGGGTTCTTTAATCTTCAGTAAAATGCATTATAAAATGTTTTCAGCATGGTTGCCTTTCTTCTCACATTTTAGATGAGATTTTTTTATATAATTTGTGCTATGTTAAGTTTTGCGCTAAATTAGATTGGTTGCATTTGCTTGTCCATTAAAATATAAAAAAAAATAAAATAATCAAGGAAAATTATCATTCAGATACCTATCTTTGGGTGAAATCCCAATTTAGATACCACTAGTATCAAATTATATTCCGAGTCTCCGAGATTCCAACTTTGGTCTAGTGGACGTTGTAATTAGTACCGGTAAATGGATTGAGTTTTGAAAAGTTTAAACACGATTTGAAAAATATAATAAGTAAATTAATTTAAAATTTAAATAATTGAATTTTTCTAATATTTTGAAAATATTATTGAGTTTTTCCAAGTTCATCCATTAGCCAACATAATTATGTGAAATAAGTAAATGAAAAATTATCATCCAAGTACCTAATTTTTTGCCTAATTTACACATTTGGTAGTCTTGACATGATATCCCAAAAATCAATACTAACGATTATGGAAAAGAGCATAGACCCCTAAAGATTCTTAAAATGAACAATTACAACCTTTAGTGTTTAAAATAGATATATGTACTCCTAAAAATATTTAATTAAAAAATTTACAAAAAAGGACATATACACCCGGGAATTTATAACACACTCGAGTTGTGTGAATTATTATAAAAAAAAAAAATCATTTCTCTTAATTGTAAGTTCTTAGTCGTATACTTGTATTGGGAGTAAATTTATTTACTATTTATTTTAGGGTGTATGTACCCACAATTTTTTGTCAAAAAAACGTGTAAGGTACAGACCTCCTGAAACACAGTCCCAGTAAGGGGTGTTTGATTAAGTGAATAAGCCACCAAATGGCACAAGCACACAAATTACAGTCCTAAGATTACAAAGCTACGAAATTAAAATAAAATACTCGTTTTGAGTCTTCATTTTTTTTTCTCTCTTCGCATGAGTGGACATTTTATAGTGTAATTTGTAAACTGTTCGGACGGGTTCAGTCCGTAACTTCTCTGCAACCGCTGGACCACGTCTTCAACCGTTAAATTATGTGTCATAACTGCCTGATCATAGGGGGAACTGCCAGATTGTGCGCAATGAATTACCAAGTCGTGGGTGATACTGTCTCAACCGTTTAAATCATGAGATCAACTGCAGCATGTGTTTAGTCGTCCTGACTCTCTGAGTCGTCCTAACTGTTGTGTCGTCGGGCGACCTTCCTGACTGTTCTTCTCGTCGTCGTACTAATTTCGAATCGTTCTGTGGAGTGATACATGTTCGTCCTGTTTGCTTTTGTCCTTTACTGACTCCTTCGTTCTATGGTGACTTTCTTTTGTCAACAATTGTCCCACAAATTCACCTTGATTAAGTTGGAAGTGAAATCGAGGTGAATTTCTCAATTTGGGTAGTCAGGGCGATAAACGTCGGCCTAAAAGTCTTCGCTTTATTGCTTTTCTCGGGTCGCCCTTTATGTTCCCTATATGAGCCCATCACTTCTTCAATAAATGTGCGACATTTCCCAATACGTTTCATCATGACGCCCATTAATGAGCCGTATTTCACGTCATTTCAGTGTCACCCTGCATCACACGTCACTTTTATCCCCTTATATCGAATCATGTTACGACACCTGTCTAAGGCGAGTTTATAATTCGTCCTTATCTGCCCTTTTTTCTTCCTTAGACGATTTGGGCTGTGACACATGTCCCGAGATGAACCTTTCGCCTTCGCTATATAAAGGTCTGGCCTGCTCTTGTTTTCACTTTACCTTTCCTTTGTAAAAACTCTATTTTTTCGTATTCTCAACCTTCGTTATTAATGGCGTCTTCTTCTTCTACACCCAAAACAAGTTCTTCTACTTTTGACGATTATCAGATGGCCTTGGGTGACTCCTCCGTGAGTGGCTTTGGTGTCCATGTCCTTAACGAGAACTGCGGTCAGTGTACTTTAGGCCCCATTTTTGTTGATGACAACGCCATTGCCACGGCCCCATTGGCTCAGTTGTTTCCTTCCACTTCTGGCCTCCCTTTTTCAGAGCCACTGAATGTTTCTCCTTTGGCTCAATCTAATCCTGTCTGCACATGGCCTAATCACGATTCCTCATTTGAGACCTGGTTCCAACGTATGCTACTGCATGCAGATACCCACACTTTTCTTGAGGAACATGGCTTTCTTTCGCTTATCGAACTCTCATTGGCTTTGCCCCTTTTCGACCGAAACCTGTTTCCTACCTCACTACTTTTTTGGTCCTCTGAATATAATGTTTTCATTTTTTCTGCTGGTCCCTTCACCATCACTCTTCGCGATATCGGCGCTCTAACTGCCCCTCTGGGTACGACCATTTATGCTTGTACAATTTTTCACTTCCCCCCTCTTCGTCCTTCTCGTCTTACTCTGTTTTCCTCTGTGCGTTTTCCAAATCGGTCGGTCCGGTCTCAATACTGGAGCGTACAACATTTCTTCATTATTGGCTTTGCAAGTATATCATTTGCGCGCCAAGCCAGAAACCTGTGGCGGGTTACCTCCCCATCTCTTCAAACTTTTCCAACGGTCGTCGTTTAAACCTGACATCCTTTTTGTTAGCCGCCATTTATCGTGGGTTAGCCGTTCTTCAAAAACAACTTCGGTCAAGGGCTTCGCCAATCGCCTCTGGTCCTCTATGGCTCGTCCAGCTTTGGCTTAGAGCCTATTTCCCAGTCTTCGGCTCAACTGAGTCAAATCATTCTTATCCTTGTGTCGGTCTTTTGTTTGCCCAACTTCGGCCAACCTCTCTCATCCCTCGCGCTGCTTTTGAATATTTCTACACCATTTCTCGGGTTCCTTCTTTCTTTCCTTTATCCCTTGGCGACAGCCATTCTTTCGTCAATGAAGTCCCTGAGTCAGAAGATGATGAATCAATTCATCGCATATGGCGCAAGTTTTTATGCAGTCGCGATTTGATTCATGACATCTTGACCGGGCCAATGGCAAGGCAGGAGTAGAGGTCTATTCACCTAACTTCGCTGCCCGCCAATTCGGTCTCGTTCAATGATGGCCTCTTCCATTCTTCCATACGCGCTCCGCTTCATCGGACCGTTTTAAAGTTCTTTCGCTCTCGGACATATATCAATGATTGTTAGAGACCCGTTCTTTGATATCTTCTTTTGTTGCAGTTTCTTTTTCTCTGTGCACTTCGGTTCATTCCCTCTCCGACCGTTTTTGGCCGTCTGGCTGGGAGAGACTTTTTTCTTTGCCCTATATGCGGGTATTTTCTACCATTCCTTTTTCTTTCAGGTCTTCAGAATCGGCGGGGGTAAAGAAACCAATTGAGGCAGCCAAGCCGAAGAAAATTAAACAAGCTAAACGGAAAAAACCTTCCCTCAGTCATAGTTCTGATTCAGACGTGCCGCTCATTCGTCGTGCTAAGGTACGGTCTGAAACTTTCGTCCCCTTTTGTACATCAGTTTGAGATACAACCTGAAATTTTACGAGTTTTTGCATCTTGTGCAGGTGCTTAGGACGGAGCCACCTTCTGCCATGCCCGAAGCGGCTCAAGCTCCAGGGCCCGAAGCTCCCATGGTTGAAGGTCTACATGAGGAGGTTGAATCCACCGTAGTATCGGTCGTTCAACTTCCATCGGACGACGACAAAGCGGCCGAGGCTCCAATCATGGAACAATTGCCAGTAGAGGGCGAGACAGCTGCTACCGGTCTTTCGCCCGGAGCCGACCACCGAGGTACGGAGCCAGGTATAGAACTAGGCCATTTGCATCCGAGTGTTGAGGAAATTCCAAGAGACAATCCGTTATTTGAATGCCTCTCTTTGGACGATCATGTGCCAATTATGTAGGACCCGGATGACGAGCCTGATATGCAAGAACCTATTTGGCCGGATGGCGGGCCTCTTTGGCGTTATCTCAAACGGCTTTATCCCTTGGTACGCAGAATGGCTGCCATGAGGCTTAAGGGGAGTTATAGGGATGTAGACGGCCTATTTAGTTTGGCCGAATTGGAGTTATTAGAATAGACTCGGTCTATGTATAAAGACGATGTACTTCATCGCATTTATGAAGAAGATTGGGTTATTCATATTTATGATTCTTACGATTCTGATTCTCCTGCAGATGCTCAGTCAGTAGCCGTGCCGCAACAGTCATCGCCTTCACGGGCAGCATCTCCAGACCCTACAATGCGGACTTCGTCCCCTGAAAGGCCGTCGTCTTCGGCCCCCCCGCCTTCTCCTGTTAGGGCGACCTCTTTAAGATTCGTTAGTGCCGGCACCTCCTGTTTGTGATCGGCCATCATCGTCGGCTCCTTCGCCTATGCCCATTCGGCCTGCTTCTACTGATCTTTCGATTCACCAAACGGTTACTCTTGAACGGTCGTTGTCTTTGGCCCATATCTCTTCTCCTCTTCGGGCGTCATCTCTCATTCTTCCAGTCCAATCTCCTAGGGAAGAACCGATATTGCCATTGGAAACCCCTATACCATCTGTTGCTGCGCCGTTCGGTTCTGCTCGTAGGCTCGAAACTGTAAGTGGTTTTTTCTTATGTTCTCTCTTCTTCGTTTATTATGGTTTGGTTTTGTTAACTTTGGCTTTTGTATCCAGACGTCATATCGATTCTTGCAATCGGTCCAGGATATTTTGAGCGATCTGGACCAGTTAGCGTTTGCTTCGTCCTTGCCTCCTCTATCTCCGTCCCAGGCCACAACAAACTTGGAGGCCCTTCGAGAGGTCCTCGGCCAATACGTATTACTCATGACAACTGACATTGGTCAAGCTGCCCTTCCCGAGAACATGCTTAAAATGGAAAAGGCTTCTTCTGAGCTAGACCAATTGCTGGGTCTTCCTGTCTTGCCCATATCAGCGGAAGGCCGTCTTTCGCTTCAAGACTTGCAAATCAAGGTCTCGGCCCTCATCCTCCGTTATCGGACCGTACACAGCCAGAAGGTCGGGCTTCGCGCTTCAATAATTAAGAATGACAGGCTTCGAGACATCATTGATAACCTTCGGCAAACCATAAGAGAGTCTATAGACGAAATGGTTATCGAGAAGTCTTTGCTGCTAGATTTAGAACGATAGCTACAGGGCATCCAGTGCCAGATAGAGGAAAGCCGCATGAGGAGAGATGCCAAGAAGAAATGGGTCGCCTCTCTGGTAGCTAAGGCCACTACCACTATGGCTGAATTCATGGACTTGGCCCGAGTTGATTTTGAGAAGGGCATGGCCGATCTAGTGAGGGCCGATGCTGAGATGCAGAGAGAATGGCAGAACCTGGGGGAGAAGTTCTCGCTTCTGAAGGATTCACCTGACGAGCTTCAGCGATCTTCGGCCAGCAAATAATTATGTACTATTGTAGGACGTTGCATCGTCCAAGCGTTGTACTTTTGTGGACATTTTCGTCCTGAATTAATGAAAATACATTTTATATACTTGGCTTTGTCCTTATTACAAAGACATTACGTTCTCGTGCTCCCACAATGAGGGCACATATTTTTTCAAGTATTTACAGTTTATTGCCCTAACATGCACTTTTCCGTTCAAATTTTTTAAATGGTAGGCCCCGTTTGGCAGTATATTTTCTACCTCAAATGGGCATTCCCAATTAGGCGACCATTTTTCATATGTCGGATCTTTGGCACCAAGTGGCAATATAGTTTTCCACACTAATTCGTCTTTTCTGAACGATTTAGCCATGACTTTCTGATTATATCTGTAGGCATTGCATTTTCGCATGTGAAACCCGATGATGAGCCTCATTTGGAGGCACTACCTTTTGAGTCATGAAAGCCGCGGGAAACGGATATCGGAAGGGGAATTCAGGATAAACAAGCTCACTGTCTTCGTTGGTGCTGCGTTCGTTACTTCGTTCGAACCTCGTGCAGATTGCGGACGTTCGTGCCGCGTGCGATGAGGCGTTCGAACGGAGCCGGTAATTCTGGTTTTGCTGCTAGCCTCACACCCCAGCCCATTTAGCTCCCCAAAGCCCATAAAACATATCCCAAATTAAATAAATAAATATTAAATTAAATATTAAACATTAAAATAAAACATTTAAACCACTTACCAATTAAAATAAACAATTACCAACTTAAACTAAAATCATGCCTAAATTAAACAAATCACATACTAAATCAAAATATAATCATACCAAATTAAAATCAATCCTAACCAATTAAAGCCAATCATATATTTGACTTCCTAATCTAATAAGATACTTACCAATATAAAATATTTGTATTCCTAAACCAACACAAATTAGATATTACAACTTCCTAAATTAAAATATTTGTCCCCCCCTCAATCTTTGACTTTCCTTGCTAAACACCAAATCATATCCCCTCTTTAATGACAAAATCCCTTCCTTGTGACACAAGGCCAAACCCTACCTCTCCTCTATATAAAACAGACTAAACCAAGGCCATCCCTCCTCTCCAATCTCTCTAGCTCATACACACAATTCACACAAGATTATAGCAAGAAATCCTAGACATCACAAGCATATCCCACCCCTTGACAACCCTCTCACACCACCGAAAATCACACCAAAACAATCCCTAACCACCACCGAAAATCCTCCCAAAACAGTCCCCAAAATCCCAAAAACAGTAACATAAAAAAAAACAGCATAGATAACCTTAAGAATAATCATATGATTACATAAAAAACCCACACAAACTTGGAATAGGTTATTGAAACGTTAAAACAGGTAGCCCGTGCGGGGAGCAGCAAAACAGGAGCCAAATAGGAGCAGAACGGAGTTCGAATCGTAAGCAAAGCAGCGAAGCAGTGAGCTAGGACGTTGAACCAGTGGACCAGAAAGTTGCGGAGCCTTACCCCCCCCCCCCCTTTTCGATTTCCGTGGAACGCGAGTCCGAGAGACGGCTTAAAAGGTTAGACCTGAGGGTATCTTTCACACTTATTCTCATTTTACTTTCTGGTCATTTATTTTGATTATATTTTCTGTATTTGGGGTATCCGTTGTGTGTATGATGTATGTTGTGGGTATTGGATGAATGAGAGATGTGTCAACTCTCGCGGTATATCGGATGGAAACCCGGACATAAATTTCATAGCCGATTCCGAATGGACGGTAATATGATCTGTACTCGGGCCACAATTCCACGTACCGCTTGGGTAAACGACACTATCTTCTTTGTTGTGTTGTTCTTGTTTATTTAGTTTGTTTTACCTAAACTCAATATGTCGTTAGTTATGCATGATTCAACCAAGCGCATGGGCTTAGTGAGTTAGTCCAAAGGTCCTCCATTTAGGAGACAAAGAGCCGAAAAGGCCACCTTCGTGACACTACTTCGCCGCGTCGGTTGATGTATGTTCGGTTGGACGCGAGATACGTTCAATCGGGCATACTTAGTTTGATATTGTTATCTTTATTTCCGTATGTATAAGTCAATCGAGCGCATGGGCTCAGTAAGTGTGTTGTGAGATCCCCTATGGGGAGGGGCTAAAAGCCCCTTTACCACGATGCTTTGCCGCGCCGGTTGATGTGTGTTCAGATTGGATGTAAGATATGTTCAATCGGACATACTTGGTTGAGATGATTGGTTCTATTCTTGTATGTGTGATGTAACGCGCATGGGCTTAGTATGTTGGTCTAAAGGTCCTCTCTTTGAGAGATCAAGAGCCCCAAAAGGTCACCTTTACGGCAGTGCTTCGCCGCGCCCTTTTATTTTCTGTATTGCATCATATTTCATGCATCAGGTCCGTGTCCGTTCGAACGCATTTGCAAACGCAACTCGAACGTGCATACATTTTGCCTTATCATGCATCAGGTCTCCTTTCCGTTCGAACGCGTTTACGAACGCTACTCGAACGTGAGTATTCTGTTTCATTTCCGTTCGAACGCGTTAACAAACGCCATACGAACGTGAGCATTCTGTTTCATTTCTGTTCGAACGCGTTTACGAACGCTACTCGAACGTGAACATTCTGTTTCATTTCCGTTCGAACGCGTTTACGAACGCTACTCGAACGTGAGCATTCTGTTTCATTTACGTTCGAACGCGTTTACGAACGCTACACGAACGTGCACACACTGAACTGAGTCTGTCTTATTATATTCATGCATGATTGTGCTATTGGTTGACCATTCATATGCTTGTGTCATGATAACATTTGGGTATTATTTCTTGCGGTATATCGGATGGAAACCCAGACGTAAATTCCGTAGCCGATTCCGAATGGACGGTAGTGCGGTCTGTACTTGGGCTACAATTCCACGTACCACTTGGAAAAGTGCCCATATGTGTGCTTGTATGGTTACCATGTGTGCTTGTGTTTTTTTCCTGAATATGATATGCAAGTAAAGATGTATGTTAGTTGCTATCTTGATATATGTTAAGCATGCAATCTTATATATGAAATACATGTATATTTAGGCGCATATTTTAATTTATAAATGTGATTTAGAAGCATGATACCTCTAGAATAATTGTTACTTCAGCTTGTCTAAATTATATATAAATCCTTTCATTACAAGTGACATAAGTAAGGGACCATTCCGAACCCAACGGTTTGAGGTCTTCCCTTGCGAGGGGTGAGTGCGGCCTTAAATCTTTGTCCCGGTTCACACCGGGTGGCGACTCCATGTTATGTAATCTTTCCCAACTAGGCCGCGAGCCTAGGAACGGCGTCGCTCAGTTTCTGTGTCCCACAGTCTGGCGACTCCACTGGGGATGTGAGAATTGGCCCCGAAATATTGTCTTGTAATGAGTGGATTTATGTTTTAATTGGCCATGTCTATAGTGGATAAGTGAGGGTTTAATCAAGGGCACTTTGAGGCTAGGTAATGGTTTGGTGTCTTCCTTCATTCACTACCTTTCTAGAAGGAAAAGCTGTGAGGGCACCTATATGGCCATCTACTTGTAGCCTTTGTGATGGACTAATTTGGAGGACTCGTTGTTTATTCCTGACAACAAGCGATAAGAGCCTAAGAGGCTTGGGTATTTAAGTGAGCCTCGCTCCACCTTCCCTCTGGGGGATCTACAACGGGAAATCCATTTGACAGTCCATCACACACCATAGCTCATTGGCACGTACCTTAGTGTATAAAAAGGGATACGCTCACTTGGTCGCTTGAACCCTTGAGTGGGGAGACCTAGTTGTGGGTTATCCTTCGCCAGTGAGAGCCTTTGTCCATACTCTTGCAAATCCACCCATAGACTGGTTTATATGGTTAAAGTAGCAATTATTTCCTTGAGTATGTGCTTGTGGACCATCCTCATTTGGATGCAGTTGGACTATTGTCAAAAATACGGGCTTGCTGGGCCATTTAAACTGGGGCAAGTTCGTACTGTATGACTATTAGGCCCAAGGCTTCTGAAATGTTGATGGGCCATTATAAAGAATTTTATTATGTTATGTTTGCATTATCTCCCTTCTATGCTTATGTTTGGGAACATCACCGTTTGGATCCATTTGGACCATTTGTCATGGGATATGGGCTTGTTGGGCCATTTAAACTGGGACAAGAACGTATTTCATGACTATTGGGCCAAAAGCTTCTAAGTGATTGATGGGCCACCTTGAGTGCTTGTCTTCGGAATATTATCATTTGGATTTAGTTGGGCTCTTTGCCGTAAGACGTGAACTCGTTGTGCCATTTAAACTGGGACGGGTTCACCCTTATGACAGTCGTCCCAAAAGTTTCTAAAATGATGATAGGCCGATTTGTTTGATAATTTTATTTGATTTAATGTTATATATTTCTTATGCATATCATGCATACATATACCCTGTTAACATCCTCTGTGTCTTAAAAGACACCATAGATACCGTTTGGGTTAGAGAAGGAACCAGACTCACTAAAAGAACAAGTATGAGTGAATCCGATAATGAGGTGTCCCGTATGGATCAGTTAGAGAATGGTCTCGCCAAGATCACTGAACAGTTGCAGGCTTTGACTACTGCTATGGCTGGTATAGCTGGGTCTCGTGCCGGGGTTAATTCTGGGGATGTGAGGCAAGAGGAATCTCCGAACAGATTGGGGGATGATCTCCCCGCTTTTGATGATGATATGGCAGAGTATGCAGCAGGCAGAGTATCTGGGTCTCAGACAGAGTTGCAGAAACTTCGGGATCAGGTTGAGTCAGTTACCCGCAAGATGAGGGGTAAGAATGAGGATCTGCTGGATTATGACACATTGACTTTTGAGGAACAGTTGCCAGCACAGTTCAAGATGCCAGATATGGCTAAGTTCAACGGGAATGGGGATCCGAGGGTGCATCTCCGACAGTTTGTATCAGTCATGAGTTCAGTTGGCTTGTCTCAGCGTCAGGTACAGAAAATGTTTGGAATGTCACTTGAAGGAGCTCCCGTGGTATGGTACCACAGTTTGGAGAAGAAGGTGAAAGAAGATTGGAGGGAGTTAGCTGATGCCTTCCTGAAACAGTATGTCACTGACTTGGAGATCGACTTGTCACTCCGTGATCTGGAGAATGTTAAGCAGAAAGCGGAGGAGAGTTTTAAGGAGTATGTGGACCGGTGGAGGGGTCAATTATTGAAAATGCAGACTAGGCCTTCGGAGAAGGATCAGATCAAGATGATCATCAAGGGCACCAAGCCCTCCATTTATGGCAAGTTGAGGAGGATGACCTCCATGATTGCAGACTTTCGGCAGTTGAGGGAAACTGTCATGGATATTGAGGAAGAAGAGCCGAGAATAGAAAATTCTATGGTCTAAACAGGAGGCCCATTGGGGGAACATCGGGAACAAAGCCCGTTTCTGCTGAAGTTGCTGCTATCCGGAACAGGCAGTTTTCCAATTTGGGAAGGCCCCTGTCTAAGGTGCTAGAGAAGTTGAAGAGGCAAGGGCTTTTAAAACCCTTGGATACCAAACCATTACCCAATCCCCTACCACCACATATTAACCTAAGCCTTTATTGCCACTTCCACCAACAAAAGGGCCATGACACCGACAACTGCGCCCGACTCCGCCATGAAATCCAAGACCTCATAGACTCCAAGAAAATACCCAACCCAGAAACAGAACAGCCCGATACACACAGAAACCCCTTACCTAACTACCGTGCCGTACCACCACCAGCCTATATGATCAATTCTGGCCTTCCAGAAGACCTTGTCCTAAAATCCTTTCACCCTCAAGCCTTTTGCCTGGGAATCTGGGATAGCACTAGTGAGGATGAGTTTGAGCAGAAGAAGGACTTTTGGCTTGATTTCTCTAGCAGCGATGAGGAGGAAGTAAGGGGAATGACACGTAGCGGTCGTTTTTATAATGATATGGCGGAAAAGGGTAAGGAAGCTTTGACAGATGGTAGAGAAGTGGTTGAGGCTGCAGAAAATACTGAAGGGGATATAGTGCTGAGGCAATTGAGGAAGACTAGAGCACAAGTCAGTATCTGGGAACTATTATGTGCATCTCGGGAGCATAGACAGGCTATGGTTGAGGCCTTGAGCAAGATCGTGGTACCGGAGGATGCCAACCCCGCAATGTTTGTTGGGTCAGTTCAGAAGGAAGCTCTGCAGATATCTTTTTCTGAGGATGATCTCCCACCGGAGGGGAGGAATCATAATAGGCCTCTATTTATCAGGGCCGAAGTGAGGGGCAAGAAAACTTCATGTGTGATGGTGGATGACGGTTCGTCCATCAATGTGTGCCCATTGAAAATTCTGGCAAGATTGGGTATGAAAGCAACAGACTTGGACCCCTCCAGTATGACTATTAAAGCTTATGATGACAGTAAGCGAGGAGTTGAGGGTACCTTTGTGGCTATGGTCAAAGTAGGGCCGATTGAAGATGAGGTCGAGTTCACAGTGCTGGACATCCCAGCCACTTTTGCCTTATTGCTGGGAAGGCCTTGGTTTCACAAGCTTGGGGGCGTGCCTTCCACTTTGCATCAGATGATCAGATTCCCGTATGAGGGAGAGATTGTTACCATCCGGGCTGAGTTAGATAATGTCGTGGCTGCCTTGGAGATACTACCTTTCACAAGGTTCCAGGTATCAGCCACTTTTGAGGAGTGGGTGGATCCTAGGGGGTAGGATTAGGAGGAGAAGATGAAGTTTGAGCCGGGTAAAGGTTCAAAGTTGCCGGATTTCAGAGGACAGACTACTCGGAAGGGTTTGGGGTACAAATCTGACGAAGAAAAGCCGAAGGTCAAGAAAAAGGGCCTGAAACTGATGGAGTGCTTTGTGAAAGCTTCGGGGTATCAAGGAGAGCCTGAACCTGTGAAAGTCAATGGGATTGTGGTGCCTGGGTTTGAGATCTTCCAGGATTTGTTGGGTGAGAAACCATTGACTGGAAAAACTGTGGAAACAGAGATTTGGGAGGAGGAATTGATGAAGTTAGAGAACCTGACTCTGGAAGAAGATGAGAAGCCTGAAGAAGACCTAATTGCAGAGGAAGAAGTGTCTATTGATGATGAAGACATTTACCTTCCTGACTTATTTGAATGTACTCCCGCATTATCCAATAATAAAGACATTTCTTTTGCTTACTTGCCTGAGTCATTTCCATTCACTCTGCATGAATCCAGCATATTTGACATCAGTTCAGCCAGAACTATTGCATTTAACTTGGGCACACTTGAGAACCCCAAAGAAATTTTGATTGCAAGCGAAGTAACCTCCGAAGAGAGGGAGAAACTAGAACGAGTGTTGGTCAGATATGCCAAAGTATTTGCTTGGTCTTATGAGGACATGCCCGGGGTAGACAGAAACATTGCCCAACACACAATACCAACTTATCCGAATATGAGGCCAGTAAAGCAGAAACTTCGACGGATGAGACCGGAATGGGCTGAGAAAGTCAGAGAGGAAGTTAAGAAGCAGATAGATGTGGGGTTCCTGGAAGTGGTAAAATATCCCGAATGGTTGGCTAACATAGTGCCGGTGCCGAAGAAAGATGGGAAGGTCAGAATGTGTGTAGACTACAGGGATCTTAACAAAGCTTGTCTGAAAGATGATTTCCCTTTGCCGCATATAGATGTTCTGGTTGACAGTGCGGCTTTGTCTGCTATGTATTCATTTGCGGATGGATTTTCAGGGTACAATCAGGTTCTCATGGCTGAGGAAGATAAACACAAGACTGCATTTGTTACCGAGTGGGGTACCTATTGTTACAAGGTGATGCCGTTTGGGCTTAAGAATGCAGGAGCTACTTATCAGCGGATGGCCACTACACTCTTCCATGACTTGATGCACAAAGAGATTGAGGTGTATGTGGATGACATGATGGTGAAATCAGAAACGAGAATTGGGCATATTGAGGCATTGGAAAGGTTCCTCCAGAGAGTTGACAGATATAACCTGCGGCTTAATCCCAAGAAATGTGTGTTTAGGGTGACATCAGGGAAATTGCTCGGTCATACAGTGGGAATGGGCGGAATAGAGGTAGACTCCGAAAAGATCAAGGCAATCACAGAAATGTCTGCACCGAAGACAGAAAAGGAAGTCAGGGCATTCTTGGGGAAGATTCAGTACATCAGTCGGTTTATTGCCAAGTTGACATCGGTATGCGAGCCTATCTTCAAACTGTTGAGAAAAGATCAGCCAGTGAGATGGAATGGAAGCAGTGTTGCCAGTAGAAGTGGAAATACAGTCCCTGAGGGTATTAGCAGAGGCAGAACTACCGGAACAGGAATGGGCCGCACAGAGATTTGATCAGTTGGTACTGTTAGATGAGAAGAGAACGAAGTCTTTGTATCACATGCAGTTGTATCAGAAGAGGCTAGCCCGGGCATTCAACAAGAAAGTACGTCCCACAAAGATCAGAAAGGGTGATTTGGTACTTAAGCAGTCGAGGCCGTCGACGACGGATCCGAGAGGAAAATTCAGGCCTAACTGGGAAAGACCTTACGTCGTTCAGAAAGTCCTGGGAAATGGAGCAGTGAAGCTATCAGACTCGGAAGGAAATGAATTCACAGAACCAATCAATGTTGACAGGTTGAAGTTGTACTTTGCTTGAGAAGACTTGGTCGCCAGCGGAAGACCTAACCCAACGGAGTAAGAAAACTCCTGCATACATGCATACACGTAACCTATTGCATATTTTCGTTTGTTCTGTTTTGTGTAAACAGGTGTTGAAGACGGAAAAGAGCGAGCAGTAAGCCGATCAGAGATAGTAAAGGCACAGCATTTGATATGGGCAGTCATCTGAAGATTGAGGTCCCAATGAAGTTAAGTTCCGGGTATGGGTCTCGGAGGGCGAAGCCCATATCGGCTGAGGAGTGAAGCTCCACATCATCATTTTCGGGATGCGTCCCAGGGTCGAGGCCCACATTTTGTCAGCGGTATTGGGATGCGTCCCAGGGTCGAGGCCCCCGTTGTCGGTTGCAGCTATTGGGATGCGTCCCAGGATCGAGGCTCCACATCATATCATGACAGCTTGGGGGCGAAGCCCGTATCGGCTGAGGAGTGAAGCTCCACATCATCATTTTCGGGATGCGTCCCAGGGTCGAGGCCCACATTTTGTCAGCGGTATTGGGATGCGTCCAGGGTCGAGGCCCCCGTTGTCGGTTGCAGCTATTGGGATGCGTCCCAGGATCGAGGTCCACTGCATCATCATTTTCGGGATGCGTCCCAGGGTCGAGGCCCACATTTTGTCAGCGGTATTGGGATGCGTCCCAGGGTCGAGGCCCCCGTTGTCGGTTGCAGCTATTGGGATGCGTCCCAGGTTCGAGGCCCACATCATCAACAGCATCGAGATGCGTCTCAGGATCGAGGTCCACTGCAGTATCAGCTCAGCTCGAGACAGCTAGCTAGCCAGGTAAGTAAAATGCATTGCATAACTTTGATAGGATTGTTCAAGTCACACACTGCACAAGTCCCATCAAAGTGGGGCGACTGTAGGCATTGCATTTTCGCATGTGAACCCGATGATGAGCCTCATTTGGAGGCACTACCTTTTGAGTCATGAAAGCCGCGGGAAACGGATATCGGAAGGGGAAATTCAGGATAAACAAGCTCACTGTCTTCGTTGGTGCTGCGTTCGTTACTTCGTTCGAACCTCGTGCAGATTGCGGACGTTCGTGCCGCGTGCGATGAGGCGTTCGAACGGAGCCGGTAATTCTGGTTTTGCTGCTAGCCTCACACCCCAGCCCATTTAGCTCCCCAAAGCCCATAAAACATATCCCAAATTAAATAAATAAATATTAAATTAAATATTAAACATTAAAATAAAACATTTAAACCACTTACCAATTAAAATAAACAATTACCAACTTAAACTAAAATCATGCCTAAGTCATTAAAACAAATCACATACTAAATCAAAATATAATCATACCAAATTAAAATCAATCCTAACCATAAAAAAGCCAATCATATATTTGACTTCCTAATCTAATAAGATACTTACCAATATAAAATATTTGTATTCCTAAACCAACACAAATTAGATATTACAACTTCCTAAATTAAAATATTTGTCCCCCCCTCAATCTTTTGACTTTCCTTGCTAAACACCAAATCATATCCCCTCTTTAATGACAAAATCCCTTCCTTGTGACACAAGGCCAAACCCTACCTCTCTCCTCTATATAAACATGACTAAACCAAGGCCATCCCTCCTCTCCAATCTCTCTAGCTCATACACACAATTCACACAAGATTATAGCAGAAATCCTAGACATCACAAGCATATCCCTCCCTTGACAATCCCTCTCAACACCACCGAAAATCACACCAAAACAATCCCTAACCACCACCGAAAATCCTCCCAAAACAGTCCCCAAAATCCCAAAAACAGTAACAAAAAAAAAACAGCATAGATAACCTTAAGAATAATCATATATGATTACATAAAAACCCACACAAACTTGGAATAGGATTGAAACGTTAAAACAGGTAGCCCGTGCGGGGAGCAGCAAAACAGGAGCCAAATAGGAGCAGAACGGAGTTCGAATCGTAAGCAAAGCAGCGAAGCAGTGAGCTAGGACGTTGAACCAGTGGACCAGAAAGTTGCGGAGCCTTACCCCCCCCCCCCTTTTCGATTTCCGTGGAACGCGAGTCCGAGAGACGGCTTAAAAGGTTAGACCTGAGGGTATCTTTCACACTTATTCTCATTTTACTTTCTGGTCATTTATTTTGATTATATTTTCTGTATTTGGGGTATCCGTTGTGTGTATGATGTATGTTGTGGGTATTGGATGAATGAGAGATGTGTCAACTCTCGCGGTATATCGGATGGAAACCCGGACATAAATTTCATAGCCGATTCCGAATGGACGGTAATATGATCTGTACTCGGGCCACAATTCCACGTACCGCTTGGGTAAACGACACTATCTTTCTTTTGTTGTGTTGTTCTTGTTTATTTAAGTTTGTTTTACCTAAACTCAATATGTCGTTAGTTATGCATGATTCAACCAAGCGCATGGGCTAGTGAGTTAGTCCAAAGGTCCTCCATTTAGGAGAACAAAGAGCCGAAAAGGCCACCTTCGTGACACTACTTACTCTTCTTCGCGGTTGCTGGTGATGTTTTCGGTTGGACGCGAGATACGTTCAATCGGCATACTTAGTTTGATATTGTTATCTTTATTTCCGTATGTATAAGTCAATCGAGCGCATGGGCTCAGTAAGTGTGTTGTGAGATCCCCTATGGGGAGGGGCTAAAAGCCCCTTTACCACGATGCTTTGCCGCGCCGGTTGATGTTTGTTCAGATTGGATGTAAGATATGTTCAATCGGACATACTTGGTTGAGATGATGGGTTCTATTCTTGTATGTGTGATGTAACGCGCATGGGCTTAGTATGTTGGTCTAAAGGTCCTCTCTTTGAGAGATCAAGAGCCCCAAAGGTCACCTTTACGGCAGTGCTTCGCCGCGCCCTTTTATTTTCTGTATTGCATCATATTTCATGCATCAGGTCCGTGTCCGTTCGAACGCGTTTGCAAACGCAACTCGAACGCGCATACATTTTGCCTTATCATGCATCAGGTCTCCTTTCCGTTCGAACGCGTTTACGAACGCTACTCGAACGTGAGTATTCTGTTTCATTTCCGTTCGAACGCGTTAACAAACGCCATACGAACGTGAGCATTCTGTTTCATTTCTGTTCGAACGCGTTTACGAACGCTACTCGAACGTGAACATTCTGTTTCATTTCCGTTCGAACGCGTTTACGAACGCTACTCGAACGTGAGCATTCTGTTTCATTTACGTTCGAACGCGTTTACGAACGCTACACGAACGTGCACACACTGAACTGAGTCTGTCTTATTATATTCATGCATGATTGCCTATTGGTTGACCATTCATATGCTTGTGTCATGATAACATTTGGGTATTATTTCTTGCGGTATATCGGATGGAAACCCAGACGTAAATTCCGTAGCCGATTCCGAATGGACGGTAGTGCGGTCTGTACTTGGGCTACAATTCCACGTACCACTTGGAAAAGTGCCCATACGTGTGCTTGTATGGTTACCATGTGTGCTGTGTTTTTTTTCCTGAATATGGTATGCAAGTAAAGATGTATGTTAGTTGCTATCTTGATATATGTTAAGCATGCAATCTTATATATGAAATACATGTATATTTAGGCGCATATTTTATTTATAAATGTGACTTTAGAAGCATGATACCTCTAGAAATAATTGTTACTTCAGCTTGTCTAAATTATTATATAATCCTTTCATTACAAGTGACATAAGTAAGGGACCATTCCGAACCCAACGGTTTGAGGTCTTCCCTTGCGAGGGGTGAGTGCGGCCTTAAATCTTTGTCCCGGTTCACACCGGGTGGCGACTCCATGTTATGTAATCTTTCCCAACTAGGCCGCGAGCCTAGGAACGGCGTCGCTCAGGTCTGTGTCCCACAGTCTGGCGACTCCACTGGGGATGTGAGAATTGGCCCCGAAATATTGTCTTGTAATGAGTGGATTTATGTTTTAATTGGCCATGTCTATAGTGGATAAGTGAGGGTTTAATCAAGGGCACTTTGAGGCTAGGTAATGGTTTGGTGTCTTCCTTCATTCACTACCTTTCTAGAAGGAAAAGCTGTGAGGGCACCTATATGGCCATCTACTTGTAGCCTTTGTGATGGACTAATTTGGAGGACTCGTTGTTTATTCCTGACAACAAGCGATAAGAGCCTAAGAGGCTTGGGTATTTAAGTGAGCCTCGCTCCACCTTCCCTCTGGGGGATCTACAACGGGAAATCATTTGACAGTCCGTCACACACCATAGCTCATTGGCACGTACCTTAGTGTATAAAAAGGGATACGCTCACTTGGTCGCTTGAACCCTTGAGTGGGGAGACCTAGTTGTGGGCTATCCTTCGCCAGTGAGAGCCTTTGTCCATACTCTTGCAAATCCACCCATAGACTGGTTTATATGGTTAAAGTAGCAATTATTTCCTTGAGTATGTGCTTGTGGACCATCCTCATTTGGATGCAGTTGGACTATTGTCAAAAATGCGGGCTTGCTGGGCCATTTAAACTGGGGCAAGTTCGTACTGTATGACTATTAGGCCCAAGGCTTCTGAAATGTTGATGGGCCATTATAAAAATTTTATTATGTTATGTTTGCATTATCTCCCTTCTATGCTTATGTTTGGGAACATCACCGTTTGGATCCATTTGGACCATTTGTCATGGGATATGGGCTTGTTGGGCCATTTAAACTGGGACAAGAACGTATTTCATGACTATTGGGCCAAAAGCTTCTAAGTGATTGATGGGCCACCTTGAGTGCTTGTCTTCGGAATATTATCATTTGGATTTAGTTGGGCTCTTTGCCGTAAGACGTGAACTCGTTGTGCCATTTAAACTGGGACGGGTTCACCCTTATGACAGTTGTCCCAAAAGTTTCTAAAATGATGATAGGCCGATTTGTTTGATAATTTTATTTGATTTAATGTTATATATTTCTTATGCATATCATGCATACATATACCCTGTTAACATCCTCTGTGTCTTAAAAGACACCATAGATACCGTTTGGGTTAGAGAAGGAACCAGACTCACTAAAAGAACAAGTATGAGTGAATCCGATAATGAGGTGTCCCGTATGGATCAGTTAGAGAATGGTCTCGCCAAGATCACTGAACAGTTGCAGGCTTTGACTACTGCTATGGCTGGTATAGCTGGGTCTCGTGCCGGGGTTAATTCTGGGGATGTGAGGCAAGAGGAATCTCCGAACAGATTGGGGGATGATCTCCCCGCTTTTGATGATGATATGGCAGAGTATGCAGCAGGCAGAGTATCTGGGTCTCAGACAGAGTTGCAGAAACTTCGGGATCAGGTTGAGTCAGTTACCCGCAAGATGAGGGGTAAGAATGAGGATCTGCTGGATTATGACACATTGACTTTTGAGGAACAGTTGCCAGCACAGTTCAAGATGCCAGATATGGCTAAGTTCAACGGGAATGGGGATCCGAGGGTGCATCTCCGACAGTTTGTATCAGTCATGAGTTCAGTTGGCTTGTCTCAGCGTCAGGTACAGAAAATGTTTGGAATGTCACTTGAAGGAGCTCCCGTGGTATGGTACCACAGTTTGGAGAAGAAGGTGAAAGAAGATTGGAGGGAGTTAGCTGATGCCTTCCTGAAACAGTATGTCACTGACTTGGAGATCGACTTGTCACTCCGTGATCTGGAGAATGTTAAGCAGAAAGCGGAGGAGAGTTTTAAGGAGTATGTGGACCGGTGGAGGGGTCAATTATTGAAAATGCAGACTAGGCCTTCGGAGAAGGATCAGATCAAGATGATCATCAAGGGCACCAAGCCCTCCATTTATGGCAAGTTGAGGAGGATGACCTCCATGATTGCAGACTTTCGGCAGTTGAGGGAAACTGTCATGGATATTGAGGAAGAAGAGGCCGAGAATAGAAAATTCTATGGTCTAAACAGGAGGCCCATTGGGGGAACATCGGGAACAAAGCCCGTTTCTGCTGAAGTTGCTGCTATCCGGAACAGGCAGTTTTCCAATTTGGGAAGGCCCCTGTCTAAGGTGCTAGAGAAGTTGAAGAGGCAAGGGCTTTTAAAACCCTTGGATACCAAACCATTACCCAATCCCCTACCACCACATATTAACCTAAGCCTTTATTGCCACTTCCACCAACAAAAGGGCCATGACACCGACAACTGCGCCCGACTCCGCCATGAAATCCAAGACCTCATAGACTCCAAGAAAATACCCAACCCAGAAACAGAACAGCCCGATACACACAGAAACCCCTTACCTAACTACCGTGCCGTACCACCACCAGCCTATATGATCAATTCTGGCCTTCCAGAAGACCTTGTCCTAAAATCCTTTCACCCTCAAGCCTTTTGCCTGGGAATCTGGGATAGCACTAGTGAGGATGAGTTTGAGCAGAAGAAGGACTTTTGGCTTGATTTCTCTAGCAGCGATGAGGAGGAAGTAAGGGGAATGACACGTAGCGGTCGTTTTTATAATGATATGGCGGAAAAGGGTAAGGAAGCTTTGACAGATGGTAGAGAAGTGGTTGAGGCTGCAGAAAATACTGAAGGGGATATAGTGCTGAGGCAATTGAGGAAGACTAGAGCACAAGTCAGTATCTGGGAACTATTATGTGCATCTCGGGAGCATAGACAGGCTATGGTTGAGGCCTTGAGCAAGATCGTGGTACCGGAGGATGCCAACCCCGCAATGTTTGTTGGGTCAGTTCAGAAGGAAGCTCTGCAGATATCTTTTTCTGAGGATGATCTCCCACCGGAGGGGAGGAATCATAATAGGCCTCTATTTATCAGGGCCGAAGTGAGGGGCAAGAAAACTTCATGTGTGATGGTGGATGACGGTTCGTCCATCAATGTGTGCCCATTGAAAATTCTGGCAAGATTGGGTATGAAAGCAACAGACTTGGACCCCTCCAGTATGACTATTAAAGCTTATGATGACAGTAAGCGAGGAGTTGAGGGTACCTTTGTGGCTATGGTCAAAGTAGGGCCGATTGAAGATGAGGTCGAGTTCACAGTGCTGGACATCCCAGCCACTTTTGCCTTATTGCTGGGAAGGCCTTGGTTTCACAAGCTTGGGGGCGTGCCTTCCACTTTGCATCAGATGATCAGATTCCCGTATGAGGGAGAGATTGTTACCATCCGGGCTGAGTTAGATAATGCCGTGGCTGCCTTGGAGATACTACCTTTCACAAGGTTCCAGGTATCAGCCACTTTTGAGGAGTGGGTGGATCCTAGGGTGGCTAGGATTATGGAGAAGATGAAGTTTGAGCCGGGTAAAGGTTCAAAGTTGCCGGATTTCAGAGGACAGACTACTCGGAAGGGTTTGGGGTACAAATCTGACGAAGAAAAGCCGAAGGTCAAGAAAAAGGGCCTGAAACTGATGGAGTGCTTTGTGAAAGCTTCAGGGTATCAAGGAGAGCCTGAACCTGTGAAAGTCAATGGGATTGTGGTGCCTGGGTTTGAGATCTTCCAGGATTTGTTGGGTGAGAAACCATTGACTGGAAAAACTGTGGAAACAGAGATTTGGGAGGAGGAATTGATGAAGTTAGAGAGCCTGACTCTGGAAGAGATGAGAAGCCTGAAGAAGACCTGATTGCAGAGGAAGAAGTGTCTATTGATGATGAAGACATTTACCTTCCTGACTTATTTGAATGTACTCCCGCATTATCCAATAATAAAGACATTTCTTTTGCTTACTTGCCTGAGTCATTTCCATTCACTCTGCATGAATCCAGCATATTTGACATCAGTTCAGCCAGAACTATTGCATTTAACTTGGGCACACTTGAGAACCCCAAAGAAATTTTGATTGCAAGTGAAGTAACCTCCGAAGAGAGGGAGAAACTAGAACAAGTGTTGGTCAGATATGCCAAAGTATTTGCTTGGTCTTATGAGGACATGCCCGGGGTAGACAGAAACATTGCCCAACACACAATACCAACTTATCCGAATATGAGGCCAGTAAAGCAGAAACTTCGACGGATGAGACCGGAATGGGCTGAGAAAGTCAGAGAGGAAGTTAAGAAGCAGATAGATGTGGGGTTCCTGGAAGTGGTAAAATATCCCGAATGGTTGGCTAACATAGTGCCGGTGCCGAAGAAAGATGGGAAGGTCAGAATGTGTGTAGACTACAGGGATCTCAATAAAGCTTGTCCGAAAGATGATTTCCCTTTGCCGCATATAGATGTTCTGGTTGACAGTGCGGCTTTGTCTGCTATGTATTCATTTGCGGATGGATTTTCAGGGTACAATCAGGTTCTCATGGCTGAGGAAGATAAACACAAGACTGCATTTGTTACCGAGTGGGGTACCTATTGTTACAAGGTGATGCCGTTTGGGCTTAAGAATGCAGGAGCTACTTATCAGCGGATGGCCACTACACTCTTCCATGACTTGATGCACAAAGAGATTGAGGTGTATGTGGATGACATGATGGTGAAATCAGAAACGAGAATTGGGCATATTGAGGCATTGGAAAGGTTCCTCCAGAGAGTTGACAGATATAACCTGCGGCTTAATCCCAAGAAATGTGTGTTTGGGGTGACATCAGGGAAATTGCTTGGTCATACAGTGGGAATGGGCGGAATAGAGGTAGACTCCGAAAAGATCAAGGCAATCACAGAAATGTCTGCACCGAAGACAGAAAAGGAAGTCAGGGCATTCTTGGGGAAGATTCAGTACATCAGTCGGTTTATTGCCAAGTTGACATCGGTATGCGAGCCTATCTTCAAACTGTTGAGAAAAGATCAGCCAGTGAGATGGAATGAAGCAGTGTTGCCAGTAGAAGTGGAAAGACAGTCCCTGAGGGTATTAGAGAGGCAGAACTACCGAACAGGAATGGGCCGCACAGAGATTTGATCAGTTGGTACTGTTAGATGAGAAGAGAACGAAGTCTTTGTATCACATGCAGTTGTATCAGAAGAGGCTAGCCCGGGATTCAACAAGAAAGTACGTTCCCACAAAGATCAGAAAGGTGATTTGGTACTTAAGCAGTCGAGGCCGTCGACGACGGATCCGAGAGGAAAATTCAGGCCTAACTGGGAAAGACCTTACGTCGTTCAGAAAGTCCTGGGAAATGGAGCAGTGAAGCTATCAGACTCGGAAGGAAATGAATTCACAGAACCAATCAATGTTGACAGGTTGAAGTTGTACTTTGCTTGAGAAGACTTGGTCGCCAGCGGAAGACCTAACCCAACGGAGTAAGAAAACTCCTGCATACATGCATACACGTAACCTATTGCATATTTTCGTTTGTTCTGTTTTGTGTAAACAGGTGTTGAAGACGGAAAAGAGCGAGCAGTAGCCGATCAGAGATAGTAAAGGCACAGCATTTGATATGGGCAGTCATCTGAAGATTGAGGTCCCAATGAAGTTAGTTCCGGGTATGGGTCTCGGAGGGCGAAGCCCATATCGGCTGAGGAGTGAAGCTCCACATCATCATTTTCGGGATGCGTCCCAGGGTCGAGGCCCACATTTTGTCAGCGGTATTGGGATGCGTCCCAGGGTCGAGGCCCCCGTTGTCGGTTGCAGCTATTGGGATGCGTCCCAGGATCGAGGCTCCACATCATATCATGACAGCTTGGGGGCGAAGCCCGTATCGGCTGAGGAGTGAAGCTCCACATCATCATTTTCGGGATGCGTCCCAGGGTCGAGGCCCACATTTTGTCAGCGGTATTGGGATGCGTCCCAGGGTCGAGGCCCCCGTTGTCGGTTGCAGCTATTGGGATGCGTCCCAGGATCGAGGTCCACTGCATCATCATTTTCGGGATGCGTCCCAGGGTCGAGGCCCACATTTTGTCAGCGGTATTGGGATGCGTCCCAGGGTCGAGGCCCCCGTTGTCGGTTGCAGCTATTGGGATGCGTCCCAGGTTCGAGGCCCACATCATCAACAGCATCGAGATGCGTCTCAGGATCGAGGTCCACTGCAGTATCAGCTCAGCTCGAGACAGCTAGCTAGCCAGGTAAGTAAAATGCATTGCATAACTTATGGAGTTGTTGTGTTCAAAGTCACACACTGCACAAGTCCCATCAAAGTGGGGGCGACTGTAGGCATTGCATTTTCGCATGTGAAACCCGATGATGAGCCTCATTTGGAGGCACTACCTTTTGAGTCATGAAAGCCGCGGGAAACGGATATCGGAAGGGGAAATTCAGGATAAACAAGCTCACTGTCTTCGTTGGTGCTGCGTTCGTTACTTCGTTCGAACCTCGTGCAGATTGCGGACGTTCGTGCCGCGTGCGATGAGGCGTTCGAACGGAGCCGGTAATTCTGGTTTTGCTGCTAGCCTCACACCCCAGCCCATTTAGCTCCCCAAAGCCCATAAAACATATCCCAAATTAATAAATAAATATTAAATAAATATTAAACATTAAAATAAAACATTTAAACCACTTACCAATTAAAATAAACAATTACCAACTTAAACTAAAATCATGCCTAAAAACAATCACATACTAAATCAAAATATAATCATACCAAATTAAAATCAATCCTAACCAATTAAAGCCAATCATATATTTGACTTCCTAATCTAATAAGATACTTACCAATATAAAATATTTGTATTCCTAAACCAACACAAATTAGATATTACAACTTCCTAAATTAAAATATTTGTCCCCCCCTCAATCTTTGACTTTCCTTGCTAAACACCAAATCATATCCCCTCTTTAATGACAAAATCCCTTCCTTGTGACACAAGGCCAAACCCTACCTCTCCTCTATATAAACATGACTAAACCAAGGCCATCCCTCCTCTCCAATCTCTCTAGCTCATACACACAATTCACACAAGATTATAGCAAGAAATCCTAGACATCACAAGCATATCCCTCCCTTGACAATCCCTCTCACACCACCGAAAATCACACCAAAACAATCCCTAACCACCACCGAAAATCCTCCCAAAACAGTCCCCAAAATCCCAAAAACAGTAACATAAAAAAAAACAGCATAGATAACCTTAAGAATAATCATATATGATTACATAAAAAACCCACACAAACTTGGAATAGGTTATTGAAACGTTAAAACAGGTAGCCCGTGCGGGGAGCAGCAAAACAGGAGCCAAATAGGAGCAGAACGGAGTTCGAATCGTAAGCAAAGCAGCGAAGCAGTGAGCTAGGACGTTGAACCAGTGGACCAGAAAGTTGCGGAGCCTTACCCCCCCCCCCCTTTTCGATTTCCGTGGAACGCGAGTCCGAGAGACGGCTTAAAAGGTTAGACCTGAGGGTATCTTTCACACTTATTCTCATTTTACTTTCTGGTCATTTATTTTGATTATATTTTCTGTATTTGGGGTATCCGTTGTGTGTATGAGTATGTTGTGGGTATTGATGAATGAGAGATGTGTCAACTCTCGCGGTATATCGGATGGAAACCCGGACATAAATTTCATAGCCGATTCCGAATGGACGGTAATATGATCTGTACTCGGGCCACAATTCCACGTACCGCTTGGGTAAACGACACTATCTTTCTTTTGTTGTGTTGTTCTTGTTTATTTAGTTTGTTTTACCTAAACTCAATATGTCGTTAGTTATGCATGATTCAACCAAGCGCATGGGCTTAGTGAGTTAGTCCAAAGGTCCTCCATTTAGGAGACAAAGAGCCGAAAAGGCCACCTTCGTGACACTACTTACTCGCCGCGTCGGTTGATGTATGTTCGGTTGGACGCGAGATACGTTCAATCGGGCATACTTAGTTTGATATTGTTATCTTTATTTCCGTATGTATAAGTCAATCGAGCGCATGGGCTCAGTAAGTGTGTTGTGAGATCCCCTATGGGGAGGGGCTAAAAGCCCCTTTACCACGATGCTTTGCCGCGCCGGTTGATGTGTGTCAGATTGGATGTAAGATATGTTCAATCGGACATACTTGGTTGAGATGATTGGTTCTATTCTTGTATGTGTGATGTAACGCGCATGGGCTTAGTATGTTGGTCTAAAGGTCCTCTCTTGAGAGATCAAGAGCCCCAAAAGGTCACCTTTACGGCAGTGCTTCGCCGCGCCCTTTTATTTTCTGTATTGCATCATATTTCATGCATCAGGTCCGTGTCCGTTCGAACGCATTTGCAAACGCAACTCGAACGTGCATACATTTTGCCTTATCATGCATCAGGTCTCCTTTCCGTTCGAACGCGTTTACGAACGCTACTCGAACGTGAGTATTCTGTTTCATTTCCGTTCGAACGCGTTAACAAACGCCATACGAACGTGAGCATTCTGTTTCATTTCTGTTCGAACGCGTTTACGAACGCTACTCGAACGTGAACATTCTGTTTCATTTCCGTTCGACGCGTTTACGAACGCTACTCGAACGTGAGCATTCTGTTTCATTTACGTTCGAACGCGTTTACGAACGCTACACGAACGTGCACACACTGAACTGAGTCTGTCTTATTATATTCATGCATGATTGCCTATTGGTTGACCATTCATATGCTTGTGTCATGATAACATTTGGGTATTATTTCTTGCGGTATATCGGATGGAAACCCAGACGTAAATTCCGTAGCCGATTCCGAATGGACGGTAGTGCGGTCTGTACTTGGGCTACAATTCCACGTACCACTTGGAAAAGTGCCCATACGTGTGCTTGTATGGTTACCATGTGTGCTTGTGTTTTTTTTCCTGAATATGGTATGCAAGTAAAGATGTATGTTAGTTGCTATCTTGATATATGTTAAGCATGCAATCTTATATATGAAATACATGTATATTTAGGCGCATATTTTAATTTATAAATGTGACTTTAGAAGCATGATACCTCTAGAAATAATTGTTACTTCAGCTTGTCTAAATTATTATATAAATCCTTTCATTACAAGTGACATAAGTAAGGGACCATTCCGAACCCAACGGTTTGAGGTCTTCCCTTGCGAGGGGTGAGTGCGGCCTTAAATCTTTGTCCCGGTTCACACCGGGTGGCGACTCCATGTTATGTAATCTTTCCCAACTAGGCCGCGAGCCTAGGAACGGCGTCGCTCAGTTTCTGTGTCCCACAATATCCCTTGGCCATTTTTTTCTTGTGTGCTTCCAAATAGTTGATTACATCACATTTGATATCGTCCAATTCCAACAAATTTTGGATCATTGCTTCACTATAATCTTCCCTTGTCAATTCTTTTTGCAACATTACCCTAGTGGATTCAATATTAACCTAAACTGGTAATACGGCCTTTTGACCATATACTAATTGAAATGGCGTGACCGAGGTACTCGTTCGCGGTGACGTCCTATATGCCCATAGAGCCTGACTCAAACACTCGTCCCAGTGCCTGACATTGTCCGTTACCATTTTTCGAATCAACCCTTTAAGGGTTTTATTGGACGACTCTGTCTGACCATTTGAATGAGGGTAATATGGGGTAGTGTTTACTAGTCGGGTCCCGTATTCGGCCAAGAAGATTTTTACCTTTTCGCCATTTAACGAAGTACCATGATCCACCATTATTGTTTGTGGGATACCGAATCAGTGGATGATGTGCTCTTTTATGAACTTGATAATTTTCTCTTGAGAAGTCTCCACTACCAGAATTGCTTCCACCCATTTGGTAAAGAAATCTGTGGCGACGATGATGAAGGTGCGTCTCTTGCTAGATGCAGGATAGATTTTCCCTATCAAATCTATCGCCCATCCCATGAACGGCCATTGTTTAATGACAGAGACCATTTCGGCTGCTGGCGCCCTCTGAATGGGCCCATGCTTTTGACAAACAACACACCCCTTGGCATACGATACGCACGATTCTCCTATTTTCGGCCAATAATACTCGCTCCGTATGATCGACCACCTCATCTTTATTCCGACCTAGTGAGCACCACAAACACCTTCGTGTATTTCGGCCATAATAATTCTGGATTTCGATGGCCCTACACATTTCAACAACAGGCCGTCTTGGCGTTTTTTGTATAACACATCTCCCGACACCGCGTAGTTCAAGGATTTGAGTTTCAGCCTTCGATCTTTCCTATTTTCGGGTCGTCCTATGAATTCTTTGATCTCTCTTCTCCAATCGTCCTCATCTTGGACCTCAACGGTCATGACATCCATCACTCTCTTTCGTCTCATCAGGGTTGGCTTGACCTATTCGCTCATATATATGCCATCTATGCTATTATGTTTATATCATGAGGCTGTTTGGGCCAAGTTGTTGGCCACTTCGTTCTTCGTCCTTGGAACGTGTTCTAGCTCTGCAAAATCAAATTGATCTAGCAATTCTTTGGCCACATCCGATAGTGCCATGATTGATGGGCTCTGACATTTAAAGGCTTTTGTTACCTGTTGGATTACTAGTTGCGAGTCTCCTCTAATGAACACGTGTGTTACTCCCATATTGAGGAGTATTTCCAACCCAAATATCAAGGCCTCATACTCGGCCTGGTTGTTGGTGCAATATTCGTCCAACCTGATTATGAAACAGAATGATTCTCCCAATGGACTGACTAAGACTATTCTTTTCCCTGCTCATTTCGTTGTGCTAGATCCATCAAAATACATCGTTTATGGTTTCAAACTGTATTCATCTAATTCCATTTCCATTTATCTGATGGTACTCAGACATGGTGATCAGCTAAGAAATCTGCCAATGCCTTATTTTTTACAGCCTTTTGAGGTTCATGCCGTATATCGAATTCTAATAATGACAATGACCGGAAACCAACTCTTTGATGCAAAATAAGACGAGAGAACATGTACTTTATTATATTAACTTTAGTAATTAAGTACACTGTAGTCGGCTTAAAGTAGGCTCGTAATTTAGTACATGTAAAATATAAAGCCAAACATAATTTCTCCATTGGAGAATAATTACATTCATATTTCAGCAATGTCTGCTGATATAATAGATGGCTCTTTCGACGTCCATGTCATCATCTTACGCGATCATCCCGGCTATGGATTGCTCTTCAGCTGATATGTATAACTTCATTGGTCGTCCTAGCACGTAAGGGTGGCAACGGGCCGGGCCGGGCCCGGGCTTTAAAAAGCCCGGCCCGAGCCCGACCTAAAAAAATTTGGCCCAGGCTCGGGCCCGGGCCAAAATCCGGCCCGATCATTTTTTTTTTTTTAAAAAAAAATTTCAAATAGAATATATATTATATAAATATATCATACATTCACAGTAATTGCAAAAAATTTATAAATACATCAAAATTTCAATATTTCATCCATAAACTAACAATCCAAAATACCACAAAATTACAAATAAATACCTCAAAAGTTTCAATGTTTCATCCATAAACTAACAATCTAAATACCACAAACAACGAAAAAAATACATTAAAAGTTTGAATTGAAAAATGGGAATTAGGGCATGGCCGCATGGGTGAGCTGCTGATTGTTGAGAGTCAGAGAGTGTTGATTCTGTTGAAAGGAAAGCTGAGAGAGTGGGCTGGGCTGTGGGCACAGGGCCTGATTTTCAATTTTACTTTTTTTATTATTATTATTTAAGCCTGAGCCGGGCTCGGTCCCAAAAGCCCGGCTCGCTTATTTTGTCTCTCGGGCCTGGCCGGGCCCGGGCTTTTCTGCCACCCTTACTAGCACGAGGGGGACCATCATCGGCGGCTGTGATAAATATTTCTTCAGACTCTCGAAAGCCTTTTGATGTTCTTCGGTCCAAACGAACTCGTCCTTATCCTTTAGCCTCAACAGAGACGAGAACACTTTAGTTTTTCATGCACAGTTAGAGATAAATCTTCTTAAGAAATTAATTTGCCCTAAAAATCTTTGCAACTCTTTCTTATTTCGGGGTGGTTTGGCTTCAGTGATTGCCCGAGATTTATTGGTATCAATCTCAATTCTCCGCTGATGTACTAGAAAACCCATGAAATTTCCTGCACAAACCCCAAGAGCACATTTGGCAGGGTTTAACTTCAATTTAAATTTCCTCATTCTCTCGAACGTCATTGCTAAGTGGCTAAAATGTTCTTCCATGGTTACAGACTTAGCCACTATATCGTCCACATAAACCTCTACAAATTTGCTGATCATGTCATGGAAAATCAGATTCATGGCTCGTTGGTATGTGGGCCAAGTGTTTTTTAGACCGAATGACATCACCACTCATTCATAACATCCTAAAGAACCTGGGCACCTAAAAGTCGTTTTATGTATATCGCTTTCGGCGATATAGATCTGATTGTATCCCTCATACCCATCCATAAAAGAGTACACCTGGTACCCTGCTGTGGAGTCCACTAGGGAATCTACCGTCGGCATGAGGTATTGATCTTTTGGTGTTGCCAAGTTTAAATTCCTAAAGTCTATGCATATTCTTAGCTTTCCATTCTTTTTCATGACAGAGACGATATTTGACAACCATTCTACGTATCTGGTTGTTCTAATGAATTTCGCCTCCAAAAGGCGTTCGACCTATTTCCTAATGTCAGACATGACAGTGGGTGCAAACCTCCGGGGAGGTTGTTTATATGGCCTATGGTTTGACATAATTGGCAACATATGATCTACTAATGTTCTATCCAAACCAGACATTTCATTATAGTCCCAAGCAAAACAATCTTTATAGTTTTGTAACAAATGGATCAGTTTTTCGCCTACCTGGGCCTCTAGTTCATTGCTGATGTAGGTGATACGTCTATCGTCCTCACTTCCCAGGTTTACCTCATCCAACACATATTGTACCCTTGTGATGCTCGCCTTATGCCGCTCATTCAAAGCGTATTCTTCCTCTTTCATTTGTTGTTCGGTCTTGTGACTCCCTTCTATCAAACAATCTACCATGCATGCCTCTCTTACCCTGTCTTCTGTCTGGTGTGCTAATAATTTATCCCTTAAGGCCGAAATAGCGGCATGAGCTTCAGCTTCATCTTCTCGTTCCACTACATAGGCCATTAACTTGGCCCTGGTGGCCGCGAGTACGGCTTGTTCTTTACTATGCTTGTTCTTCTTCATTTGAATTACTGTACATTGGCTCTCCAAATACCACTGTGGTTGGCCTTGTTTGCACGAACAAATCGTTTAACAGACTTGCGGGGTATGGCTCGTCGTTTTGAGCCACGATGGCTGAACTTTCTCCTTCATTCAGAACCCTGGTCGGCCCGTAATTTCCCTCGTACATGAAGTATTCGGCCAAATTTGTTTCTGCAGCGAAAGGTCTGTTATCAGCATATACTATTTCCACTTCATCTCTCTTGTTCCAGAAAAATAGGCATTGATGAAGGAATGCATCGGCTGCCGTGGATCAAATCTCGTCCTAAGAGCATGTTATATGTGGTTGGTCCATCTATAACGAAGAACACTACTCTCTTCGTAGTGCTCCCTACTTGCAAATCTAACGACACGACCCATTTGGCCGTCGTCGCCCCTCTATTGAAACTTGTGAGCACCACATCTGTAGGGAAAAGATCATCTTCTGACTTTGCCAAACGTCCTAACATCTAGGGGTGAGCAAAATCGATTTCGGTTCCGGTTCCGCATGGAACCGGAACCTACCCGGAAAAAATCGGTTCCTAACTAAGTGGAACCGGAACCTACCCAATTAAATAGGGTACCCTATTATTCGGTTCCAATTCGGTTCCGATCCGGTTCCGGTCCGATTCCGAATTACCCTATTTATATAACTTTGGCAAATTTTAAAAATTGAAACTGCCAAATAAAAACTATATAATGCATAAACAAATCATACTTGCCCAGTTGCCAATAGACAAGAAATGAAGAAAACACTAAAACAGAATGCATAAAAATCAATAAATAATGTAACTGCAAGTCTGCAATTTTAAAAACAGAAGTGATTCAACCTCATAAATGAGTTATGATGGCAGGTGGCAGATGCAATTGCAAATGGGTTTTAGCTTTTAGGGTTGCTGCTTCTTGATATTAATTTATGCTGCAAAAAAAATGATGTCATTTTATCTAATCAGGTATCAAATTCAGTTCAATATTCGGATATCAATACGGGGGTATCGAATCCGGTTCTAAATTCGGTTCCGGTTCCGGTTCTATGGTCCGGTTCCGGTTCCGATTGTTCTGGAATCGGAACCGGACCGATTAAAATCGGTTCCATGTATTTGGAACCGGAACCGGACCGATTCAAACCGGTTCCGGTTCCAAACCCGGATTTTCGGTCCGGTTCTAATCGGTTCCGGGTAGACCCGGAACCGATGCTCACCCCTACTAACATCCTAAACGAGATTACATTGATGGCCGCTCCATTGTCAATCAATACTTTTGGTGATGGGTATCCCGCTGGCCTTTGCTTTTACGTACAATGGCTGCATGTGTTTCGTCATTTGTGGTGGTGGTTTTCGGAATATCACTTTCCCTGATAGGCCTACCTCTATTGTTTGTTCGTCCCGGCATTGGCCCGAGGTAGTTCTCCCTCCATGTCCTATCTAGAAGGTGGTAATGTGACCGGCGCATTGCGAGAGACATTATTGACGACCAGTCTTCGCTTTTCTGCCCTGGTAACGGTCCGTTTTATTTTGGGCGTTCCATATAAGACGGGGTATGGGGATCGTCCAAAGTCTTCTCCTAGCGTTCCGACTGCAGGGTTTCCGGCCTCATATAATTCTTTGAGAAGCCAATTTTGTGATCTTCCCATTCTTCGTGCTTCAGTCCTGATGTCTATTTCTTCTTCTATGTCAGTATTTTCCTCGTCCGAAACCTCTATGTCTGTTATCGAGAGTGCTGCAAATTTTATTTCATCACCATCATTGACGCCTTCGTTATTTCCAGACCTTCACTGTTGTCCCCCTTGAATTTTTCGGACAACAAGTAATGATTAGCCACAACCGGTGGCATACTACCGAACTGGATGACAATAAAAGGGGTTATTCGTCGTCTATCTCGTCTCATTTTCGTCTATCGAACTTGGTACACTCATCACAATTCGTAGTTGTCCCTTCTCTGTCGCCACTCTCTTTACTATTCACATCCGGTTTCTGCCCATGGCCTGTGGTGACTTTCATTTCGCCTTGTTGGCGCATCATACATCCATAATTTCTATGGTGTCGTCTCAGTTGTGTCCTTGTCATTTCGTCCATAGGAGGATAGTTCCTTCCCAGACGTTGCTCCGAATATGGCCTCCGGTATGAATGCCACACATTGGGCCGATGAATTTTCAGCCTAAACGTCCTTACGTTTTGGACGAAGTTTGAATTCCCACCGTAGAACCTTGGCGTGAAGGTCTTCGGTTGCCATGTAACTGACTATTTCTTTACAGGCCTTTCACATGTATCTTTCAACTCTCTCATCCACTCTATACTGTTCTTGCACCGTGCACACAAATTTCGCCGATCTTTCCCTTCTGGGGGTTTTGTTTGATCCTTCCAGAGTGCTCGGACGATGACATTCATGATCTTAATCTAGGACCAACTTGAACTTTGTCAAGTTCATTTTGGTAAGGTCCGAGTTGATCATGTTTAATTCCATCGGCTTTGGAAAATGGTTGTCGTCCACCACCATTTTTTTTCGAACGTTATTCGTCCAGATTCTATGGCATCCTGCAAAATATTCCGAAAAACAAGATAATTATTAGTTGAATGGGACCATGCATTATGCCACTTATAATATTTTTTACCACCGATTTGCTCGGCGCTTGGCAATGTGTGGCGATCGCTCAAACTAATTTGCTTGTCTTTATATAATTGATCGAATATGGCATCGACTTTCGTGATATCGAAAGAGAAGTTCCTACTCTTTTTATCGTTCTTTTCTTTGGCTTGGGGTTCAGCCCACGCCTTGCAAACGTACGGCTTCCCTTTAACCAATTCGGCCAAGCATAAGTCGGCCGATTCGATGTCCATTTCGCCTATTTCATAATTGATGTTCTTGTAATAAGTTCATTTGCTGGAATTTTTCATTTGTTCATCCTCTCTTAATAACTGTTCATAACGCACTACACTAGTGGTGAGTTGGAGGAGATCCCAAAATTCACGATCTTGAAATTTCTTTTTCAGATCGAAATTTAGACACCTTTGGGCGATTCTCACAAATTCTTTTTCTGGGAAAGACACGTAACATCGGCCTCGAGCCACTTTGAACCTTTGTAAGAACGTCTCGGCCCATTCTCCTGGAAACTGTCTCAAGTTTGCCAAATCGGCCAAGGCCACTTCAAATTCGGCCTTGTAGAATTGTGTATGGTACAACTGTTCCATTTGTTGCCAATTTTACACTGAGTTGGGTGGTAGGCTGACATACCAGGAGAAAACTACTCTGATAGTGAGCCGTGAAATAACCTCAACTTATGGAAATCATTTGTTTCTCCACACTGCGGGGTAAATCGCCCAATGTGTTATATATTAGAAACTTCCCCCGACCTTGTAAACAAGGAAAAGTCTGGTACTTTGTAATTCCTAGGCCACAAATATGCTATATCAATCCAATCTGGATATGGTTTTCGATATCATGGGCGAATTGGTCTTATCCCTAGACCGAATTGATTCTGAAGAATCTCGATCATCTGTTCTCTCAACATATCATTGCCATTGAATGAAATTGCTATGGGGGTGGTTGCGGTCCTCTCATAAGTGGGACACAGTCGTGACTGTGCCCCTGTGAAGCCTGGAGACCTTGGGGCAACACCACTTCATGTTGTGCTAAATTTGGCCCTTGGTGTAGGTTTGACCTTAAATATAGGCCATTGCCCTCATGACTTATTCCCCCTGGAAGTCGTAGGGACAGTGACCCCTTGCGGAGGAATATTGCTCGGACCAGCCTCCTGACTGCTTGGTGCAGGAGGAGGTATAGTCCATGGTAGGGTTGTCCCCTCGTTTACACATTTGGCCATTAACTCGTTTAATGAGCTTAAATATTTGACCATATTTTGGTAATACGAGTTACTAGTCGATGTAAACTTATATATGATATGAGCGTTTTGAAGCCTAACCTGCTTGACAAAATCATGTGTGAACTCGCCGAACAAGGCGTGAACCGCGTTAGGGCTGAACTCTCACATAGGTTCATATCGACTAGCATCTGCCAGACCCTCAAAATGGCCTACTACGGCTGGAACGTGGGGCTGATTGGTTTCCTCCAGTCCTCTTTCCTCCCGTACTTGAGCCAGTTTGAGTGTTTTTTTCGGAGGCATTTCCACTTTTTACACCAAGCCTCCCACTGTGGTCGCCAAAAACTGTTTGCATAATTTTTTGTCAAATGAACGTGTAAGGTTCAGACCTTCTGAGACACAGTCCCAACAAGGGGTGTCTGATTAAGGGAATAAGCCTCCAAATGGCACAAACACACAAATTACAGTCTTAAGATTACAGAGCTACGAAATTAAAATAAAATGCTCATTTTGAGTCTTCATTTTTTTTCTCTCTTCGCATGAGTGGACCTTTTATAGTGGAATTTGTAAACTGCTCGGACGGGTTCAGTCCGTAACTTCTCTGCAATCGCTAGACCACGTCTTCAATCGTTAAATTACGTGCCATAACTGCCTGATCATAAGGGGAATTGTCAGATTGTGCGCAATGAATTACCAAGTCGTGGGTGATACTGTCTCAACCGTTTAAATCATGAGATCAACCGCATCATGTGTTTAGTCGTCCAGACTCTCTGAGTCATCTTAGTTGTTGTGTCATCGGGCGACTTTCCTGACAGTTCTTCTCGTCGTCGTCCTAGTTTCGAATCGTCATGTGGAGTGATACATGTTCGTCATGCTTGCTTTTGTCCTTTACTGACTCCTTCGTTCTAGGATGATTTTCTTTTGTCAACAGTACCATTTTAAATTTAAAGGTGTACAACTTATTTTACTAAATTTCGAGTGTATATGTCTATTTTTGAAATTAAAAATGCGCGTTTGTCATTTTTCATAAAACTTTGGGATTTTATATGTTATTGTCAGGTCTTTATTTTGAGTAGGGACAGACTGGGTATGATAGGGAGACGTCAATACCCGTTTATAGCCCGTTCAATCAACGAATAAAAAGAGTTTACTCATACTCGATTCTAACGTATCGAGTCTCGCACGAGTTTCCATTCACATGGAATTTTATCTCTTTTTAAACGATGATACTAATACTCATATACAATCCGTCCAATTAATAAATATAAAAATTATCCTTTTACCCGAGCCTATCCTTTCATTTCATTTGAAATCGGATCCATTCAAAACGACGCCGTTGGATTTCAAAAAGTTCTAGGGCATTCTTTTTAGAAGTTTAAACGAACAACCGCCCTCTCAAATACACACTCATAGGAAGCCAGCAAAAACTCCATTCCGCCATTCGACTTCCAGAGATTTAGGGTTTTTTTTTTTTAAAAAAAACAAAAAACAAAAAAATCTATCAACAAAACCTAAAATAAAACAGTCGAGTAAAAAAGATTCAAACAAATGGGATTCTCAATGCAACCATATGGAATACAATCAATGCTTAAAGAAGGGCACAAGCATCTGTCAGGTCTCGACGAGGCCGTGCTTAAAAACATCGATGCTTGCAAGCAGCTTTCTACCATCACTCGCACGTCTCTTGGACCTAATGGTACTTCTGGATCGCTTCTTTCTCTTCCTTTTGCCGTTTTTTTAACTGGGTATTTTTGTTAAGTTTTGAACTTTTTTGTTTAATGTACTGTGCTGCTCAATGTGGGACGAGAGCTCATTTATGATTTGTTGCTGCTTCATTGAGTGCATCATAGGGGTTAGTTTTTGTGAATGTGAAATAAGCTTAGAAATGGTTTCTGAATTCTCTTATATCTGGCCAAAATTACGGCCTTACGTAATGATAATTCCAAGTAAAATGAATTTATTACTGCCCTTGTCAAAATAAGTACTTCCCAAGTTAAATAAAAGAACTTGATAGTTTGTTGGGGAAATTCGGAGATCCCAATTGGTTGATTCGGATATTATTGGTATATGAAATTGAAAGGAAGTGATTTTTCATCGGAGTTGTTTGCTCCATCCTTTCAATGGTTTTCCCTAAAAAAACTCAAAAAAGAACTAATGGAAATTTATATTTTTTAACCCCTTTTCAAATCTAATAAAGAACTGGTTGGGGAATAGCATTGCCTTAAAATCCTTACAAAATATTATCAGCGGAACTCAGGCTGTACAAGTAAATAAGTTTACATAATGACACATTTTTCAAAAGATTCTACGTTCTCAAGTAGCTGAAGTTCAAGTGGCTCCTTACATGTGGAAAGGGAAATGATTGCTTGACATTCTTAGGCCAATGGATTTATGATAACTACCACTCAAGTGTTTCGAGGGTTTGTATCAGCTAATCACCAACTTCATGAAATGCGTAGGTTTATTCGGCTTCTGAAAAGCTAATCACTTTTTTAATTTGCAGAGACATATGTGCAATGCTTTTCTAATAAAGTATTATTTATAGAAATTTTTTAAAAACATTAGCTTGGTTTTGGTAGCTTAAAATCTGATGTAATTCTTCAACAGGTATGAATAAGATGGTAATCAATCATTTAGACAAACTTTTTGTCACAAATGATGCTGCCACGATTGTCAATGAACTCGAGGTTCAACATCCTGCAGCCAAGATTTTGGTCTTAGCTGGCAAAGCTCAACAAGAAGAAATTGGAGATGGTGCTAATTTGACAATCTCTTTTGCTGGAGAGCTACTTCAGGGTGCAGAGGAGCTTATAAGGATGGGCCTACACCCTAGTGAAATCATCAGTGGATACACTAAAGCAATCAACAAGGTTTTCCTGTGCCTTGTCAATTGGCTTTGATGTCCATTTCCTTAGGACGGCTTCCAAATGCAGATTTCTGATTTTATTTTTGAAATAATTGCAGACGATTGAAATCTTAGGTGAACTGGTGGAGCCAGGTTCTGAAAATATGGATGTTAGAAACAAGGAGCAAGTTATTTATCGAATGAAGGCTGCTGTTGCTAGCAAGCAATTTGGCCAAGAAGACATTTTGTGTTCGCTTATTGCTGATGTAATTGTTTTAGCTTACCTTGTTAATCATTGACTAGTTAGCTCTTTTTGTTTATGTGTGAAATTTGTGCTTTACCAACTTTTTGTTGCATTATAGGCATGCATCCAAGTATGCCCCAAGAATCCAGTCAACTTTAATGTTGACAATGTTCGTGTTGCAAAACTTTTGGGAGGAGGTTTGCACAATTCTACAATTGTTCGTGGTATGGTTTTGAAGGGTGATGCTGTTGGAAGTATCAAGAAAATGGAGAAGGCAAAGGTTAGTCCATTTTCTTCTCCTTTTCTTCTGTTTGATTTAAGTGTCACGCTGAATTGCTGTGGTTGCTTCTTATCTTCCTCCCCGGTACGTGTCACTATATTTGTTAAATGCTAGTAATATAATTTGGCAGCCGGGTGAGCAGTTGCTCTTTGGTTTTTGTATTAAAGTGCTACTGGCAGGGAGCTGAGGCCATTGTTAGAATAGTTCATCTCTGTCATAATTGGCTGGCATGATTTGATGTGTGGAGTTGTATATTAGGTCAAAATGTTTTCGTTTGTGACGTTCAATGAAACTACGACGGGGTAAGGTCAGGTTTAGTTTAGTTAAGATATTGCAGGATAATTGCAATAGATATTAGAAATAGTTGTACGAAATCATCTGACATAAGGGAGCCATCATCATTAGTGGATTTGTATTTTGAATTTCTTTAGAATTCTGACAAAGTAATTTGATATTTTGGAAATATTATTGTGCACCTGGAACATTGTATATATAATGATTCCTTGGTGATTTATTCATATGCTTCAGATGTATTTTTTCTGTGCTTTTTTTTTCTCAAGTTCCGTTATTTCTGGGTTACTCTTGTACTTCTTTATTGGATTGGAATTCATTTTCATTCAGATTTTGTATATTTGCTTTGGAACTTTTTCAGGTTGCTGTGTTCACTGGTGGTGTTGATACCTCTGCAACTGAAACTAAAGGAACTGTCCTTATTCACAGTGCTGAGCAGGTAATATTGAGGAAGTTCTATTTTCATTGCTTTACGACTCTCTCCTTCATGACATCATGGGATGTACGTACGTGTATCTCACGTGAGGCTATGTTATCCTTTGTTTATTTGGTAGAAAGCTATTAATTTATGCATTACTGTTGAGGGAAGTATGGTTGAACTAGTTATTTTCATCATTGGGTGTATTATGCAACGGAATTATGGTGTGTATGTAATATGTTCAGCTTCTTAGCATCTCGTATCTTCTTGTGATATGTTCTAAACGGTTTCATGTATAGATTTATAAATTCATTGCAAATTACCATTTCTTATTTTTTTGGTTGTTAATTTCACTGTGAACTATCTGAAATTCTCATTTTCCACCATAAAAGAATTGTAGTAGCAAGTACTTTTCATGATGGTTATGCAGCACAATAATTTGGGTACTAATTGTCTGTATTTTACATGGAACTGTAATTGCTTCAGTTCAGGTTCTAGAAATTAATAGTAAAGCTCCATTTCATGCTATAATGCTAAACTGTTTCTCTTGGTGCAATTTTTTAGCTCGAGAATTATGCAAAAACTGAAGAAGCTAAAGTTGAAGAACTCATCAAAGCTGTTGCAGAGTCGGGTGCCAAAGTAATTGTTAGTGGCGCAGCAGTTGGAGAAATGGCATTACATTTCTGTGAACGTTACAAGTACATCAAGTTTCCATTTTTTTCTTTTTTTGTCTTCGTCTATCCATATGAATGTAATTTTGTATTCATTGCACAAATTTGCACCATAATAGAAATCTATTTATTTATTAGTTTTGAGAATGTAATGCAACTTTTCAGTGGCTTTAAGATTTTACTGTGAAGCCTCTATATGTTGTTTTATTGTTTCTCATTTAATGTTCTTGATTTCAGGCTCATGGTTTTGAAAATCAGCTCAAAGTTTGAATTGCGACGATTTTGCCGTACAACAGGTGCTGTTGCTATGGTAAGTATTCCCCTGATGAATCACCATAATGCAAGAAGACTGTTTTGTTTGATTCGCAATGTTTTTTTTTCCTTTCCTCCACCAGTTGAAGCTTTGCCAACCAAACCCGGATGATTTGGGATATGTTGATTCCATTTCAGTCGAGGAAATTGGAGGAGTTAGGGTATGTTTAAAAGATCTCAACTTAGTCACAATATTTGCTTTTAACTGTTTCTCTTAGCTTCAATCTATCTCTATATGTTAATTTTGATCATGTTGCGTATGTTTTTTTTTTTTATAAAATGAATGATGGTGTTATGTAGGTGACTATTGTAAGAAATGAAGAAGGGGGGAACTCTGTATCCACTGTGGTTTTGCGTGGAAGTACCGATAGCATATTAGATGACCTTGAAAGAGCTGTTGATGATGGAGTAAATACATACAAGGTGATTTCTGTTAAATATCTTGACCTTCCCCCCTCCCATTCTGTTGTTTTTCATGTTTCAATTATTTAAGTATTGCAACAAAACATAATATTTAGTGTTTGTAGATTCCTTTATCTGGAATTGAAGTTGAGAATGATAATGTCAGTGCTTTCTTAGTATTTCTTTTCTGTCAGTCAATGTGCAGGGACAGTCGCATTGTACCTGGAGCTGCAGCTACAGAAATCGAGTTGGCTAGAAGACTGAAGGACTTCTCTTTTAAAGAAACAGGGTAATTGTTATACTTTTTGGTAGGATACATATTGGTTGAAGCTTTACCATTGTGGAAGAAAATAATTTTTCTTCTCACTCATTTGAATGTAGAGAAAAGATTGAAATACCAGACAGAAAGATAATA
Source organism: Zanthoxylum bungeanum (assembly GCA_019454045.1). Classification (NCBI taxonomy): domain Eukaryota; kingdom Viridiplantae; phylum Streptophyta; class Magnoliopsida; order Sapindales; family Rutaceae; genus Zanthoxylum; species Zanthoxylum bungeanum. The sequence continues at coordinate 72,332 of SKCR01048417.1, forward strand.
TCTATCTCTCTCTACCTCTTTTACACATTGAATTTTCATGCTTTTGTTTATGGTAATTTTTTCCTTAAATATATATCATTGTATATCAATAGGTAAAGGGTACTTGTAGGGTGGTTTATGGGTATCTTGTTATAAAGTATATAAGATTTTAGATCTATTAAACCCCCAGAGGCTGTGACATGGGATTTTGTTTTTTCTTTTGTATGTTGGGTGTCAATGATGAGGTAGACTTGTGCATATATGTGGTTGGCATGTTGATGCTTGACTTGAAATTTTAATTTCAACTGCCAGGTGCCAACTAAGTAATTATTTGGGAGAGTCAGGGGTCTGAAAATATTTTCCCTACTATGTTGGAATTACCCGTAGGATTTTGTGTCCAATCCAACGTTTTTTGAACAGAAGTTTACTTGGCTGTGAATAATGCTTCCTTATTTGAATAGTGCTTGTCACCATCTAATTAGTTCTAAGTAACGTACTATTTGCTTCTCTCTGTTATTAAAAATTTAACTGTTATTCGAAAAAGGTTGGATTGAATGAATTTCAATGGGCATCTAGCACATTATACATTCCCCACCGGATCCCAAGTCACAAATAACATAAGGTGGGGGATCCATTCTATATATTTTGAATTCATACGAAACTGAAAGGAGTTATTAATATTTAATTTTCAATGGTCTGCAGATTAGATCAGTATGCTATTGCTAAATTTGCTGAAAGTTTTGAGATGGTACCAAAGACTCTTGCTGAGAATGCTGGGCTGAATGCAATGGAGATCATATCTTCTCTTTATGCTGAACATGCGTCTGGCAATACCAAAGTCGGCATTGACTTGGAGGAAGGTGTTTGTAAGGATGTCTCAACCTTGAATGTCTGGGATCTCTATATCACCAAGTAAGCTTCCCTTTTGTCTTATATGTTTTCTTAGGGTGCAGTGCAACTCTTGTTGCTCTTTCGCATAGCTGTGACAATGTTCGAAAACTCGGTATGTTATGCGAGACGGTCCCTTGTTTGAGGCAAGGCGGACAGCCTCGAGGCGATAGCCCGATAGCCTTAATCCAACATGGAAAAAAATATACAAAATAAAAGCATAAATTCATAATATAGTGTTAGATTTGAAAGTGTTATTAGAAAATAGAGAAAAAAACCCGTCCTTGACAAAAAAAAATAAAAAATAAAAATTAAGACGATGGAGGGAAAAAAAAAACAAAACAAAACACAGCAAAAATAAAAATAAAAATTAAGCAACTGAAAACAAAACACATTAAACTGTGTTAGATTGAAAGCCTATTAAAAAAATGTTGACAATGTTGCTGTTTAACATTAAAAATTAAAAATTGAGAACTGTGAAAAAATAACAAATTGAACTGATTAAAAAGAAAAATTGAAGTTGATTAAAAATTAACATCAACTCAGTGAGAAAAAAATTAAACTGATTAAAAAATAAATTGAAAGCCGAATCAATTTGAAACATTGATAAGTACCTTGGCCCTTGGGATTCGTGTATTATTATTGGTAACAAATTGAAAGCTGAGTCAATTTCTTTTCAATCTTCTTGATATTGGTGATGAAAAATTAGGGTTAGGTTCAAAAGAGGGCTTTCCTCTTTAAAATTAATTTTTTGGTGGATGATGGGGCTGAATCAGGACAGAAAGTCCCTACTTCATCTCCCATAAATAATTTTTTTCTTCTTTTTATATATATATATATAAAATAACAGCTTTTTGGGTCGGGGTGTCCGCTTCTCACCGCACTTGGACGCCCCGACCCAATAAGCATTGAGGTGGTGAGGTTGCCGTTTCAATTTGCTGATTCAAGGTGGCTGCCTCGAGGCGGCGCCTCAAACTGCTTTTTGAAACATTGAGCTGTGATGCCTATTGTATTAACTTCTGGAGATGCTTCTTTCATTATATGTAAAACCGAATATGATGAATCCAAAGTGAAAAGGTGGTAAATGGAATCCCAAGTTATAAAGTTTGCAGCTGATCCTTTTTTTGGCTTCACTGTTGAGATGCACATCTGCTGGTGTTGTATGTGTGATTTGCTATGCATCTATACTAGCATATTTGGTGGATGGAGATATGTTAGTACTTGGTATTCTTCTTGTCTCAGCTTTTGGTGGAAATCATGTTTAGAGGGGATTAGCAACTACAATTTTGAAGGTAGATAGAAAGTAAAATTGTAGAGAAGCTATCTGTACCAGGTTCTTTGTGCCATCATGGTTTCTGATAATTAATCAACTCAGCAAATCTTTGCCCGATCTTTTAGTCTTAGGGCTGGCTACTTTTTTTCTTTCCCCTCCTACTATCCTATTTTTCAGTTATCCGTTGTCATAGTTCCATCATAGCAAGTGGACATTCTTTAGGATGACTTAGTGAGCATGTTTTACAAAGGAAAAAAAAATTTGTTCTGTAAAATAGATGATTTGGGCATTTAAGCAGGTTAAATTTCTGAAGGTTCAGGTTGTTAGTATTCGGCATTTTATACCAACCAAACATTGCTCTCTTTATAGATGAAACAGCTGAATTGTTTTCTTTTTGTTTTACAGGTTCTTTGCTCTCAAATATTCTGCAGATGCTGCCTGCACTGTGCTAAGGGTAGACCAGGTACTTGATGATCCTTTCATTAATCATTGATTGTATGTCACGTGTTGCTTAAACTGTTCTTTCTCTTATAAGTGGCGAGGCTCACGTCGTAAACTGATTGTTTTATGAGACAATATGTATACAAGAGTATTTTCCATTATCATTCTATCCCTCTCTTTTGAATAATAAATGGGGCTTGGTCATAGTTTTCGATGACGTTGCAAAGAGTAGACACTAAACTTCAAGGTGCTACAGAAGTTCAATTTGAGGCATGTTTTGAAATCATGGTAGTTTATATAGTAATTTAGAAATTTGTCATATAACCGATGAAGACCGAAAGGACTTGTGAGTTTTTCATGAGGAGCCGACTAAATGAACGCCAGTGCCCCTCTTTGGTTTCCCCTAATTGCTTATCACGTGGACAAACACACCTCACATGCACACACAATCTCACAGTATATTCCCGGGTAGGAATTATAAACATGATTGTGAATCTGAATTGAATGCTTTGAACTATTCGTTTACCTTGTCCTTGACGTAATCTGGCTGAATGTCTTATCACTATTTTCTATTGCAGATTATAATGGCGAAACCAGCAGGTGGCCCAAGGAGAGATCAAGCAGCTGCAGCTGCAGGCGGGATGGATGAGGACTAGTTCTAGTGAGCAATTGATCATCTTTGTACCTTGTCTAATCCCTTCGGGCAGGTTCCTGGAACTTGATTAGGGAGCTTCTGTTCTTTCTCGAATGCCAATTTTCTGGCGTAGATAAGTTTTGTTTACAGTTGAAGAAATGCCAACAGTGCCTGTACATGCCACTGTTTGAGTGTGAAGATGGTTGTTGAAGTTAGTTTGGGATCTGTGATTTCTTGGATCAATTATGTTGTTTTCAACTGAGAATATCTAAATCCATTCAGGCTTCAACTACCTTATGTATTAATCTTAATGATTTTTTAAAACTTCAACTTCATTTTAGGGTATTTAAATGAATATCTTGGTGACTCACTATCACAAACTTCAAAAACTCTGGAGAAACATGCATTAATTTAACAAAAATAATAGACATATAAACACTTTTACTTAAAATAAATAATCTCTCACTGTAGATACAGTGGTCACTGTAGCAATCACTGTAGCTACAATGAGAGAAGTGTATTTATTTTCGATAGAAATATTTGTGGGTGTATCACTTCTCTTAATTTAAATATGGCAACAATAGTAATAGTTAAGAGCAATGGCCGTAAGGTTGCGACTCTACTGTTGGGTGTGTAATCGAACTGAGTAATAAGTTATTTATATAAGTTCAAGTTTGGCTTGACTTGATTAATTAAAAATTTTAATTTACTTGATTAAATTTTAAATAATTTTCTTATAAATTCAGTTTATAGCACCAAAAAAGGGTGAATTTTTCCGAAAACTCCTTTTGATCTTTATGTTTAAAAATACAATAGAAAGTACAAGGATAAGTAGATAAAGTAATTCATCATCTCACTTCAATATGAAGAAATGATGAATATGGCGTGCAGTTCATTTTTCTCCCCCAACTTCTTTCCTACTTCCTCCACAAGGCCAACTAGCCTTCAAATATCATATCAATCTATTAATCTTGATCTCAGTTCTCTTCAGTATTACAACAACAATAAAAGAGTTTCAGTTACCATCAGTGGCTTAAATCCCCCATATCAATAGTGATCTAAAACGCGCCGCCTAGGCGGCGCGTAGTCGCTCGGCGTCCCTATGCCGAGGCGATTATCGTTGGTGGTAGTCGCGCGGCCGAGTGTTCGGCGTGAAATCGGCGCTTAGGAGCCGATTTCGACGCCACTCGGCCGCCTAATCGCCGATACATGGCCGCTGATCGGCCGTGTATCGGCGATATTTTTTTTTTTGCAGAGACCCCCCCAAAACATCGTCGTTTTGGGGGCTGTTTAAAAAAAAAAAAAAAAAAAAAAACCTTCTGCTTCATTTCTTCATCTTTTCATCGCTTTCCTTTCTTTTCTTCCAATAGGTACCACTTTCCTTTCTTCCAATGAAAGTTCTGATGTGACGCATACTGCTGAGCACATTTATGAGTATGTGATGACGGACATTGAACAAGTGGGGGCGGAAAATGTGGTTCAAGTTGTAACAGACAATGCCTCAAACAATATGGTCGCGACAAAGTTGTTGAAGGCGAAGATGCCAAATATTTTTTGGAGTTCGTGTGCTACTCACACCATAAACCTCATGCTTGAAAGTATTGGGAAATTGCCGAGGTACAAGAAAACCATTGATAATGCCAAGGTTTTCACCATTTTCGTGTATGCCCATCACAAGACTTTGTCAATGATGAGATCGTTTACAAAACAGAGGGACATAGTCAGACCGGGAGTAACTAGGTTTGCTTCAGCTTTCTTATCCTTACAAAGTTTGATCGAGAAAAAAAAAGTTTGCGAACCATGTTTGCTAGCACGGAATGAGATGAGTGCATATGGTCGAAGAAAGCTAAAGGGAAAGCTGCATTTGCCACGGTGATGAGTGTATCTTTTTGGAATGGGGTGACCCAATGTTTGAAGGTGTTTGCACCTTTGGTGAGGGTGCTTCGATTAGTTGATGGGGATAGAAAGCCATCCATGAGGTTTGTTTATGGAGAGCTAAAGAATGCAAAAGAAGAGATCAAGATGCATTGAACAATATTGAGAGTAATTATCGGCCAATCTTGGAGATTATTGATAGTAAAATTGAAGGGCGACTTGATACTCCATTACATTGTGTTGCTTATCTTTTAAATCATTACTACTACAATAAGGATACAAGTATTGAGTACGATGTGAAAGTAATGGATGTAGTATTTATGATTGTGGAGGCTTTCTTCTCCAATGACATTGACATGCAGAGTAAGGTGATAAATGAGGAGTTGGCTTCGTACAAGACAAAAGATGAAGCTTTTGGTAAAGAAGTGGGGGTCAAAGCATGTCGGGTATCGATTGGTGTTTTTAATCCAGGTAAAAACAAAGTATTCATTTGAATTATTTTGCAAAATATATAAGAATTATTATATTTCATTCAAACTATTTATGTTCATTTGTAGTTTCATGGTGGCGTACATATGGACATCATACACCTAACTTGCTAAAAATAGCAAAAAAGATACTTTCATTAACCACTAGTTCATCCGGGTGCGAACGAAATTGGAGCATTTTTTAGGGAGTAAATATTTAACATTAGCTAAATATTTGATTGTTTTATTTTGTAATTATTAATATTAATTGATTTATTTAAATTATTTATGTAGATTTACACGAAGAAAAAGAATAGACTAGATGTGAATCGATTAAACAATCTTGTCTATGTTTCCTTTAATGTCATGTTGAAGAACAAGCGCAAAAGGGAGAAGGATTTGAAAGTGGATGTATTACAAGCCAAAGATGCTACTAATGCATAAGGATGAATTGTTGAGGGTGGTGACTCTGGTGATGATGAAGAAGTAGAGCCCGGTTCGGGGCTTACTTGGAGGATGGTTGGAGAAGCATCTGGGGCCGATGACATATTACAACCTCGAAAAAGCGCTAGAAATGTTGAATATAGAGAACTTGATGAAGATTATTTTGATTCTGATGAAGAATCTAAGGATGATGAGTTTGAATTAGATGAAGAAGAATTAGATATTTAGTGTAGTTTAACTTTGTTAAAGGATGATGAACATGAACTTAATTAAATGATATTTTATATCATTATATGGTTGATTGAGTTTGATTAATGGTTTTATGTTTTATTACATTTTGATTGAATATATATGATTTGGATTATTTATGAATTATGATGTTGGAAAATATTAGATTTTTAACTGTCTGCCGACTAATTGTTTAGGCCCCGCCTAGGCGCCCCAGGCGTTGGGTCGCCGCCCGACTAGCGCCTAGTGCGTTTTAGAACACTGCATATCAACGTATCAATGTGAGGAAGAATTCAGTGGCCATGGGAGTGTCATTTGAAGATATTGATGGCATTTGTGTTGCCAATATGGGTTTATAAAAATGGAAGCACGACAACTCTGCTGCTGCTGAGTGGATTGAGATACAAGCAACGAGATTGTTCGGATGTTGGTTCACAATTTTACGCTGACATGACAAAAACAATCATGGAAGAGAAGAGACAAATGACAATCATCTGATATGACTAATTTTATCATCTGTTGAGTGCTAAACAATCCAACTCATGGTTGGAATCACTGAATAATTAAACATTGATACAGAAAACAAACTAGAGTGTCATTCTGAACATTTTGAGAAAGGATCCTTTGATCTTAATCCTAATTCATTACAATTATAACATTTTTGGTACAATAATTAATGACTGCATTAGGTTGGAACAAGATGATGGCCATTGTCCTGATCATCAATCAAGAATAACGAAGTGAAAATTGCAAGTAGAATAAAAAAGAGGCCAAATACCACTTTTGAATAAGTCTTTGGACGGGTTTCCTTCACGCACAGCTTCTGAATTTCAGTCTTATTTCCAGAAACCACTTCTTGTGTCACTTGCATGTCATCACTAACAGGACTATCATCAGTTGATGACACTGATTCAGAGACACCTTGATATTGCCTACCCTTGTTGCAGAGGTTCTCATTCCCTTTCACATCATAGAAGATCTCACGAGAAAAGCCATTTCTCCTTGGAGTTGGGCTCTGCTCGTACTTAATTGAGGATGGACTTCTGAACCTTCTGGTTTGTTTCTCAGAGAAATCTGAGTTATCATCATTGGGATCTTGAAGAGAGCGAATCAGCCTTCTTGGAGTTGTAAAGATGTTACTGTTGTCAACATTGATGTGAGAACGCGACCTCTGAAACACAAAAGAGTGGGACAATGCAACTTATATCAGCAACCAGATCCACCAGCACAAATAAACATAGCTATAAGTTGCAGCAATATTAGCATATTTTCATATGCTTTGAGCTACAATTGACAGCACAAGTGAACATGAGAAAATAATAACAATGGTATTAATATTGAAGAGTTGATTATTCAAACTAAACATCTTGATTATAACTATCCTGAAATTGGCAACCATAGCTTAAGGAAACTAGAGCTAGAAGATCGTGGAGGAAACACTGTCACCTTCTCCACTTAAGTGATCAGATTTGCTTTATATTGCAAAAATAGCATGGGCAATGCTGTAGTTATTCATTTTCAACAAGTAACAACTATCCAAAGCCTAACTAAGTTATGATATTTTAGTTAAAAACAACAACAAAGCAAATGTGGGAATGCAGCATTGCAGCTTTGAGTATGTGGGTGCATTTTAACCTGAGGACTGGGTGTAGTGCTTCTTGCTCTGTCTCGTGGACTTCTCTGGAAGAATCCTGCAAACTCATCAGTGTAATCTCGAGCATCATTGAGTTCATGATTACTGGAAAATAGATTACTACGAATGGGACTTCCCTGAACCATCTCTGAAAACAAACCTTTCTTAAGTGATACATCAACCCCACTATTCTCAGAGCTCCATAGCTTCCTACTCACGCTTCTGTTCACACTCCTACGGTCGTATTCTGAGTCACAAGAAAGCTGAGACATGGAAACTGGTGACTCAAGGAAAGAATCATATTCAGCAAAGGAATTGAGGGTCTGTGATTCTGGTGACATGGAGGAAGGACAGCCATCACCTCCATTCCATATATTCCTCTGACGGTTAGGGTCTCTCCCAAAATTTGACCCAGTAACTGAACCAGAACCCTTCTCAAACTTCGGTCCATTCTGTGCAGCAATTCTCTTTGCAGTTTGCAAAGCTTCAAGAGAAGCCCCTTTAACGTAAGCCAGCTGATCGGCTTGACACTTCTTCATCCCCTCAATAATCAACTCAAGTTCCAAGAATATACTCCTAGGATCTAAACTCTTCATTAAGAAGTTCACCATTTGTATAGCTAACAACCTTTTTTGAGAATTAGCCTCCCCCGGCCCAGCATTCAGTATTCTCAATCCAGACTGTATTAACAATCTTGCATATGCTTCAACAATTAAAGCATTATGCTTAGCCAAAGCCATAACCAAGCCCATATGAGAATTGCTCTGGGTTGACTTCTCCCCCAAAGCCCCGGCCACATTTTGACAGACCTTATTCACCATCTCGTGGGAAGCAAAACGCCAATTATCTGAGTCCACGAGAGCCTTTAAGCAAAGGGCAGCACCAGCAGTTAGGCTCTCCTGTGAACCCAAGAGAGAATCTGAAAGAGGCTTGGAAATAGAGTGAATGATATGCCTCTTCTTGTCTTCTGGGGTAGTAGGGTCAATTCCATACCTCGCAATTGCTGGCACCACCCTTGAGCATGCCTGTTGAAGAGGGAAGGAGCCTGCACTTGAAGCCAATGTATTGATAATAGTTGTCATGATGCTATCTATCTGAGGAACAATATTGGCACCATGAACACGAGCAAGAACTTCATAGAGAGAAATTGTGTACTCCCCAGACACTGACCCATTTTCTTTGGTTTCAGAGACTTGAGCAAGAAATAGTGGAATTGCCTTAGAGTCCAAGTCCTTCACATACGATTTCAGTGCTTTCATTGCTGATTTACGACTATCAGCATCTTTGTCAAGATTTGCAAATTCTTGACGGAGTACTGGATTTATACATCTACCCATTTTCACCTAAAATCAATCAACAAAGTAGAGCATTAACTCAGCCACAATTTCAATGCAGATTCTTCAACAAATCATAAACCCTACATCAATTTTAACAAGACCATATCTTCAACTGAGTAAATGAAAAAAACTAGGTTTAAATCATATATCCAATGCTGGATCAAACCAAACACGAAAAAAAAATTCAATTTTTTGAGGAGAAAAAACTTTCCTTTCAGTAAAATGAACTAAGAACAAGTTGAAATACCAAGTGGGCATCTCAGGTTATGTGTCAATAATATACAGCATCTAAATCAAAATGCACATTAATTACAAAATTAGGTTTAACTTTCAGAGAATTGAACAACAATATGAGAGTCAATCACCTAGGTTCCAGTAGGGATCAATATAGCAAGAACCTGTTTAAAAAGGGGGAAAAATGAATTTTGTTAGTGAAATGACAAACAAGAAGTAAAAAAACCAAATGGGTATTTCAGATTCACTGCTAAAGCAACAAAAAAACAACAATTAAAGCACAAAATCAGCAAAAACAAATGAACCCACCGCTTTTTTTTTTCAACTCCTTTTGCGGACACTTCAGTCGATAGACGAAAAAAAATTGATTATAGTTTTCCAAATTCAACAACTTGAATCTGAACCAGAAACAAAGAAATCAAGAGAGTCAGTAAGGAAATTTTGTTTCCATTTTAGAAATTTAATTTTTAATTTCCGTAATTTTCGCAATTCTTTGTCCGATGAGTTTCTTTTTTCTTTTTTTTTTCCTGGCAAAAGTTACGTTGAAATTCAAATCTTTCCTTATAATCCCACCGCTATCCCTACTGTTGTGGGGCCCACGGATTTTTTTTTTCTTTCTAATTGGATATTGGGTAAATATCAAATATTAGGATATATTAGAGAAATTAGCTAAAGTAGCTAATAAAACATGACATTTTTCTCAATTAATCATACTTAATTTTTATTTTTATTTTTATTCATTTTAGCCAACAATCACATAGAGAGACCAAAAGGTCCTCAAAATAACTTCACCTTCACCCACTCATGTTTCTCTCATTTCACATTTAAGAGTAGTAACATTGTTGGTTATGTGATTAAGAAAAAGTATACTGATGGGAAGCGGTCACATCCTCTGAGAGCTATAACCGCTGATTTACAAATTGAACATAACGTATCTGTGACATACATACAAGCATATTGAGTCAGATAAGTTGCCTTAATCACACTATGAATGAGTGAAGTGAAATGAAAGAAACGTAAGGGGGTGAATGTGAAGTTATTTTGAGAGTATTTTGGTCTCTCTATGTAATTGTTGGCTAAAATGAATTAAAAAATAATTATGACTAATTGAGAAAAATGTAATGTTTTGTTAACTAGTTTAGCTAATTTTCCTATATATATATATCTCGGATAGCTCCAAACCCGATAATATGGTTGGGTGAAGTGACAACCTCATGAGTCATGTTGAAAGTTGAGAGATTTTTTTCGAAGGGTAAAAATAATTTTCATTATCACGAAATGATACGAACAATATCCTATGGAATAGACCCCGTCCAGACAACTATTCTTTCATTGCCAATGACATATTTTGCTAATTTATAAGTCTCAACATTAAAAATTCTAGGGATAGAATTAAACTTCACAATTCCTATACATTCTGCTAGCTCTTGATCTTAGCAATTATCCACTTTGATAGAAAATCTAGAATCCTGATTATGATTTAAAATATAGGATTTGGAATGATTTTTTCATCTCGATTAAAAAAATCATATTTGAGATAATTTTTTTATCTCGAATTATTATGAGTCTCAATTCATTGTTTAAAATTTTCAAATTCTCAATCTACCCGACTGATTACCGATCCTAATTGTAATATACTCATTGTAAGTTTCACGTTCAAAATGTTTAATTAAACATTTTTTGTGACAATTTATGTGTTTATATTCTAATCACACAATATCCCTAAATGATAGTTTAATTAATTTAATTCTTACCGTGGAAGTTAAATATCACGAATTTAAATCTTAACGGAATTTGGGGTTTGGATGGACTCTTACTGTGGATGTAAATGATTATGGGTTTAAATCATACTTTATATGCATGCGCCTCTAATCATAATTTTGTGTTTAAGTAGCATCATTATGTAAAAAAAATTTGTTGATTAAGTAATGGCATAAAGTTCTTTTCAATTTTCTTACTTTTGCCCCTCCGTCGTTTAATTATTAACGGAAAAATTGAACGTAGGGTTCTAGTTCGAAAACGAAAAAGATAAATACTTCCTAAAATAAAAATATACAAATTCAAGGATCTACATGATAAAAAAACCCACGTACATTCAGGTACAAATTAGGGCAAGATACTGTTTGGTGGGATCTAGTATAATTATAAAAATATTTATAATTATAATTATTCGGTTATTTAAAAAAAAATTAATTATTCCCTTTTTTTGTTACGAAATTATTATTATTTTTAATTATCGGTTCAGTTAAATTTGGTATAATTCAATTTTTTAATAATAAAATTAAAAAATTAATAACCGAATTTAATATTTATTTAAAAATTTTATACTATAACTCTTCTAATAATTATAACTACTCCAATATTTTTTTCATAAGATATAATCATCATTTAAAATATTTAAAATATTAAAAAATAAAAAAAATTATAAATATTTCATGAAATTAATCATCACTAAATACTGAATAAATTAAAAAAATATAATAAATATAATTATAAAATAATACGATTACACTTCGGTTTTGATTTAGAGCCGTTATTTTTGAAATTAAAAAATTATCAGTTTGGTTCGGTTCGATTTATTAATTTCAATTATTTTTTTATTCATGAAATTATAAATATTATAAATATTTTATGAAATTAATCATCACTAAATATTGAATAAATTAAATAATATAATAAATAAAATAATAAAATAATATGATTTGTCTTCGGTTTGAATCGGATCCGTTATTTTTTGAAATTAAAAAAATATTAATTTGGTTAGATTCGATTTATTAATTTTAGTTATTTTTTTTTTCACTTCTAATACAAACGACGAAAATCACCGACCTCCTACATCCCAACCCTTTTTATCCTTCCAGAACATTGTATCAAAACGCTGCGTTTCAAAGCAACCGGAAAAACCCGGTAACACGTTCTGATTACCGGCACCTCACAACCCAATCCCGGTCACCACTATAAATAATAGTAACTAGGGTACAAAAACTCACCGTTTCATCAACCGTCTCTCTCTCTCTCTCTCTCTCTCAAAATAATCTCACGACTCACATTCAGACCGCAGACCCAGAAACGAGCCTCAAATACCTGCCAAATCCCCTCAAAATTCAAGTATTCTTAATCTCAAACCTATAAAAGACTTTCTTTTTTAATTTTTTCCCTCTTTAAAAGCCTCTAATTTGATCTAATTTCTCTCCAATTCGTGGGTTATTATTATTATTATTATTTTTAAATCAGCTTTAAGAACCCTAATTTCCAAATTGATCTTGAGTCAAGATTGTAAATTTCTTTGCGGATCTTGATCTTCCAGCTGGGAAAAGAAAAATCCTCAAATTGTTTTTGGATTCTCGTTGTCTTTTGACTTTAATCGAGATTATATAATTTATTTATTTTTTTAAAAAAAAAAACTTATTATTTTTTTGTTTTGGAGAATAAGTGTAAAAAAGATAACTTTTTTTAAAGAATAATTTGGGGAAATATAAGTGAGGAACAATAATAGAAATGGCTGAACAAGGTGGCTTGGAAGGAAGCCAGCCGGTGGATCTTTCCAAACACCCGTCTGGTATTGTTCCCACTCTTCAGTAAGTCCCTTATTTGATCTATTTATACAAAGTATGTCTGTGTATTTGTTTCTGTATAAAAACATGTGTGTGTGTGTGTGTGTATTTTTGTTTGTCAAGGTGATTTTGTGGATAATTAGTTCGTGGGTATGTGGAGGTGTTTTGAATCTTCAGTGTTTGTGAATTTGTAGATCTTCAGTGTCTGGGTTTTGATTTTTTATCTAGATTTTCTCTCTAAGATTGGTTTATTGAGAAGGGGGATATTGTTTGTTTGTATGTATATTTTGGTTCAAGTGATTTGGGGGGTGATGAATTTGTTTAAAGGGTGGATTGATGGAGTTTGGTTTATAGATTTTGTTATTAAGAGGAAGATAATGTGTGGCTGATGTATTTTGCTGCTGATATTTTTCCATTTGACTTTCTTTTTGTAACTTTGTGGTGTTAGATGTTTATTCTGGAAATAATAACACAGTATTTGTGATGTAATTGGAGCTGCCTTTAGCATGGATGTAGATTGTAGAAGACAATTTTCGAAATTAATAACTTTTTATAATCATAGAATTCGAAATGTAATTCTGCATATGTGAAATTATTTATATTGTAAATGTTTCTGAATCATTTTTAGCTGGCATAAAGTATTTGAATGCTGAATATATCTTTTCAGTATTGGAAAAAGAGTGTGAGAAAACATCTCCTACAAGAAGCAAAGATGAGTGGATCCTTTTTGCATTTGTTGGAATATATCTTGTATGTTTATGACTACATTTTTGTTCTGACACAAACAAATGTTTTAATAAATTCTTCCACCGATACAAGTTCTGTGTTTCGCAGTCATTTGTTACTGCACAGGATATTTGAATTATATGCTTTACATTTGACAAGATATTAAGCTGCTATTCGATCTTGTTAGAAATCATATTATTGAGAAGGCCCTCTCTTAGTATTGATAAGAGCTTAATTTATGAGATGACCCTTTCAAAAGTTGACATGCTTTTACTTCTCTCTTCTGGGAAATGAATTTTGTCGAAAAGTGACACCTTGGCTTAACAAGTCCAATGGTCTTTGTCAATATCATTCTCAGTCAGGAAGAGAGATGTCCAATGCTCAGCACTGCCTGTCAGAACCAAGTGCATGGGGGCTCCCGGGCCAGCACAGCATGGCCCACTGAGATTGCGGGCTGTGTCGTGTTGTGTCTCACTTTAGGGAGGCTGGCCCAGCATGGCCTAAGGCACCATGCCTAGCTGACCGTCCCTTTGATGGCTCACAAATCTTTCAATTATAAAAAGCTCATTATTTTCCCCAACTCTGTGATTTGAATCCTGGCCTCGTTTTTATAATTCACTTCTCCAACCATATTAGGCTAATAATATAAATAGCTTGTAGAAACTTCTGAGGCAAACAAATTACAATAATTTCTTTTCTTTGTTTAATTTTGTTAGAGGCACGTTATTTTATTAAATTGAATTGAACTGTATCAAAAAAATTATAGTATTTTAAGTGAATTCATGATATAACACTCATAATAATTAGAAAACTTAACTAACAACATTATAATAACTCAATTCAAATTTGATTAATGAATTTGAAAGAACAAAACATTAATTAATATTAAAATTCAATTCAATTGAAATGGAACAAAAAAATATTAGATTTAAATTTGAAGTTATTCAATTTTATTTACTTAAAGAATATGTAGTAGTGTAATTCAATTAAATGAAGTCAAAAAAATTGGAAGCGGGCTTTTCGAGGGCTATTTCATGTGTTGTGCTTTGGCCCATCTCAATCGTTCCGTGTTTTTATAACCCGTGTGCTTTAAAATCTAGGCTCGGCCAGGCCCATGTGTGGTCGGCCGTGCCGTGCCCACATGTCCTGACGAAGCGTGCAGTCCTGCTGTACAGACGTGTGTCGTGCCCTGTGCTGCCCGGCCGGCTGGACATCTCTAGTCAGGAAATTGGTTCACTTGTGTGACGTCTATGTGTAGATGATATATGAAGTTATAATGGTTGTTGCTTGCTATGTGCTGAATTGCTGATATAAGCTTTCTTTTACAGTCATTTCTACAACTACAGTACTGTATGATCCAGTTGTGCACCATCTGTTGTTTCACTAGTTTTATTTTTGTCTGGTTCATGTCTCATATTGCTTAACCACTATTTATTTGAAAATGCGATTATGTCGTCATCGTTTGTAATTGAATATTCTTCATGTTTATATTTATTTATTGCGAGTTGCGACTTTGAAAAAGTTTGTTTCAAATGATACCTTACATTTGCAATGTAATATTAGTTGCTGTTGGAATGGGACCAAATGTTTGTGATTTTTGTATTAACTATGAAAAATATAATTTATAGTATCATATGCAAATGGAATTTTGACTGTTATATCTTATTAGGTATAAAAGTTGTTCTACATAAATTTGATTGCTTACTATAAATTTGAAATCTCACTGTTACTTGGTTATCGTTTTCTAGAAACATCGTTTCGACTGTCAACTTGGATTGTAAGTTAGATCTTAAACAAATTGCACTGCAAGCTCGTAATGCAGAATACAACCCTAAGGTATGTGGAAATTTGAAAGTAATATCTATTCAAATATTGTGGATTGGATTGAAGGAGTTTGATTGCCTATCCTAGTGTTGGGCCTGTTTGCATGGCACCAAGCATGATGCATCTCTCTCGATTTTCACTTTGTGTCTGCTTGTCATGTGGAATGTATCGGTTGGTTGCATAAGCATCATGTTATTGTTTTTATGAGCTCATGCCTAATTCTCTTTTTAATTGTTTCTACAGCGTTTGCTGGCCGTCATAATGAGGATAAGGGAACCAAAAACTACAGCTTTGATTTTTGCTTCTGGCAAGATGGTCAGTCTTCTTGTACTGTCCTAAATTATTGTTCTATTTTCCTGGAATATAAGTAGTGGAATCTACTTAAAGAAAAAGGTTTCATGGATTTAATCTCTCTCTCTCTCTGTCTCTCTGTTTCGGTCTTTCATTTCTTCCACGTATATTAATTGATGTTTCTGTTATGAAAATAGTTTTAAAATGTGTTAGAATTGATAAAATAGCTTTCTCACTCGCTGCAAGATGCATCAAGCTTTTTTTTTTTTATTGTTTTCATTGTAGGATTATGGATTTTCATTTTCATTGCTGTAGTTGATATGCCATCTGTGCATGGTGGGTGTTGTTTTATATCCCAAGTGAATTAATTATTTGCCTTTCCTTCTGGCTGAAAGAATTGCCTCTCTCGTTTCAGGTTTGCACTGGTGCCAAAAGTGAACAGCAGTCAAAACTGGCAGCAAGGAAGGTGTGTTGTTGCACTGTAAAAGGCTTATAGCTTGAGATCATATTCATCATAGAAGTGTAAAATGAAATTCTTTTTTAAAACAAATTACCGATGGTAAGGGAAAAATAAAGAAATAAAAGGCAAAGAAATGTGTGCATCAATCTAGAGCAATTTTTAATTTTGCATTTGTACCAGTGGAGTTGTTAGGGTGTTGAATGGTCATAATTTTACTTCTTATTGCCTTTGAATTTCTCATGCACAAAAGTTCGGGTAAATTGATATTATTAGTGGAGGCTTTCTTGTACAGTATCCTTGCATGACATGAAATTTGTATTTTTTCAGTATGCTCGAATCATCCAGAAGCTTGGGTTTCCTGCAAAGTTCAAGGTACTTTCCCTCTGATCTGATGAAATGCATGAGCCATGATGCATGTTACATATAAGCTGCTGTCTGCTTTTAAAACAGTATTTTAATGTTTTCCCCTCATTGTTATTGTGATGCAGGACTTCAAGATTCAGAATATTGTTGGCTCCTGTGATGTTAAATTCCCTATCAGGCTTGAAGGTCTTGCTTACTCCCATGGTGCATTTTCAAGTGTAAGTGTCACACCTTCCATTATTTCATTTCCATCATTTTACTGTTTAAATACGGACTCTGTTAGATGTGCACATTTGTGTCATCGGACAAGACCCGTGTGTCTACTCTTTACGTGGATTGGTTTATACAGGAACATGCTTACTTCATGCACTTTCTTATCTAAGTTCCAAAATGTTGAAAGAAGAGTTTTCTTTTGGTTATAGCTTTTGCTTGCGGACGTTCCTATGGATAAGGACTGACCATGACTATTTTGATGCAGTATGAACCAGAGCTCTTTCCTGGGCTTATATACCGCATGAAACAGCCCAAAATTGTGCTCCTTATTTTTGTGTCTGGGAAAATTGTGATTACAGGAGCCAAGGTACTTTGGACTTCCCTATCTAATTGCTCTATATTACATATGTGATGTTTCGTGTTTTAATATGCGGTGGGCTGACAAGACAATTTTCTTCATTTAACATTTGTAGGTAAGAGATGAGACCTACACAGCCTTTGAAAACATATACCCTGTCCTTTCAGAGTTCAGGAAGGTCCAACAGTGGTATGGCTCTAGTTCTCTCTATCTCGGTCTCTTTTTTCTTTTTCCGAATAAGATAAAACCCTATTGTCAAATTACATTTTTTTTTTTCCTTTTTTATTCATACACCAATGAGTCCTTGTGGGGACTCGAACTCACAACCTCAAGTTTACCGGTACCTTAAGGGTATGAGACCACCGGCGACTACTAGCTCTAATAACTATTGTGGAAATAAATTTGAATTTATTATTTTTGTTTTGGTTGCAGAATTGGGAAAGATGATTATTACCATTTGAATGGGGCTCAAAGTTCACCTCTATTGTGGAACTGTTTCAATAACTGCTTGTGTTTCAGGGTTTCATGTTGAAGGTGGTGGATTCAAATGTGAATATGTGAAGCTTTTGGTCTTTAGGGAACTGGGTTTTTGTAAAGGGTCATTAGAACTTTAGTCCTGGTCTCTGACCCACCATAAAAATGGTAACATGATGAGCTTCAATAAGTGTCCTCTGTAATTAATTTTATATTCTGTTTTGAGACAGGAAGGGCTTTTAGGGTGAAGGAGCTTCTTTGTTTCATGATTTTATTTAATATGAAGAAACATTTTTGGTGGATTCTATTAATGACATACTTTTTATTTCCAAAAAAAGGAAAAAACATGACAAAACAAAAAACCAAAACAACCAAAAACCTTGTATGTGTTGATTGTCTCTAAGTCGTATCATTTTGCATTGAATTGCTACTAATTAACTTTAGAAATAAGATGAGGTAGATTTTAATTTGTAACAATATTTGATTTGAGTTACCAATTTTAAGAATCATCAGACAATACTTGAATATTTAACTTGTATCGGGTTTTAATATATTGGATTCTGTTATTTATTCAATCCGTCCAATCAAATATATAAAAAAAAAATTATATAAATCTTAATAAATCAGGTTTTGTGGACCTTCATTCCCTCCGAGGAACGAAGTTGATTTTAATTTGATGAGCAATGATATTGGTAGGAAAAAAGTAACAGAAGGGTGAAAAAATAACTTCCAAAATTATATAGTTTTGATTTGTTTTATTTATTTATTTATTTTTAATTTACTAAACATCCAAAACTATATAGTTTTCGAGAGGCTATTTTATCATTCTTTTATCAATTTTTTATACACATCATTTTTCTAATTTGAGGAACCAATATATCACCTCACTGGCGCTCAAGTGATCTTAAATCGCCTAAAAAATATATGCATCTCATGTTGATTAGATTTTTTTTTTTTTTTTTTTTTTTTGAAATCGTTGGAAACTCCGCCACCAAACCACCCATTCTGGGCCGCGGCGCAGGTAAAACCCCTGGCTATCCCAGGTTCTTACAAGAAGTTGCACCCCCTGGATTCGAACCCAGAACCTCAAGGTGAGATTCTGGACTCTTCACCACCAAGTGCTTTGAAAGATGAGTCTAATTTGCACATTTTCTTCTTATCATGTTTCCTGGTGAGTGTGTTGCTGAACTTTGTCTCATGGTTTGGTGGTATAGGATTTGCGATCTCATTTTGAGGTATTTGGTTCGAATTCAAGGAGTATGTTTCTTATAAGAGTCTTGGGACAGTTGGAGATTTTACTTACTCCGCTTAAGCCCGAAAGGAATGATTTGGCGGCGGAATTTTCAACGATTACAAAAAAAAAAAAAATGTTGCTGAACTTTGGATCCTTTTATCTTTGCTTACATGGAAATTTTTTTGCAATTGCTATAACAAGTTACCTAACTTCTATATTGATCATTTTGTCCGAATGATTACGGATTCGAATTTAGAAACAATCTCTTTATTAAAAAATATAAGTAAGATTGTGAATATCAAACCTTTTCCTAAACCCTGCTTCCTAGACCCTAGTCTAATACTAGTAGAGGGATATTGAGATAAAATTCCAAGCTAGAAATATTCTGCTTTTTTGTTTATTTGGTGCTGTGATGTTTTGTGGACTTGATTTAAACAATTAAAGCCGGAAAGAATCATATCCATGGGGTCACATTTTATCTGTTTCTTTTACATTATTATTCATATTTCTGTAACAATAATTGCTTGCAATGTGTCCTTATTTCTTCATTGAGAGTGGCAGCTGGGATCATTCTGTCTCCAGCTCAACCCCCCAAACATTAATGTCACCTTCATAATTTAGTTCCTTCGTGGATCAGACAACATCATGTATCAATGTCGTTCATCATAATCTACGAAAAATCGTCTATTAAAAATTAATATGATTTAATATTACATATAGATTAATTTTTTTTAGAAAAATTATTAATCGTATATCTAATATTTGATATATTATAAAAATATACAAATCTTGAAACTTTATTAATCGATATATCCAAAAATTAAGAAGCGTATCAAATTTAAGTACACTATTGAAAAGTGTGTTAAACTCTTATCGTCCTCAAGGGGGCATGACTTGGTGGTGTAGGGTTCATGATCTCACATTGATGTATTGAGTTCGAATTCAGGGAGTACGTTTCTTGTAAGAGCTTAGGACAGCCAGTGGTTTACCTGTTCCGCTTAAGCCCGAAAGGGATGGTTTGGTAGTAGGATTTCCAACGATTTCAAAAAAAAAAAAGTATATCTCTTATCTAATAGATGAGAGTTTGCTATATTTGTTTTTTTTTTTTTTGTTGTTGATAATGTGAGTATATGATTGATAATTTTTTTTCATTATACGATGTCTTAACCTGGCAAGAGAGTCAAGTTACCAAGGTGAAGGTAGAAGTGATGAATGGATGATATGATATGATGTATCATGAATCATGTGACGGTGATGAAGCATTGAGTATGATGGAGACATATTTATTTTTATATTTATATTTATTTTTATATTTATTTTTATTTTGGAAACCTCACCGTCAAACCACCTGATCGGTGAAATCACACACGTAACGCAAGCGCACGTATCGCTCAAGTAGTATAAAATGTATCGATCCCACGAGGACTTAACACCTATGCTATTAATTTATTGAAGTTAAATTTCTACAAGTATCTGAAAATTGATTGTTAGTTGGATGATGATTTTTATCTAAAACAAGTAAATAAAACAAAACAAAGGTAAACTCTAAAAGAAATCAATAATATGAAACTATATAGGGTTGTGAATTCTTCCAATATTCTTCTAAAGATGAAGTGATTATCTTATGCTTGTGAAATATCAGTTTATTAACCTGGAATACGGAGATATCCAAAAGCCTCTGTGGATGGTCAGATACAAACACCCAAAGTGACCCAATTAACTATATGTCTATGTTAATTAAGAAAAAATAAAAACAAGATACTAGTCAACTATTCATCTCCCTCAAACCTAATTGAGACATTGTCACAAATGTCTAAAAAGAAGAAGAAAAGTTTAGAAGAAAATACCTGGTTAGCGTGAAATTGTACATCTAAAAAAAAAACTAAAGATTAAGATCCAGATTTATTCTACGCTTCTTACCACGATCGTTATCAGACCAGTTCAACTTGGAAATGATAGGGTCAATTATTGGTTCAAAGTCTAATAGTTGGTCAATTAAATTATTGGTTATTCTGGCAGTGAAGACGATTTCTTTTACAGGTTTTGAAAGAAACTCATTTCTCCTAGCATATTCAAGAAACACAAAAAGAAAGTCAAAAAATCCATCAACATTAAACAGTCAAATTGGTTTATGGTGTATGTTCAAGTTCGCCCAAGATATCACTGTGAAAATTTCCTTCATCGTGCTCAAGCCATCTGGCAAAGCAATAAAAGCATCAGCACGATGAATCATTTCAACAAGTCATTCAGACATACCTGACACGATGTACTCTTCTTCGTTTGTCCGATAAGATTCGCGTCTGATAAAGATTTTGGGATGATTCCCAAAACTTGACTACCTCCTTCTTGTATGGCCTTTGAAACGTAACCCATCAGTCCAAGATTGCCACCACCATATACCAAGTACATATTTCTTTCTGCCATGACTCTACCCAATTCTTTTGCTGCCTCAACAAATTATAGTTTAGATCCAGAACTAGTTCCGTAAAACACACAGATATTCATGACTCGTCTTCTTGAAGTTGCTTCCATTTTTTTTAATCTGGATGTGTTGAAGAGAGAAATGACGAGCTGAATTTATAGATCCTGAAAAGGGTGAGTAATAATTGCACTAGTACCTGCCAAGCGAACTCGTGCTTCAATTATACAACGAATATCACTAGGAATACCTTGGATCATCAGAAGTCTCATTCTTTCAATGCGTGCTTTGTAGACTTTCATCAGAGAGTTTTGAGGGAGAGAATGAAAAAGCTTGTGAAGTTTTGCGAGAGTGTCTTCCATCCTGTCTGTGATTTTTCCTACAAAAATTAAACACACAATATAACAATATATACATAATGCGTGGGTTGTCTCCCTGCTAGCGCTAAGTTTAACGTCTTCAGCCATACATGATTGTCCGAATATTAGGCTGGATCGGCAAGTGTGAGACTCTTTTTGACGATTGATGGATTCTCCCCAGTAGTGCTTGACACGTTGGCTATTGACTTTGAATGTGTCATTGGAGTTCGAGTCACATAGCTCAACGGCTCCGTATGGTAACACTTGGGTGATTACAAATGGACCTAACCATCGTGATTTCAGCTTGCCAGGGAAAAGTTTCAACCTTGAGTTGTATAACAACATCTGCTGTCCTGGTTCCAGTTGTCTGAGTACTATTTTCTGATCATGTATTTTCTTGGTCTTTTCTTTGTACAGTTTGGCATTCTCATAAGCATGGAGACGAAATTCCTCTAATTCATTCAATTGTAAGAGTCGTTTCTCCCCCGCTACTTTCAGATCAAAATTCAGCTTTGTTAGTGCCCAATACGTTTTATGTTCGAGTTCCACATGCAAATGACATGCATTTCCAAACATTAGTCGATATGGGGACATTCCAATGAGTGTCTTGAAAACTGTCCGGTAGGCCCATAATGCATCATCCAATTTTATGGACCTGTCATTCCTTGTTGAACAAACAGTTCTCTCCAGGATTCTTTTGATTTCTCTGTCGAAAACTTCAACCTGACCACTTGACTGCGGATGGTAAGCAATGGAAACTTTGTGAGTAACTCCGTATTTGGATAAGAGTGCATCAAAGTACTCGTTGCAGAAATGTGTTCCACCATCACTGATGATTGCCAGAGGTGTTCCAAAACAAGTGAAAATATTTTTCTTGAGGAAATGTAAAACCACTTTGGAATCATTCGATGGTAGTGCTGTTGCTTCAACCCATTTGGAGACGTAGTCTACTGCAACCAGGATGTACAGGTTTCCATATGAATATCTCCCCTTCAAGAATGCTTTGAAGAGGTCATTCATTTCTCCTCGAAATATTTCCCATTCTCTAGCACCTGTCACATTGAAGAACGAATAATTGGGCATATTTGAACAAGGTGGGCCAGAACAAACCTGATTGCATCACTTTGGACGTGGTTTTGTCTCCGCTGAAGTGTCCACCGTATGGAGATGAATGACAATGATGCAAGACACTATTAACCTCTTCATGTGGTTGATGAGTGGTAAATCTATCACTATTTCCCACTCATTTAACCTTATATTTTGTATAGTTTCTTGAGTATTATGAATATTTTGATGTGTTTTATGTTATTTTGTAGATAAATAAAGTTTCGGGACACTCTGGAGGTGATTTGGGCCAAAACAGTGAAAATTGGAAGAAAATGGCATTTTGGTAATTTTACGCGTCGCGACGCCAAGACCTTCCGCGTCGCGACGTCTAACATGCGCTGAACAATGCTAACGTGTGCCGGGTCCACAAATCAGAATCTGAGAAAAGTTTGACTTTGCTAACGTGCGCCGTGCCACGTGTCACCATCACAGCCGATCTGCTAAAATGCACCGTGCCACGTGTCAGCATCCTACGGTGCCGACAGTCATCATCGCCACGTGTGCCACGTGTCACTCCACATCATCAGCCACATCACTAGGTTGACCAAATCAAACTGCCACGTCACCGCCACGTCATCATCAGCCAATCAGGAAGTGCCACGTGTCGCAATCCTACGGTGCCGACAGTCTCTTTCCCACGTGTCGCCACGTCACCGCCACGTCAGCATCAATCATTGAGTATCTAATCCTTATCTGACACGTGGCGGATAAGAATCTCATCGACCAATCAGAAGCCGCCACGTGTCACAATAATTGAAGCCCAACCACCTCGCCACGTGTCACCTTATCAGCTTATCCAGAATCTGCAAACCGATGAACCAGAGCGTGCCACGTCGATAGAAGCTGGCGTAGCGACGCCAAGACCTTCAGCGTCGCGACGCCTGAAGCCTACCCGCACTTATAAATTCAGCTTCAAATTTCAGAATTTGTTGCACCACTCTCTCTCATCTCTTTGATGTAAAGAGAGAGTTTCTCTCTCTAGTTTCTTTTAGTTTTTAGTTTTTTTTAGTTTTTAGTTGTGTAAATAATTTTAATTACGTTTTGTTAATATAGTAATTTACTATTTTTTTTTTACTTTTTACAGTTTTTACTATTCACCATGAGGAAGTAACTTCCCCAGCTAGGGTGAAAGGTAATTCTTTTAATGTTACTATTTAGATTAATCTCCCTTAAAAATAATATATTCACTATTTAAAATATTGACTTAAAAAGGATACCGCTAGATTGGTCGGTTGGTAATTCATTTTAATATGGGTTAAACCTGACTAATAAAGGATACCGCCAGATTGGTCGGTTGGTAATATTATCACAAGTTTATATATTATTTTATGGGAGATATCTAAAATAGTAAATAGTAAAAGTAATTCCTTTTACCTTAGCATTTTATTTTATTTTACTTTTCAGCTTTTACTTTATGTCTTTTACTTTTCAGTTTTTACTAGCCCTAGTTATGTGTTAGTTATCTGGGGTTGTGATGAATTCTAAAATCACCGGTTTATAATGGGTTATTTTATAGTTTGGGTAATTTAAAGGTTTACTTATTAAGTCTTAAGCTTAATGCTTCTTGTTGTCTGATCACCAATAAGATTGATGTGGTAAATCTAAAATGAACTAGACATATGGATTTTAGGTTTCAGCCTTAGATTTAATAACCCACGATCTTCCTTGAGGATAGATAACCCTTTAATAGATTTCCTTACAGGATAGACATATACCTGTCGGGCGGGGGTAGCCATAATTGGAACTTAAACTTAATGAATCCAGATAATTTGGTTGACATAGACATATGATTCAATTGGGTTAAACTGGGTATTTGCGTATGACCATCGACATAGGCTTTTGCATAATTTAGTGTTCCAGGTTAGTAAACTGATTTATTACACAAACATAAAATAATCACTTCATCTTTTAAAAGATATTAGAATGATTCACAACCCTAGATCTTTGTGTCTTTTGTTATTTTCCTTAGTATTTTCTTTTGTCTTTTTATTTTTATTTATTTATTTTGCAAAACTACAATCAACCAAATCAATCAACCAATCATTCTCTTATCACTCAATTAGATATTTGTAAATAAATAGATTCAATAATTAATAACAATAGTAGGAATTAAGTCCTCGTGGGATCGATATTTTTATAATACTTGAACGATACGTGCGCTTGCGTTATACGCGTGTGTTTACGCCGGTCAAGTTTTTGGCGCCGTTGCCGGGGACTTATTTTTCTTGAGTTATTAATTTTGAAGCTATCTAATTTACTTGTATCTAATTTTCTTTATATTTTTTTCTGTAATTTTTTTTCTTTATTTTATTTTCAGGTGATTGAAAAATGGAACATTATTGGGAGATTGAGAGATCACGAGCTTTACTAGAAGATACACCCCAAATCTGGGAGCAACAGTCCGGTTTTCTGAGGCCTGTTGTTCAGCCCAACAACTATCACTGGATGTCAGAATCAAGCAATGCTACATTTGCTCATCAGAACGAAATGGGGAGATGTGTAATTTGTGATGGTAACCACCCGAGTGATCAATGTATATACCTTTCAGAATGGCAGAATTATTGGAATCATTCAAGGTACGAAGAACCATCACATTTTCCATCTTATCCACCATCTACCTTCGAATTCCATCAACAATCAGAACCATCAAAGGAAGATCAGTTGATTCACATGCTCAAAGATTGGCTCGAAGAACGGGAAGCTCAATTAGATGCACAAATTCAGAGACAATCAGAATTCATTCAGAGGATGACAGATCAAATGAGACAATTAACAGAAAACCAGAACATCATACCTCAAGAAGCATTTTTAGATGACACTGATGAAGCCTTCGAGTACCCAGAGATCCACAATGACACCTTAACAGAGGAGGAGGCTGAGCAGTATCAACAACCAGAGGTATTAGTTCAGGAGCCCGAACAGGCAAAGTCTCGATTTGATTTTTATTATTCTGATTCTGACGAGGATGAAACTGATCTATTTGTACCAACTGCACCAACAACGGAGGATCAAACTTTCAATCCTCAAAATGAAGATCTTGGAGACTGTTTTGCAATGATGTTTGAAGAAGATCTACCTGAGCCAATCATTTCACCCAGATCAGAGGATGAAGACCTAAAATTTGACATTTCTTTTCATCCTCAGGTTGATAATTTTGAAGCATGCATTTCACAGATGACAGATGAAGAGCTGAATACGGAAATTTTAAAATACATCTGTGAAGAAAAGGTGAAGCAAGAAACAGAGCAAATGGAGGAGCAATTGTCAGACAAAATTGAAGATCCAGTGAATTCAGAAGAAACATCACTGTTTTGGGGAGTACAATTCGAAGATATCACCCAGAAGCTTGACAGAATGGAACTCCCATTCCAAATCAAGCACCATATAAGACCTCCTGATTTTCTTTCTTTCTTTGCAGGAATCACTGGAACAACAAGGAGCAAAAAGATGGCACGAGCACTGAATGAGACAAAACTCTTTTTGCCACTTTACCGTTGGAAGAGTCCCTTCAAAAGCAACGCTCACGGGATTGTCTTTAATCGGACATCCAAAACGACATTGAAACCTCCTTAACAGATGGATTTCAGTCACGTCTGGCTGAAAACGAAAAATTTAGCGCTACCAGGGAGGCAACCCATGCAATTTGTTGTAATTTCTGTTTTATATTTTGTGTATACATGTTGTAGAATTTTTTAATTTTGTGTGTTATTTTTATAGGGAAAAGCACAAACGGAGCATTTTTAGACAGAAGGAATAGTGTTTGGAAAAAATGAAAGCTAATTCATTAGCGATGGCTGAATAAGGAATGGATTCTTGAAACGCATCCTAATGAATTTATACTAAACGAGTGGCGTATTGCGTACACAATTCTGTTGCCTTAATTATTGCTTTGATTTGCTTTTCTGTTGTAATTATCTTTATTTTCGTATACAGGATCCAGACTTTTTGACCTTCACGATTTATTTTGTTGTTTAGCTAATAAGCTTCATCTGGAAGATACTAGTGCTATTATTACTCACCCGTTTCAGGTACTATAAAATCAGCCCGTCATTGTACTTTGGAAGGCATCCTGATTTGAGAAAGAAATACATAAAAAAAATGGAAGCCACTTCAAGAAGACGAGTTGAAAACATATGTGTGTTTTGCGGTACTAGTATTGGTACTAAGCCACAATACGTAGAGGCAGCACATGAATTGGGTCGAGTCTTAGCAGTAAGGAATATGCACTTAATATATGGCGGAGGCAATCTTGGACTTATGGGGATCGTTTCAAAGGCTGTACAGGAAGAAGGCAGTCACGTTTTGGGAATCATCCCAAAACCCTTGGCAGAGACAAATCTTATTGGATCATCAAACGGAGAGGAACTTATTGTGTCAGGTATGTCTGAACGACTGGTAGAAATGATTAACCGTGCTGATGCTTTTATTGCTTTGCCAGATGGCTTGGGCACATTGAAGGAAATTTTTATAGTTCTATCTTGGGCGAACCTGAACATACACCAGAAACCGCTTGGACTGCTCAACGTTGATGGATTTTATGATTTTCTTTGTGTGTTCTTGATGATGCTCAGAAGAAATGGGTTCGTGTCAAAACCTGTGAAAGAACTCCTCTTTACTGCCAGAACTGCTCCGGATTAATAGACCAACTCATAGCCTATGAACCACAAGTTGACCCTATCATTTCAAAGATAAATTGGTCCGATGACGATCGTGGTAAAAATGCGTAGGATTAATCTGGATCTTAACCTTTAATTTCCTGTAGATTTTCAGCTAACCAGGTACGACATTCTTAACTCTCCTTTTACTGTTTAAGACATTGGGGACAATGTCTCATTTAGGTTTGGGGGAGGGAATTAGTTGATCAGTACTTTGTTTTTAATTTTTTTAGGCCAAAATTTTTCGAAAAATATAAAAAATGAAAAATTTCAAAAAATATTTTGTGTTTTTATTTTGACTAAAAATGTGTGAAATTGGTAAGAGATAGCTGAGTAAGGAGTTTCCACTCCTGAGACGTATCTAAAACCATTTTTGAAACAAGTTAATTTTGTTTATTTCATTTTGAATTATTTAATTGTGAATTCTCCATAAAACAGACTAAACTGGATCTTCATATGCTCAGTTGACAGGTATTATCAACATATATAGTAACATACAGACATGAGTTAAAATTGAAAAAGTTTGTAATATTCAGTGCTCTAGTTAATTGGAGGAAGCATCTCAAAAAGCAGTGGAGTATAAAAAAAAAAAAATTGAGATCAGAGTTATTAAGTCTGTAAGGGTGTTTTAACACCTAGTGCCCTAAAACCAACTGGTTTGGGAGTCACTTGGCCCAAAGCTCGCTACATGGATCAAAGATGCTGCAAAAATATATATCTGAAATCTGAGTAATTAAGTCGGTGGGGTGTCTTAACACCTGGTGCCCTAAAGCCAACTGGTTTGGGAGCCACCGACCCAACACTCGTTACATAGATGGAAGATTGTATATAAATAAAAAATAGAAAAAAAATCAAGAAAAAAATCTCGAAAAATGAGAAAAATTATTCTATTGCTCCAAAAAGGTGTGAAAACTGATAGAACTTAGGACAAAAATATTACTATCTTATCAACTGCACTTATGACTGTTGTGGGAAAAAATAAGTTGTTTAATATTTTGTTGGCTATGTATATGGAAGAATGGTAAAAATAATCGGAGAATTTACTTATTTGGTAATTTAGAATGAAACAAAACAACTAGTAACTTGGAGTAGAAGTTTCTCATGATTAGTTACTAACTTCTTTATTCTCTTTTCGCTTGTCTTTTTGCTTTTGTGTGCATTAGTTTTAATACCTTTTTACTTTGTAAAATGTTTGTGGGTATCATTGCTGTAAACCCTCACGAGACTACAACCTCGTCCACTAGGGACACCTAGGGGTTTAAAGGCTTGTTGCATATGCTAAATGCAATCGTGATCCCTACGAAAGTGGCTTAGTTAATTTATTTATGTTTTTTACTTATGTTTTGCTCGAGGACTAGCAAAATGTTAGGTTTGGGGGTGTGATGAGTGGTAAATCTATCACTATTTCCCACTCATTTAACCTTATATTTTGTATATTTCTTGAGCATTATGAATATTTTGATGTGTTTTGTGTTATTTTGTAGATAAATAAAGTTTCAGGACACTCTGGAGGTGATTTGGGCCAAACAGTGAAAATTGGAAGAAAATGGCATTTGGTAATTTTACGCGTCGCGACGCCAAGACCTTCTGCGTCGCTACGTCTAACATGCGCGAACAGTGCTAACGTGCGCCGGGTCCACAAATCAGAATCTGAGAAAAGTTTGACTTTGCTAACGTGCGCCGTGCCACGTGTCACCATCACATCCGATCTGCTAAAATACGTCGTGCCACGTGTCAGCATCATACGGTGCCGACAGTCATCATCGCCACATGTGCCACGTGTCACTCAACGTCATTGCCACGTCATCAGCCACATCACCAGGTTGACCAAATCAAACTGCCACCTCACCGCCACGTCATCATCAGCCAATCAGGAAGTGCCACGTGTCGCAATCCTACGGTGCCGACAGTCTCTTTCCACGTGTCGCCACGTCACCGCCACGTCAGCATCAATCATTGAGTATCTAATCCTTATCTGACACGTGGCGGATAAGAATCTCATCGACCAATCAGAAGCGCCACGTGTCACAATAATTGAAGCCCAACCACCTCGCCACATGTCACCTTATCAGCTTATCCAGAATCTGCAAACCGACGAACCAGAGCATGCCACGTCGACAGAAGCTGGCGTAGCGACGCCAAGACCTTCAGCGTCGCGACGCCTGAAGCCTACCCGCGCTTATAAATTCAGCTTCAAATTTCAGAATTTGTTGCACCACTCTCTCTCATCTCTTTGATGTAAAGAGAGAGTTTCTCTCTCTAGTTTCTTTTAGTTTTTAGTTTTGTAATTAATTTTAATTACGTTTTGTTAATATAGTAATTTACTTTTTTTTTTACTTTTTACAGTTTCTACTATTCACCATGAGGAAGTAACTTCCCCAGCTAGGGTGAAAGGTAATTCTTTTACTGTTACTATTTAGATTAATCTCCCTTAAGAATAATATATTCACTATTTAAAATATTGACTTAAAAAGGATACCGCCAGATTGGTCGGTTGGTAATTCATTTTAATCTGGTTAAATCTGACTAATAAAGGATACCGCCAGATTGGTCGGTTGGTAATATTATCACAAGTTTATATATTATTTTATGGGAGATATCTAAAATAGTAAATAGTAAAAGTAATTCCTTTTACCTTAGCATTTTATTTTATTTTACTTTTCAGCTTTTACTTTATGTCTTTTCTTTTACTTTTCACTTTTTTACTAGCCCTAATTATGTGTTAGTTATCTGGGGTTGTGATGAATTCTAATATCACCGGTTTATAAGGGGTTATTTTATAGTTTGGGTAATTTAAAGGTTTACTTATTAAGTCTTAAGCTTAATGCTTCTTGTTGTCTGATCACCAATAAGATTGATGTGGTAAATCTAAAATGAACTAGACATAGGGATTTTAGGTTTCAGCCTTAGATTTAATAGCCCACGATCTTCCTTGAGAGATAGATAACCATTCAATAGATTTCCTTACAGGATAGACATATACCTGTCGGTGGGGGTAGCCATAATTGGAACTTAAACTTAATGAATCCAGATAATTTGGTTGACATAGACATATGGTTCAATTGGGTTAAACTGGGTATTTGCGTCTGACCATCGACCGAGGCTTTTGCATAATTTAGTGTTTCAGGTTAGTAAACTGATTTATTACACAAACATAAAATAATCACTTCATCTTTTAAAAGATATTAGAATGATTCACAACCCTAGATCTTTGTGTCTTTTGTTATTTTCCTTAGTATTTTCTTTTGTCTTTTTATTTATTTATTTATTTTGCAAAACTACAATCAACCAAATCAATCAAGCAATCATTCTCTTATCCCTCCTCAATTAGATATTGTAAATAAATAGATTCAATAATTAATAACAATAGTAGGAATTAAGTCCTCGTGGGATTGATATTTTTATATTACTTGAACGATACGTGCGCTTGCGTTATACGCGTGTGTTTACGTCGGTCAGTGGTACACAATGCCGCAATAACTGATCGGCACAACGTTTGAATAGGTACGGCTCATCCCAGATATAGTGCTTGACTTTTTTTAAAGAATTTCTTTCTTTGCTGATGTATCCATTCCAACGGCTATTTCCCAGCATAGTCAGTATACCATGGGACTTCCTGCTGCTTGATGGCAAATAACTGTTCATCTGGAAAATTTTCATTAATTGTCAGTTCATTACCAGTTGTTCCTCCATTTTCGAGCCTCGTCAAGTGATCTGAAACTTGATTTTCTGTCCCATTCCTATCTCTGATCTCCATATCGAATTCTTACAGTAGAAGCACCCAACGATTCAATCTGGGCTTGGCTTCTTTCTTTGCGATAAGGTATTTGATTGCTGAATGATCTGTGTAGACCACCACTTTGTGACCCAGCAAATATGAGCGAAATTTATTAAAAGCAAACACAACTGTGAGCAACTCTTTTTCAGTTGTTGTGTAGTTGAGTG
Source organism: Zanthoxylum bungeanum (assembly GCA_019454045.1). Lineage (NCBI taxonomy): Eukaryota > Viridiplantae > Streptophyta > Magnoliopsida > Sapindales > Rutaceae > Zanthoxylum > Zanthoxylum bungeanum. Next base: position 103,747 of record SKCR01048417.1, read on the forward strand.
TGCTTCATTTAAAGTTTTTTTGGCGTAGTAAATGGTGTGAAAATCTTTCACCTTACGTTGTCCTAAAACTGCACCTACTGTAAAATCACTGGCATCACACATCACTTCAAATAGGAGCGTCCAATCTGGTGCTACTATGATAGGAGCAGAGACCAGCTTCTGTTTCAAGATCTCATAGGCATGGTGGCATTCTTTGGTGAAGTGGAAAGACACGTCTTTCTCCAGTAGATTGCACACAGGTTTAGCAATCTTGGAGAAATCCTTGATGAATCTCCGGTAAAATCCTGCATGCCCAAGAAAACTTCGAATCCCTTTGACCGATGATGGTGGAGGTAGTTTCTCTATTGCCTCGATCTTTGCTTTGTCTACCTCAATTCCTTTCTGTGATATCCGATGTCCTAGGACAATGCCTTCATGCAAGATGAAGTGGCATTTCTCCCAGTTTAGTACCAGATTTGTATCTTCACATCTTTGTAACATTTTTTTCCAGATTTTGCAAGCAGTGGTCGAATGAGTCTCCAAACACTGAGAAGTCATCCATGAAGACTTCCATGCTTTGTTCTATCATGTCTGAAAAGATGGCCATCATGCAACGTTGAAATGTGGCAGGAGCAGAAAGCAAAAGTACCATACAGGCATGTGAATGTGATTTTCTCCTACTCTTCTGGGGCGATAGTAATTTGATTGTACCCCGAGTATCCGTCAAGAAAGCAGTAAAAATCATGTCCTACCAGTCTGTCTATCATCTGGTCAATGAATGGTAGCGAGAAATGATCATTATGTGTTGCTTTGTTCAGCTTCCTATAGTCTATACACACTATCCATCGAGTCACTGTCCTTGTTGGAATCAGCTCGTTCTTTTCATTTGTGACTACAATAATTCCTCATTTCTTAGGTACACATTGCATAGGACTTACCCAAGAGTTGTTAGAGATGGGGTCGATGATGCCTACATCCAACCATTTGATGATTTCTTTCTTTACTACTTCCTTCATGATTGGATTCAGTCTCCGTTGATGCTCCACTGTGGCTTTGTACTCGTCGTTCATCAGGATTTTGTGCATGCAAAATGATGGACTGGTGTCTCGAATGTCTGCTACAGTCCAGCCAATAGCTCTCTTATGCTCGCATAGCACTCTCAGCAACTTATCTTCCTGCACCAATGTTAAAGATGCAGAAATAATCACATGTAAATCAGAAGAGTTTTTCAAGTATGCATACTTGAGATGGCTCAAAAGTGGCTTTAGTTCCAGCTGCGGTGGTTATTCTATCGAGGGCTTGACTCGCTCTTTTTTTGGTAGTTCCAAGCTTTCTATCTGTAGTGTCGATCTGAAGCGAGAGACTCCATCAAGATAATTGATACATTCCAGAATCTCATCATCTAATTCTCTATCAGTCATGTTGGTGATGCATGCTTCAAGTTTGTCAGTGGAAAGTTGCATTGCATCTGTGTTCTGGATGACACTATCTAGTACGTCAAGTCTGAAACATTCCTCCTCTCGTTCATCATTTAGAAATTTCATGGCTTTGAAAATATTGAATGTTACTTCTTGGTCCCGCACCCTCATGGATAGTTCATATTTTTGTACATCAATGATGGTTCGACCTGTAGCCAAGAATGGTCTCCCGCGGATGATGGATACATATTTGTCTTCTTCCATGTCAAGGACAATGAAATCTGATAGGAAAATGAATCTGTCGACTTTGACCAGTACATCTTCCACTGCCCCTATCGGAAATGTGAGTGATCTGTCAGCAAGTTGCAGAGTTATTGAAATGGGCTTTGCTTCTCCAAGCTACAGTTTCCTGTAAATAGAAAAAAGACATCAAGTTAATACTAGCACATAAATCACACAAAAGATGGTGAAACTACCAGGATCCTTCAACTTTGGGGGAAACTTCCTCTGAATGATGGCGCTGCATTCTTCTGTCAGTGCTACAGTCTCGTAATCTCTCAATCTTCGTTTTCGTGACAGAATATCTTTCATGAATTTAACATAACTGGGCATCTGCTCCAACGCTTCTGAAATGGAATGTTGATATGGGGTTTTTTGAAAATTTCCACGAATCGAGCAAAATGTTTATCCAGTTTGTGTTTCTGAAGGCGCTGTGGAAAATGTGGTGGTGGTGTAAATCTTTCTTGATCATTTATCTTTGACTCATTTTCCTTCGTCTTTGTATATGCTTCATTGATTTCTTTTGGAACTTTCTCAGTAGATGCATTGACTTCAACATTCTTATTGATTTCAGTGCCACTTTTCAACGTGATGATTTGGCATTACTCATTCTCTCTACTCCTTGGATTTGGTTCTGTGTTGCTAGGAAGGGTACCTTACGGTCTATAACTTTGAGTATTGGCCAGTTATCCCAATTGATTTTCCAGTGCCTTTATAGAAGCTGATTGGCTTTGAAATATTGCATGGTATGATGCTGCTTGTTTTTTATTTAATGCTGCTTAAGCTTGAAACATAACATCATATTTGGCTTCTTGCTTTTTCATTTAGGCAAGCACTTTTGCTATTCCTTGCTTTTTTTCATACTCTTGGCCTTTATTCTGCTATTGGAATCCAAATGGTGGATTGTTTATTTTCCTCGAAGTATTGCTCCATACGAAATTGGGATGATTCTTCCAACCTGGGTTGTAGGTATTAGAATATGGATTGTTTTCTTGTCTGTTGAAGTTGCTGACATAGTTCGCAGTCTCATCATGTTGGTTGTAAGATTCTGCCTCTAGTGCTCCTTCATATGGTGAACTTGTGGATCCAACATTAACTTGCATGCTAAGAGTTTCCAGGCATTTGCAAATTTGATCCAGCTTGGCATTCACAGCTGTGTTGGCTCATACTTTGTGGATTCCTGCTATTCGATGGATCATGCTCCTCTCTGTTGGCCACAAGGAGTTGTTGTTAGTCATTTCTTCAATTAAGTCTCAAGCTTGATCTTCTCCTTTTGCCATTAATGCTCCTCCAGCAGAAGCATCTACTGTGGTTTTCATCAATCTAGAAGGCCCATTGTAGAAGGTTTGGACTTGCAGCCACTTTGTAATTTCATGGTGAGGAAATTTTCGGAGTAGTTCTTTGTATCTTTCCAATATTTCACAGAGGGATTCCGAGTCATGTTGCACAAAGAATGTGATGTCATTTCTCAACTTTGCTGTTCTGGCTGATGGAAAGTATTTTGCAAGGAATTTGGTGGTAAGAGTGTTCCAAGTTGTGGTGGAACCTGCTAGTATTGAATGGAGCCAAGCATTAGCTCTGTATTTCAAAGAATATGAAAATAAACACAGACGCATTGCTTCCTCTGCCGCTCGGTTGTAATTGAATGTGCCACAAACTTCCAGGAAGTTGCTGATGTGGGCATTAGGATCTTTAATTGTACTTCCTCTATACTGGACTGACTGCTGTATCATTTGAATGCATGTCTTGTTGTCACAACCATTTGCTGGTAAAGGTGGAAGTACAATACATGATATGAAGTCGTCAACCACCGAAATTGTTATGTCTCGAATGAGAATTGGTGGCGTAACTTCCAAAGGTTCAGGTTCTTGATTATTCATGTTGATCAGTGCTTCTCGATCTTCTCGCCCCTCCTTCTCAATTGTCTGATTGTTCTTTCAATTTTTGGACCGAGCAGACATATTTTAAAGCTCTTGCTTCTTCTCATGTAGTGTCTGAAAACCTGAACATAAGAAAATAAAAATAATAAGTAAAAATAAATTAGACCAACAAGTAAAGTATCTAACCTCAAAATTAATAGTAAAAGATAAATAAGTCCCCGGCAACGGCGCCAAAAACTCGATTGGTGAAATCACACACGTAACACAAGTGCACGTATCGCTCAAGTAGTATAAAATATATCGATCCCATGAGGACTTAATACCTATGCTATTAATTTATTGAAGTTAAATTTCTACAAGTATCTGAAAATTGATTGTTGGTTGGATGATGATTTTTATCTAAAACAAGTAAGTAAAACAAAATAAAGGTAAACTCTAAAAGAAATCAATAATATGAAACTATATAGGGTTGTTAATTCTTCCAATATCCTTCTAAAGATGAAGTGATTATCTTATGCTTGTGTAATATATCAGTTTATTAACTTGGAACACGAAGATATGCAAAAGCCTCTGTCGATCGTCAGATGCAAACACCCAAAGTGACCCAATTAACTATATGTCTATGTTAATTAAGAAACTCCGAATTCATTAAGATCAAGTTCCAATTATGGCTACCCACGCCCGACAGGTATATGTCTATCCTAGAAGGAAATCTCTAAGGTGAGATCGTGAGCTATTGAGTCTAAGGCTAAAACCTAAAATCCATTCGTCAAGTTCATTTTAAGTTTACAAAATCAATCTTATTAGTGGCCAATTAACAAGAAGCATTAAGTTTAAGACTCAATAAATAAACCAAAACATCACACAAGACACAAGATAAATCAACTTATAAAACCATTGATATTGGAATTCATCACAACCCTAGATATTGTATTTAGTTACAATACATACATATGACTACTAAAGACATAAATAAATAAAATATCATAAATAAGTTGAAAACTAGAAAGTTAAAATAAAACAATGAAATAAAATTCTGGGGGTTAGGGGATCCACTTTTAATATTTCAAATCTAGAAATCTCTCTTATTATAATATATAAATTTGCATTATATTACCAACCGATCATATAGGCGGTATCCAATTAAGTCATATTTTAATTAATTCCAACCGACCATAAAAGTGGATCTAATTAAGTCAGGTTAAAATTAATTTAATTAAGTCCAACCGACATAAAGCGGTATCCAATTAAGTCAAGTTTTAAGATAATTTATATATTATAAAATAAGGGAGATTAATCTAAATTATCATAATAAAAGTTTCACATTTCACCCCAACAGAAAGAAGTTACCTACTCATGCTTTAAGTAAAACAAACAAAGTTTTATTAATAAAATAAAAAGAAAATACAAGAAAGCTGAAAATAAACAAACAATATTCTCTCTTCTTAGTATTCTAGAGCAATTCCCCAGAAGAAGAAAGTATGAAGAAATTCAACTGATTTCAGCCTCTATTTATAGGCTCCAAAAACGGCTCGCGTTGCGACGCGCCAAGTCTTATGCATTGCGACGCGTGCTACAACAGATGGCGACTGTATTATTGTCGGCGTCGCGACTCAAAAGAGCTTGGACGTCGCGACGCATGCTACAGTGATGACGTCATTGATGACGTGTGTCGGCAGATGAATTATTGGCCCAGCGTCGCGACGTGTTGAGGGTTAAACAGCGCGACGCCCGCGAAGTAAAATTCCCATTTTGCACATTTTCATCTGTTTTTCGCCGTTTTAGACCCGATTTGATTCCAGTGAGCCCCGATATTTTATTTATCTACAAAATAAACACAAACACATCAAAACGTTCATACAATTAAAGAAACTATACAAAATATTAGGTAAAGGGGGGGGGGATAAATATTGATATATTTTCCGCTCATCACCACTCCTTCCGGGTTTAAGCGGAGCAGGTAAAACACCGGTTGTTCTAGGATCTTACAAGAAACACACTCACTGAATTCGAACCCAGAACCTCAAAGTGAGATCCTGAGCTTTACACCACCAAGTCACGCCACTTGGGGACATACACATATTTATTGTAGAGGAGTATTTGGAAATTACAAAAGATGGTCCAAAATTATTACTGTTACATTATTATTTTTTTTTTTTGAAAATATTTGAAAATCCTACTGTTAAATCATTCGATCCGAACTTAAACAGAGCAGGTAAAACTCCCGACTGTCACAAGTTTTTACAAGAAATACACCATCTAAATTCGAACCATCAAATTCTAAATCTTATATCACCAAACCACGACTCTAAGGACGTTATTTATTATTATAACTATTACATGTTAACCCATTCACATATCCACAAATTAGTCAAAGCAATTGTTGGTCATTATGACTTGAAGAAAGTTTCCGCAACATGTGAGGAAAAGAAAAAAAAATAATAATAATAAAAAAAATAATAAAAATAATAATAATAATAATAATAATAATAATAATAATAATAATAATAATAATAATAATAATATTTTGACTATCAAAAGAAATTGATTTTGAATATTTATCAATTGTTTGATTAATATTTAAGCTATAATAGAGCAGGTAACACCCCCAGTTACCCTAGACTCTTACAAGAAGTGTATTCCCTAAACTCGAATTCAGGACCTGACAATCAAATCTTAAATCATTTGTCACAAAACCACACTTATGGGGGCTTAGAGTTCAAATTTTAACACCACAATTCTATATTTTTTTTCTTTCTTTTTTTTAAAATGAAAAAAACTCGATAATTGTTTAAAACTTGCTAGTAAAGGCATTATTCATAAAGAAAATTCTTAAATAGGGCTAATATTAATAGAGCTGCAACCAACCCAACAAATTTCCAGAGCCTAAGAATAACAATAATTCTAATGATATTTTTTTTTGGGTGACATTTTAGTGATATTTTTATTTCAAGCAGTTGTACAGTCTTCTAAAATATACCCATTATTTGAAACAGTATCACTAGAATGTCACAAATAAATATACTCATAGAAATATCGAAAGTATATGAAAGAATGACTGTATCGATAATAGATCATAAATATCATATATATATATATATATATTAGCAAGAAACAAAAATTAAAAATACATCGAATTTAGAAACTAGCAAATTAATTAGCACCTATGTTTGATAAGTTTGAGTGACGTGGCTTCTTCTGTCCCAATTAAGGAATCCTTTAAATATGATGTAAAATCAATCTTATTCTATCGTTAATTAAAGATTTTTATGTGAAAATATGAATCAGAGTTTGGAAAAAAAGGGGAGGAGGAGTCCTCGACCCACAACAGATGAGGATGATTTATTCAATTATAGTCTAGGCTCTTAGAATACGGTGTCGCTGTATTATTTTTAAGTCAATAATTTGTGTTATTCCATATGTATTACAAGGATTTTTAGAAAAGTCTGAATCCTGATCGGTGATCCTATACTATTTGGTACGAAAATTGTCTCGAATAAAATCTTTGTTGGAATTTGGTAGGGGTGATAAAACGAATTGACAAATCGAATCATTAATGAATCGAATCAAAATGTGATGGATTCATATTTAATTCGTTTACTAAACGGATACGGATATTCGTTTAATCATGATATTATTTAATGACATAAATTAACATAATTTATTTACTAATTCTTCATAATGTATACATATGAAATACGTAATTAATAAATTTATTAAAAATAGCTCACCGGATATAAGCAATATTATTTTTTATATGATAATTGGCAATGGTTTATGGAATCTTAATTGAAAAATAACAATAACTAATAAAGTAAAATAATAAAACGAATCCTAAACCTAACGAATAAACAATCAGTGATCTTAAATTCGTATTCGATTCGTTTAATAAATGAATTGAATCGAATTGACTCATTTATTAAACGAATCTATTTTTTCAAATACATATTCACTTTAAAGCGAATCGAATCGAACGAATAAACGAATCATAACCCAAATTACCACCCCTAGAATTTGGGATGAAAAATCGTACCAACTTAAAATTTAGTCTAAAAAATTCTGAATCCTAATTTAGAATAATTTTTCATCCTGAAACCGATTGAAATTTAAGATACTTTTTTCATCTCGAACTATAATTAAATAAAACAGGATATCCCGATCACATCTCTTTATATTACATGCCTATCATTCTTCGGAACATAATTTCATACTAAACTATAGATATAACATATTTTCATTCTATAAATTATAGATGAACTACATCAGGACAAAAATTATATTTTTTTAAAAAATAAATATTTAACTATGATTAATAATGACAAAACAAGAAGATAATAAATTAAACTTAATGAATGCTTATACAAGAATCCCAGTAGCCTTTTAGGATTCTGCGTATCAATTGAATTCTGAAAAGATGATTTAACATTGGATCTTAGCAGCTCAAAATTGTGCAGAGAGCAGACTGTAGAATCATAATAAATTGTACTTTTTTACTTACTTGGTCCCTGGAAACCCTAAATATCCGTTTAATTCTTATATTTTGAAAAATATCTCGTATCATTAATTCTGTTATAGTTAAAAATTATTTTTCCGGAGTTTTATTGTAAAAATAAGACACCACACATCTTCTCTTAGCCAATATTCGAATAATAAGTGTCTTGAGAGATTTTTTTTCAAAATATAAAGACTAGCAAATATTTAGTCCAAAATATAAGGACTAAAGTCACTAAACATATATTTATCCTTTAAAATTGATACATATTTCATGTTAAATTTTAAAAGATTTAAATTTAATGTATATGATATTTTATTTAAGATTTAAAAGGTTAAAATGTAATATTTGATAGTAAAAAAAATAAAATTTGTAATATATAGTAATAAAATATTATTCTTTAATATTTTTGTACCAATTTATTATTTCTTAATTTCTTAAGTGGTAAAATGATAATAACCCCTTTTTAAGTGACACTTTAATTAGGTAAGTGACACTTTAATACAAAACAAAATAGTAATTAGAAAACTATTTATATATTCGATAAAATATTAGAAAAGAGGAAAGTAAGACAAAAATGTGAAATGTTGAAAATACCATTTGGATGTTTTCAACTTTATATTATTTTCACAAGAAAGTCAGACAACATTTTCATATTTCATAATTTTTTTTTAAAAAAAAAAAAAAACATGTTCTTATCATTTTTGAAGGAATCCTTTGAAAAATATTACAAAAAAATCTTTTAATGCTGACCCAAGGAGTTTATGAAGAAGGCTATCAAACAACTGAATAGGTGGTGCGTGAGTGTCAACTAATTCAGCTGGTAAAATCTTTTGAGTAAAAATAATATGTGTGAGTTCGAACCTTGCTCGAGAATTGGGTTTCCATGTTATCTACACAATCATGATATAAATTAGTGAGTTTGAGTTAGCTTGGAAATACAAAATTATTAAATGAGTCGAGTTCATGTCATTCTTTTCACAATTATCTCATAATGTCATGTCTTCTTCGTCAAGAGTCTCATATACTAGCCCGACTTGTTTATTATTGTGGTGCGGTCAAGTTGTCGTGCTTAATCCTAAATCGATGGGATTGAGCGCTAGGTCATCTGACCCGCGTTTTATGTTTATTTCAGACATTTTTAAATGCCTAAAGCTACCTTGCGTCATCGTCTTAGCCATTTAGTTTTGGTATTTTCAAAATTAACCCTAAATCATGCTATTTTCCGACTTCTCTTACTATTTTAAAGCTTATTTTATCATAGTTTCACAAAATTTGAAAAATTCTAATTTTTCAAAACTCTAATTTTCAAAGTACCCTAATTTCTTTAATTCTTTTTGTTTTTCATCAAATTATACATATAGAAACTTTATTCATCACTCAAATAATATTTTTTAAAGATCAATTTATCTAAATTCCATCAAACTTTAACTCTAATTTCGAAAATTCTTAATTTTCAAGAAATTTTTTATACAGCACCTAACGTATTTTAGAATATTGAAATTTGATTAAGCTGAATTTATTATTTCGTATTGTATTTGTGTTAGCGTGTCAATGAGGATTACCCCTAACCTATTTGTGAATTTCTCATTATGTTTTCATCAAAACACAAACAAACAAGAAGCAAGATTAGTGAAACAATGCATAATTGCTAAAACCAAGAAAAGGGAAAAAAGCAAAGCGGAAATAATTTAAAAAACAGACCAAAAAAAAAAAAAAAGTAAGATAAAGAAAAAAAAGATGTCAAATAAGAGTGGTAAAAGAGTGAGAGAGATTGAGCAATTTAATATTGAGTTAGAATTTGTGTTGAATACCAAAACAATTATTATAATTTATTTAATATGAATCTCAAATCTCATTTATATCATGACCCTCATCAATTATTATAACTCTTTGATCAATGTTGATAAAGTACTGAGAAAACAAATTGCATTGTCAAAGAAAATAGTAGATGGTGAAAATAATAAGAGAGTGAAAGAGAGAGAGGCGAGAGGGGTTTGATTGTTTTGTTTCCTTTTAGCTTTTATCTGCCGACAGAAAACGAAGGGCCACAACAACTCAAAGTAAAGTGACACATACATATACATTAGATTAGATACCTTACCCAATAATCCCCAATACCCAATACCCTCTTTCAAGTTTCAAACAAAACCATGGACTTTTGCCGGAATGTGGCCGTCTCCGGTGAACATCACCAGCAAGACCAAGTTCTTTCAACAACCCTTCCTTGCTCCTCCAAGCTTGCTAATCCTCTTGATGACCTTTTCCATGCCCATAACACTGTAAGTTTCTTTTCTTTTTTCCCCCTTTTTCCTTTTTTTTTTTTTTTTTTTTTTTCAGGTTTTTTCACATGTTTTTTTCCTGATAATTTTTGCAGGAAGTGGATGTGAGCTTGGAGTGGCTTTCAATATTTGTAGAGGACTGTTTATCAAGTTCAGGAATTTATCTCCCAGATTCTGAATTACCCACAAAAAAAAATGTTCAAGATAATTCAGCAGAAACTACAGAATCAAAATCTCCAAAACCTTTGCAACAAACAACCACCCCATATGACCTGGAAAAATTTTCTGTTCCTGGTAAGGCAAGAAGCAAAAGAAAGAGAGTTTCCTCCTCAAGTAGCACCAAAACTCAAAGAAAATCATTAAGTAGCAGCTGGATGTCTCATTATAACATAAATAGCCAACTCTTTCACTCTGACCCTCCTCTACTTCAACAACAGGCCTATTGGCTTGCTGATAGTCAACTCATTTTGCCCAAAAATGAAACCACTGAAACAAACAAAAAGATGAAAGCTAATGAAGATGATGAGGATGAGGATGAGGAGGAGGATGTTGAATCTAATGTCCAGCAGCAGCAGCCAAGGAGGTGCAGTCATTGCTTAGCACAAAGGACACCACAGTGGAGGGCAGGACCATTGGGTCCAAAGACTTTGTGTAATGCATGTGGGGTGAGGTACAAATCTGGAAGGTTACTTCCAGAGTATAGGCCAGCTAAGAGCCCTACCTTTGTCAGCTATTTGCACTCCAATTCTCACAAGAAAGTTTTGGAGATGAGAATGGCTTTCAATTTGATGCCTTCATCATCACTTCCCAAGTTTTAAGTTTTAGTTTTTGTGTTGCTGTTGTAGCTAAGCTAGCTAGTAGTAACTTGGGATTTTTCTTTCAATTTAATTTAATGGCTTTTAATTTATTAGTTATTAAATCTTCAATTTTCTTTCAAGTTTCTTACTTGGAAGGCATTATATTTTTCCAATATTTCCAATAAGAGATGTGGATAGCATTAGCAGCAAGCAGGGTTCTGTTTTGGATTTTCTTGGGAAACAAACATATATTTTTAATAATGTGAATTATTTTTATTTGTAGCAACTGTTGTATATATTATATGTTACAACTTACAAGGCAGTGAAAAGGACATTGGGAAATTATGAAAAGTAGCCACATAAATATGGCATCTTGCCCAACTAACTATAATTATGTTTTTATAATAATATCAACTAATTAAATTGTATCAAGATCAAAATATCTTCAAATTAAATTCTATTCCCTCTCATTTAAGCTGAGTACCGGTTCCGTTTTTACTCGGAATCGGTTGAAGCCAGATCGATTTTTCAGGTTTGGAATCGGAATCGGAATCGGTCGGAATCAGATCGGTTCCGATTCTAAAATAGAAGAACGGAATTTAAACGGTCCAGTTCCGGTTCTATTATGGATAGAACTAAAACCGGAACCTGTTTTGGGAACCAAATTTAAAATCAATTTCGGAACCAGTTTTAAAACTCAATTTAAACCCAATTTTATAATCAGTTTTAAAACCCAATTAACCCATTTTCATAACCCAAGTTTTAAAACTCAATTTCATAAATAATTTTAAAACCCAATTTAAACAAAATTCATAACCCAAATTAAAATCCAATTTAAACCCAATTTCATAACTCAATTTCATAACCCAATTTATGATGAGGATGGAGATGGAGATGGAGATGTAGAGGAGAAAATTTTAGGCAAACACGTAAGCAACTTGCAAGTACCAATGGATTCTCTCCAAAATGGATTATATATTGAATAGATTCTTGTCCTGCAAAATGGATTATTAGTTTATTTCTAAGCAAACTAATGATGATTGATGATTATTAAATTATTAAATAATTGTAAATTTCTATGGGGAATTATCTTAAAATTATAATTGAATTACGTGAGCTTTGATTCCTCTCAATCCCAGAGCATATGTAGACAAATTAAATTTTTAAAAATTTAAGTTCAAGTTCTTTAATTTAGTAATTGTATTTTTAATTTTATTTAGATAAACAATTTATTTGTAATTTAATATAATCTAAATTCATAATTTTAAATAATTTTTTTCATATCATATTTTTTTTTTAAAAAAAATCATTATTAAAATTTGATTTTTTTTTTCAAAAAAAAAAATTTGGTTCCAACCGGAACCGGAACCGTCCGATTCCGATTCCACATAAGTGTGGAATCGGAACAGAACCAGACCGGTAACCGCATCCGTGATGAGGTTTAAATGTTTGTATCTTAAGCCTTTAAATTATATCTTAGTAATTCAAACGCTCAAATGATTTTAATGTTGTATCTCTATTTATACGAATAAGATAATTGGGGAATTTGAAGGAAAAAACTTTATTTGATTTAATATTATATCAGCAACAACTTAATATGCTAAAGAATTTGCTGCAATTCCAATGCATTGAATTTTGAAGAGATTTTCTCAATTGCAAATTCTATATACTTTTTTTAAATCATTAGAACCCCCACCATAAAATCACTCATTATATTTTTTTAAAATCGTTAAAAATTCCACAATTAAATCACTCATTTTGAGCTTAAACAAAATAGGTAAAACCACTCATTTTGAGCTTAAACGAAATAGGCAAAACTCCGGATTGTCTCGGACTCATACAAGAAATATACTATCTGGATTCGCACCCATAACTTTAAAGTGAGATCATAAACCCTACACCACCAAGTCACGTCTTATGCGACAATTTCCACTACTTCCCTGAAAACATTCACAAAACAGCGCCTACACAATCATTGATTCTCCAGGGACACTCATTCTGAAATACTTTTGCTGCTGCTGCTGCATAACTGCTGGGAAACAAATTCAGACAAATGAAGTTGCCAAATCATATGCCAAGTCTTTTCCATTATATGGGATCGGCTCTACGAATCATGAATCCATTATACTCTATCTAAAATCATTATCTCATAAAGCTCCGATGGATGAAGTTACAGCAAATAATAAACTCCATTACCTGCATACACACAAAACTATATTTTTCTCAAAGCATATTTCATCCATTGATTCTTCAGGGACACTCATTCTGAAATACTTTTGCTGCTGCTGCTGCTGCTCATTACTGCTGGGAAACAATTCAGACAAATGAAGTTGCCAAATCAAATGCAAGTCTTTTCCATTATATGGGATCGGCTCTACGAATCATGAATCCATTATACTCTATCTAAAATCATTATCTCATAAAGCTCCGATGGATGAAGTTACAGCAAATAATAAACTCCATTACCTGCATACACACAAAACTATATTTTTCTCAAAGCATATTTCATCCATTGATTCTTCAGGGACACTCATTCTGAAATACTTTTGCTGCTGCTGCTGCTGCATTACTGCTGGGAAACAAATTCAGACAAATGAAGTTGCCAAATCAAATGCAAGTCTTTTCCATTATATGGGATCGGCTCTACGAATCATGAATCCATTATACTCTATCTAAAATCATTATCTCATAAAGCTCCGATGGATGAAGTTACAGCAAATAATAAACTCCATTACTTGCATACACACAAAACTATATTTTTCTCAAAGCATATTTCATCCATTGATTCTTCAGGGACACTCATTCTGAAATACTTTTGCTGCTGCTGCTGCTGCATTACTGCTGGGAAACAAATTCAGACAAATGAAGTTGCCAAATCAAATGCAAGTCTTTTCCATTATATGGGATCGGCTCTACGAATCATGAATCCATTATACTCTATCTAAAATCATTATCTCATAAAGCTCCGATGGATGAAGTTACAGCAAATAATAAACTCCATTACTTGCATACACACAAAACTATATTTTTCTCAAAGCATATTTCATCCATTGATTCTTCAGGGACACTCATTCTGAAATACTTTTGCTGCTGCTGCTGCATTACTGCTGGGAAACAAATTCAGACAAATGAAGTTGCCAAATCAAATGCAAGTCTTTTCCATTATATGGGATCAGATCGGCTCTATGACTCATTTGAAGCCATTGTAATCTATCTAAAATCATTATCTCATAAAAACTCAGATGGATGGAGTTACAGCAAATAATAAACTCTATTACCTGCATGTAGACCCGGCCGGCGGTTCGGTTCCGGTTCCGAACCGAACCGGCCGGTTACCGGTTCCACAAGTGTGGAACCAGAACCGAACCGGAACCGAACCGTTCGGTTCCGGTTCGGTTCGATTCCTTTTTTTTTATTAATTAATTAAAATAAAAAAATGAGATTAAATTTTTTGATACCAAAAATGCCCCTAAATATAACCGTTTTATTACCGTTATTAGGGGTACATTAGTAATTTTTATTTTATATAATAAAAATATACATATTTTTAAATTTTTTAAATTTTTTTTTGGCAGGGAGCCGTTGGAACCGTCTGAACCGGTGGAACCGTACGGTTCCACCGGTTCGGACCGGTTCGAGTTGGGGTGGACCCCAACCGAACCGGTCCCATTCCGGTTCGGTTCCGGAACCGGAACCGTGGCCGGGTCTACCTACATGCACATAAAACTATATTATTCTCGATAGCATATTTTCATCCAATTAAAAGGCTTAATAAAGAACGACCTTCTATTAGTACTTGACAGTACTTTTGTGAATTTAGCGAGTCTCCCAATCTTTCAGCTTCTTGCTTCCTTTGGGTTTCGCAAAAGGTGCATTCATCCCTGCCATTTTCGCATTGTACTTGGCCCGAAGAGGATCATTGTATGTCCACCTGATAATGCACAGAATACAATCAAAGATAGAAATAGTTGTTAGAAAGAAAGAAAGTGTTGATGGTGTTTTTAGGCACTATGATATTTAAGACAGCACGACAGGGGCAAAAGGGTAATTTTCTCCTTGGTCAAGATCATTAATACCGACCCGACCACATGAGTGAGTGGCCGAGAACTTTATGATCCGATAACCGACCACTTTGGTTCGGATGACCGAGCACTATCAGATCGGTAGAAGCATTCTCAGCACAAAGGACCATCATGACCGACCTCATGAAGACCGGGAATATGGCGGGATATGCTCCAGAAGATAAGTTATCATACTTTCATGGGGAAAACTGATGAGTCAGTGTCCAAATAGGATAAAAGAAGTGAAGGTAGTTTTAATTAGGAATCCTTATGGAAAAAGGGAATAGTTTTGACTAGGAATCCTTATAGGAAAAAAGAATAGTTTCAACTAGGAAATTCTTGTACAAATAGGAATATGATTTCTTCACCATTATAAATAGGAGGGTAGAGTGAGTGTAGAGGAGGACAAGAGAAAGAGAGAACAGCAACAGAGAAGAAAAAAGATCAACAAAAAACTAGTGATCTGAATCTTCAAGCTCTGACTTGTAGAGACCCGAGAAGAGTGTTTAAGTAATAAAAATATCATCCTTTTTGTGTCCGTGGACGTAGGTCGGATCCAAATCCGCCGAACCACGTTAAATCTCCTTGTTGATTGTTGTGTTTATCTGTCTTTTGCTAAATTTGCCTTTGGTCCCCCATAACCAAACAAATTCACTATTGAAGGAGGATTTCCTCGGGAGTGATATTCCCGTATTGCCCTGAGACCAAACCAGCCGTCAACAGTTGGCGCCGTCTGTGGGGAACTGGACAAAAAGCAACTCGCGTAGTAAGACAATGGCAGAAGGCGGGAATCATCAATCTTCAGGGAGTCCAGCAACAGACTGGATGAAAAAGATGGAAGAAAGCATGAAATCCATGATGGATCGGTTGGAGAGAATGGAGGGAACGAACAATGAGAGACCAGACATCGGAACCAGTCGAAGAAAAAGTGAAAGAGCAGAAGGGAAAAGGGTGATAGACACAAGTGAAGACGATAGACCCAGGAGGAGGGGCCCCTATGGGATAAAATCCGTAGTTGTAGAAAAAGATTCGCAAACAGAGGACACGTGGGAAGAAGAAGAAGAAGGAAGACCATCACCAGATCCCTCCTATGACAGTCTCTACGACTTCAGAAAAGAGGACATGGAGCATAGCGAAAGTGTGCGGGAAATTCCAAGGGATGAGGAACGCCACACCCGGGGCAATAGACACACGGAAGGGCACATGATACGACATGGCGGCGCAAGGAGCGAAATAACAGAGGGAAAAAAAATTGTTGATACAAGTGAGGACGACAGACCCCGGAGAAGGGGGCCCTACAGGGTAAAATCTGTAGTGGTTCAGGAAGACTCCTAAACTGAAGACATGTGGGAGGAAGAAGATGACAAATCGTCACCAAACTCCTCCTATGATAGCCCTCACAAAACCAGGAGAAGAGGGAAAGAATATGACGAAAGAGCGCGGGAAGATACCGACCCTGAGAAGCACCACTCCCAAGATAGCAGAAAAGAAAGAAACCACAGGAGGCGACATGGAACCAAAGACAGCAGCATGAAATCTTGGCCACGGGAGGAGCTGGTCAAATGGGGAGTATACCCCAATACAAACAGAGGGGATGTCCAGGACGGCAAAGATGAGTCCCCCCTCAGAGAAGAAATAAAAACAGAGAAATTCCCGAAAAGGTTCAACATGCCGACCATGACGCCCTACAAAAGCCGATGTCTTTTTCCGGCTCGGGTCTGCTCTTGTACCGCCGAGATCGATGTTTGTTTCGGCTCGGGGTCGGGGTATGTCCCACCGAGTCAGCCCTTCGGACTGGGGACGTAACATTCCCCCAGGTCCAAGTGCCTTTTTCAGCTCGGGGTCGGGGTATGTCCCACCGAGTCAGCTCTTCGGACTGGGGACGTAACATTGCCCCAGGTCCAAGTGCATTTTTCGGCTCGGGGTCGGGTTGCGTCCCACCGAGTCATGCTCATTGGTCTGGGGACGAGACATTCCCCCAGAACCAAGTATCTCTCTTGGCTCGGGGTCCTCAGTGACATACTCGATGCATAGGATCCGTGAGAAGCATAGCACGGGGAGGGATGATACCCCCGTGGCGATTGCTTACTCCAGCGTTACCGAACATAAGGAGGAATATGCCCTTAATGTGTCGAACACTCTTTGATCCTCACTTACCCGATGTAATGGATCCGTGGGAAAGCATAGCACGGGGGATAATGATGCCCCCGTGACGATTGCTAGCTCCAGTGATGCCGGACCTAAGGAGGAATGTGCCCTTAGTATCCCGGACACTCTTTGATCCATTCATCATCCGGATCCGCGAGAGACGCAGCACGGGGATGCGTTGTGCCCCTGTAGCGTGTGCCTACTCCAGCGTGGTAAGGAGGAGCCCTCATACAATACACAGGCTCCCCAGTGAACCGACGTGTAGAGGATGTGCCCTTACCAATCAAACGCTCTTCTGATCCGAATCCTGGTTCGCCGGGACACTGAATTGAAAGATTCAGAATTGTGTTTTGGAGGCCTCGGGCAGGACGCTGTTTTGAGGCATCTGTGCTGTTGTTTACATTTGTAAAAAGTTTTCTTTTGGGACAAGTGCCGAGTCACCCCCACCTTTTTGGTCTTATTTTTCAAAGTTTTGATTTTGTTTTTTCGCTGGTCTGGCAAGGGGACGCCCGTGCCAGATTCGGTAGGGCTTCACAAGGTTGATTCAATTCTCTTCTGAGCAAGTCCCAAAGATTACCTGGCACATGGCTGGATTCGTTCCGCCGAGGCCACTTGTTTATTCAGCTCGGGGCTGGATTCGTTCCGCCGAGGCCACTTGTTTATTCAGCTCGGGGCTGGATTCGTTCCGCCGAGGCCACTTGTTTATTCGGATCGGGGCTGGATTCGTTCCGCCAAGGTCACTTGGTTTCTCTCAGCTCGGGGTTGGGTTACGTCCCACCGAGTCCGTCCCTTTTGGTCTGGGGACATAACATTCCCCCAGGGCCAAGCATTCATCTCAGCTCGGGGTCGGGTCGTGTCCCACCGAGTCCGCCCTTTTGGTCTGGGGACGTAACATTCCCCCAGGGCCAAGCGTTCATCTCAGCTCGGGGTCGGGTCGTGTCCACCGAGTCCGTCCTTTTGGTCTGGGGACGTAACATTCCCCCAGGGCCAAGTGTTCTTCTCAGCTCGGGGTCGGGTCATGTCCCACCGAGTCCGTCCTTTTGGCTTGGGGACGTAGCATTCCCCCAGGGCCAGGTGTTCATCTCAGCTCGGGGTCGTGTCGTGTCCCACCGAGTCCGTCCTTTTGGTCTGGGGACGTAACATTCCCCCAGGGCCAAGCATTCATCTCAGCTCGGGGTCGGGTCGTGTCCCACCGAGTCCGCCTTTTTGGTCTGGGGACGTAGCATTCCCCCAGGGCCAGGTGTTCATCTCAGCTCGGGGTCGGGTCGTGTCCCACCGAGTCCGTCCTTTTGGTCTGGGGACGTAACATTCCCCCAGGGCCAAGCGTTCTTCTCAGCTCGGGGTCGGGTCATGTCCCACCGAGTCCGTCCTTTTGGCCTGGGGACGTGACATCCCCCCAGGGCCAGGTGTTCTTCTCAGCTCGGGGTCGGGTCATGTCCCACCGAGTCCGTCCTTTTGGTCTGGGGACGTAACATTTCCCCCGGAGCCAAGTGTTCATTTCAGCTCGGGGTCGGGTTACGTCCCACCGAGTCGGTCGTCGTCAGCATAAGGGCAAAGCATTGTCTCCACGGGTAGATATCGGAATCCTCGTTGACTGAGCACATGAGGGTGGCAGGAAGGACCAGATTTGCAGCCAAGGCATTTTTCTCTACGATTCCTAGAGTGACCACCGACGGATTTATCGGCACACCATCTTTTTTATGGTTCCCAGCATCAACTCGCAAACTCGTTGTTACCGAGAACTAGGGGACAGATGTTGATGGTGTTTTTAGGCACTATGGTATTTAAGACAGCACGACAGGGGCAAAAGGGTAATTTTCTCCTTGGTCAAGATCATTAATACCGACCCGACCACATGAGTGAGTGGCCGAGAACTTTATGATCCGATAACCGCCACTTTGGTTCGGATGACCGAGCACTATCAGATCGGTAGAAACATTCTCAGCACAAAGGACCATCATGACCGACCTCATGAAGACCGGAAATATGGCGGGATATGCTCCAGAAGATAAGTTATCCTACTTTCTTGGGGAAAACTGATGAGTCAGTGTCCAAATAGGATAAAAGAAGTGAAGGTAGTTTTAATTAGGAATCCTTATGGAAAATGGAATAGTTTTGACTAGGAATCCTTATGGGAAAAAGGAATAGTTTCAACTAGGAAATTCTTGTACAAATAGGAATATGATTTCTTCACCATTATAAATAGGAGGGTAGAGTGAGTGTAGAGGAGTACAAGAGAAAGAGAGAACAGCAACAGAGAAGAAAAAAGATCAACAAAAAACTAGTGATCTGAATCTTCAAGCTCTGACTTGTAGAGACCCGAGAAGAGTGTTTAAGTAATAAAAGTATCATCCTTTTTGTGTCCGTGGACGTAGGTCGGATCCAAATCCGCCGAACCACGTTAAATCTCCTTGTTGATTGTTGTGTTTATCTGTCTTTTGCTAAATTTGCCTTTGGTCCCCCATAACCAACAAATTCACTATTGAAGGAGGATTTCCTCGGGAGTGATATTCCCGTATTGCCCTGAGACCAAAATCAGCCGTCAACAGAAAGAGAGACCAAAAATCATGATATTATGTTTTGCTTTTACTAATCTATCACAACAGGGGAGCTAATTCAAGCAAGCAATCAGAAAAGTCAAAATTAACCAAGAATTAAACAACTTTTTGGACTGTACAATCAATATTAGCAAAATCGCTTAATATCTTTGAACATCACTTCTCTGTCAATTAAGCATCAAGTTTCTTTTAGATGAAGGAAAAACCATTATTTCAGAAAAAGAACAGTTCTAAAGCAACAAGAAGAGAAGTGAATTCCACAATCATCTAGAACCACACATGACTAAAATGCCAACAATCAGCAAACCTTATATTAATGCTAAAAATCACATTTCCCCTACAAAGATATCTTTGAAAACAAATTCTCTTGCCTGATTGCAAATTCTAACAACCCAAATAACACAGTCATTCTACAATCATCAGTGAACATCTGAAGACAAACAAGCAATGAAGATACATTTCGGTTCTTGAAAAGAGAATGTGAGAAGAATCATATCAAAAGATGGAACCAAAACCATATAGCAAGAAAATAATAGAAAGTAATCTCATTGCCTTTCGAACAAGTATACACAAAAACTTATATTTAGAGGAAAGTCATCTAGAACAAGGCATGAGTTATTTACATTATTTGCCACAATAGAGAGTATTATGATTCTGCTTTAAGATGAGTGCCACAGAAATAATTTTCTTGGGCATTATTTTGTTTCTTTACTACAATAACTGCTTTCTGAACTGGAGTTCAATTATTTGCCAGCAAGAAATATTTTTGGGCTCATAATCACAGTTTTAAGATTAAACATATTCAAACAAATGAACTTTATGCATTTCACAGATGATAGTTGCACTCAAAGTTTCATGGTCAGAAAAGAAATGAAGAAGTATCTGCACAATATTTGTTAATTCATATCAAGTTCGTATCAAACCAAACAAGCCTTTTTTCCACTCGATTTGTAGAGTACAGCTTTTGCATGGTAAGCAGAAGCTTCCTCCAACCATGCTTTCCAGCTGCAAACAATGAAGGGGAAACCACCAAGAGACTTTCGGTGGTTTGTTTGACATTAGAGGAGCAACTAACAAATGTCATGAATTATGCCATAAATCAAGGAGTGATTTATGGCATGAACAGTAGCCACGATTTTCTTATAAATTCAGAGTATTTCAGTGTTGTAGGACATCCCAGTGAGAGGAGAGAAATCAGAGAGAGTGTTGTTAAGTGAGGTTTTTTGTAGTTTTTCATTTGTGTAAAAACTTGTATATTATTCTTGAGAGTAATAATATTGAATTCGGTTTTCCTCAAAAACACTCCAAGAGTGATCGGTGATTCACAACAAGTGGTATCAGAGCTTTGGTTCTTCATTAGGATCGAAAAACCGAAGAACGGAGTTTGGTTCGGAAAATTCGAGTTCCGGAAAAGTTGTCAAAATTCCTTTTGAGGGTACCAACAGCTAGTTCACGTCGAGACGAGCACGGTGGTATTTTCCGGTGACCGAACAGACGTCCACCGCCTCCGCACGCGCCGCACACGCTTCACAGAGAGCTTCTCACGCGATCCACGCGCCGCACGCGCTGCTGAAGGTTGAAGACGATCCGCGTCAGCGCCACGTCACGCCCAGTCAGCGCCCAGTCAGCGCACAGTCAGCGCACAGTCAGCGCCACGTCAGCGCCCAGTCAGCAGCCACGTCAGCTGCCACGTCAGCAAACCGGTCCCACTTTGCCACGTCAGCAGCCTGGTAAATTTCATTTAGCCCCCTGAAGTTTGGAAATTTACAGTTTTGCCCCAAAACTTTTAGGAATTTACAAATCAGCCCCTGTGTCGGATTTAGACCAACAAAGTGTCTATTCCACCATTTTCGACCGTTCCGGACGCAACGGTGACCTCGGATTTGTGAAATTCAGCCCCAATTTTATTGTATTTACATTTTAAACTTTAAAATTTAAAATGGAAATTGGAGATTCGTCTTCTGGTGCAATGATTAAATTGGCTGCCACTAATTACTCCCTCTGGAGACGTAGGATGATAGATTTTTTGCATTGTAAAGATCTGTTTGATGTCATCGAGTTGAAGGGAGTGAAATCGGAGTCTGTTAAGGAGTATGACTGGAATAAACTCAACAACAGAACTTTGGGTCAGATTAGGTAGTGGATCGGTCACAGTGTCTTCCACCACGTAGCACAGGACACAGATGCTTATGAAATGTGGAGGAAATTGGAAGACATGTTCCAGGCCAAAACAGCTCGGAATAAGGCCTTAATCATGAGGCGTTTGGTGAAACTGAAGCTACGGAGTGGAACTTCCGTTGCGGAACACACCAACGAGTTTCAAAGCCTGGTGAATCAGTTGTCTGCAGTAGACATGCAACTGGCAGATGAAGTTCAAGCCCTCCTGCTACTCAGTTCTCTTCCTGATAATTGGGAGACTCTGGTGGTTACTCTCAGCAACTCAGCTCCAGGAGGCAAACTTACCATGCCTATGGTAAAGGATGCCCTGTCAAATGAAGAAGCCAGAAGAAAAGATGTGGGCTCAGATCAAACAGAAGCCCTTGTCACGGAGCAGCGAGGAAGACAACATGAGAAACATCAAAGTGGGAGGAGAGGCAGAAGCAAAAGCAGGGGCAGATCCAAGGACGGGAAAAAGACATACAAGTGCTTCCACTGTGGCATAGAAGGCCACTTGAAGAAAAATTGCCGGAAACTGCAACGTGAGTAGGGACAAGGCAATAACCAGTCGAAGAAGAATGATGCGGAGACACTAGTAGTTACCACTGTAGATGTAGCTATATGCTCCGGCCAGGAAGAAGCATGCCTTCACACCGCAACTCAGGATGTCGAGTGGGTGGTAGATACTGCAGCATCCTACCACGTCACTCCTCACAGAGATTTCTTCATAACATACAAAGCAGGAGACTTTGGAGCAGTGAAGATGGGGAATACCAGTTCTTCTCAGATAGTGGGAATTGGTGAAATATAGTTGCGGACAAATGTAGGGTATACAGTAACCCTGAAGGAGGTCAGACATGTTCCAGAACTTCGGCTCAACTTACTCTCGGGGGTAGCCCTTGACAAACAGGGCTATGCTAGCCACTTCAGCAACGGCACTTGGAGGATGATAAAAGGTGCCATGGTCATCGCCCGAGGACACATATGTGGAACCTTGTACAAGACTCATGTGAAGATTTGTGCAGAAAGCCTCAATGTAGATGAACGAGAGGCTTCTCAGAATCTGTGGCACCAGAGACTCGGTCACATGAGTGAAATGGGGTTGTCTACCTTGACAAAGAAGGATCTAATCACCGTCTCCAAAAATGCAAATCTGGATCCTTGCAACCACTGTCTATTCGGTAAGCAACACATAGTCTCTTTTAATTTCTCATCTACAAAGAAATCAGAGTTACTCAGTCTGGTGTACTCTGATGTATGTGGTCCCTTGGAGGTAAACTCACTAGGCGGTAACAAATATTTTCTGACTTTTATTGATGATGCTTCTCGGAAAGTATGGGTGTATTTTCTGAAATCAAAGGATCAGATCCTGGACTATTTCAAACTGTTCCATGCCATGGTGGAGCGTGAAACAGGGAAGAAACTGAAGTGCCTTCGTACAGACAATGGAGGCGAATACACTTCCAGGGAGTTCGATGCCTACTGCGGAAGTCACGACATTCGACACGAGAGGACTGTTCCACGCACCCCACAACACAATGGTGTCGCTGAAAGAATGAACCGCACCATTATGGAGAAAGTCAGAAGCATGATCAGTATGGCCAAACTGCCAAAGCCATTCTGGGGAGAAGCTGTTCGTGCCGCCTGCTACCTGATCAACAGATCACCATCTGTACCGTTGAACTTCGAGATTCCGGAGAAAGTGTGGTCTGGTAAGAATCCCTCATATTCTCACCTCAGAATATTCGGATGTTTAGCATTTGCACATGTATCCAAGGAGCTCAGGCAGAAGCTCGATGCAAGGACTACTCCATGCATCTTCATAGGCTATGGAGACGAAGAATTTGGATACAGGCTATGGGACCCGAAAGAAAGGAAGGTCATCAGAAGCATGGATGTAGTGTTTCTTGAAGACCAGACAATAGAAGACATTGAAAAGCCCAAGATGCCTTCTAAAATCAGTGCCAACAATACCGATGCAAATCCAGACACAACCCCAGCACCAACACCAGAGGCCACAGATGATGATGGGGTGCAAGACATGCCAGAAGCAGAACCGGAGGAGGATGGAGGTGTTGAGCAGGGGGAGCTACAGCCTGCTCCATCAGAAGCTTCAGGGTCATCCACAGATCCGAATGACAACAGACAGCCAGAACCTCCACTACGAAGATCCGAGAGAGGCCGGATTCCATCAGCCAGATACTCAGGATCAGAATACATTCTGCTTACTGACGAGGGGGAGCCAGAAACCTTCAACGAAGCGGTATCTCATAAGACAAAGACAAATGGCTGCACGCAATGCAGGATGAAATGGAATCTCTGCAGAAAAACAACACTTATGAGATAGTCAAGCTCCCACATGGAATGAAGGCACTGAAGAACAAATGGGTATTCAAGCTCAAGAAAGATGGCAGCGGGAAAGTGGTGAAACACAAAGCTCGGCTAGTGGTCAAAGGATTCCTACAGAAAAAGGGAATTGACTTTGATGAGATCTTTTCACCGGTGGTAAAAATGGCTTCAATCCGAGTCATCCTAGGATTGGTAGCCAGATTGAACTTGGAGCTTGAACAGATGGATGTCAAAACAGCATTTCTTCACAGTGATCTGAATGAAGAAATCTATATGGATCAGCCAGAAGGATTCAAGGTTTCAGGTAAAGAAAACCTTGTTTGCAAGCTGAAAAAGAGCTTGTACGGGCTCAAACAAGCACCGAGGCAGTGGTACAAGAAGTTCGACTCATTCATGGTGGGTCAAGGCTACAAAAGAACTGCAGCAGATCAGTGTGTATACATTCAGAAGTTTCCAGATGGAAATTTCGTTGCTCTTCTACTGTACGTAGATGACATGTTGATTGTTGGACAAGAAGCAGCGAAGATCAGCCAGCTGAAGAAGGAACTCTCCAAGGCTTTCGACATGAAAGACTTGGGACCAGCTCAACAGATTTTGGGAATGGAGATTGTTCGTGACAGACAGAACAAAAAGTTATGGCTTTCACAGGAGAGGTACATTGAACGGGTGATCAAAAGGTTCGATATACAGAAAGCCAAACCAGTCAGCGTTCCGCTAGCGCACCATTTCAAACTGAGCAAGAGTTCGTGCCCCTCATCCAAGAAAGAGATAGAGGAAATGTCAGCAATACCATATTCTTCAGCTGTTGGAAGCCTAATGTATGCAATGGTTTGTACCAGGCCAGATATTGCACACGCAGTGGGTGTAGTGAGCCGTTTTCTCTCTAACCCTGGAAAGCAACACTGGGAGGCAGTCAAATGGATTCTCAGGTACCTCAAGGGTACAACGAAGTTTCGTCTGTGTTATGGGGGAGCTGATCCAATCTTGGAAGGCTATACAGATTCAGATATGGCAGGAGATCTTGATGGTAGGAAATCTACATCAGGATTCATCTACACTTTTGCAGGGGGAGCTGTGTCATGGCAGTCAAGATTGCAGAGGTGTATTGCATTATCCACAACAGAGGCTGAGTACATTGCCATAGCTGAGGCAGGAAAAGAAATGTTGTGGCTAAAGCGGTTTCTCCAAGAGTTAGGGATCAAGCAGACAGAATACAAGATACTTTGTGACAGTCAGAGTGCTCTGGACCTGAGCAAGAACTCAATGTATCATTCCCGGACGAAACACATTGATATTCGATATCACTGGATACGCGAGGTAATGGATCAACAACTGCTGAGACTAGTTAAGATTCATACAGATGAGAATCCAGCGGACATGTTAACGAAAGTGGTTACTCGAGACAAGCTAGAGTTGTGCAGAGACATAACCGGGATAGCTGTCAGATGACGATTGTCTTAGATGCAGCTGGAGGGGGAGAATTGTAGAGTACAGCTTTTGCATGGTAAGCAGAAGCTTTCCCAACCATGCTTCCAGCCTGCAAACAATGAAGGGGAAACCACCAAGAGACTTTCGGTGGTTTGTTTGACATTAGAGGAGCAACTAACAAATGTCATGAATTATGCCATAAATCAAGGAGTGATTTATGGCATGAACAGTAGCCACGATTTTCTTATAAATTCAGAGTATTTCAGTGTTGTAGGACATCCCAGTGAGAGGAGAGAAATCGAAGAGAGTGTTGTTAAGTGAGGTTTTTTGTAGTTTTTCATTTGTGTAAAAACTTGTATATTATTCTTGAGAGTAATAATATTGAATTCAGTTTTCCTCAAAAACACTCCAAGAGTGATTGGTGATTCACAACAGGGTCGGCTATCAATGAACAAGTGATCCTTTTGTCAATTTCAACAAGTTATAAGCCCACATAATCAGCAAATAAAAGATAACTATCTGGAACTATAAACCAGTTTTATTCATTTCAAAAGCCAAACCCTACAAGTAAATGTTTATCAATTCAAACAAGCAGAATATGAACATTGGTCAAGTGGATAATTAGAGTTGAGAAAAATAGGAGATCAAAGGGAAGAATTGAACTCACGGATTGTTCCAATCAGTTGTATCCTCATTGACAAGATGGGTCCATTTGGTCCTGCCGCTACGACCAAAGTGCTTGACCTGCATGACCTTGGGCAATATTGACTTGTCCATCTTATCTTCTCCAGTAGGGGCAGAGAAATCGCGATGGAAAATCTGGTCAGATCCAACAGTAGCAGAATGGTCACCTGCATCTGATTGAAAAAAAGCACCCTTGTGGTAATATTTCTGCATAAACCTCCATTTCTGCTTCGGTGGTGGAGCAGGTTTCGGGTTCCTTCTCTCCCATTCCCTTCTCTCTTCCTCTGTCATGTTTCTCACCTTCTCAATCTCTTCCTTTTCCTTCAAAATGGCTTCCTTGGCCTCCCGGTCCCTCTTGATCCTTGCAATCTCTCTCACCTTCCAAGCCTCATATTCCTCAGCCTCATTAACTTCATCATCAGTGTCCACATCAGCAATATTAGCCTCCATTT
This sequence comes from Zanthoxylum bungeanum, assembly GCA_019454045.1. Classification (NCBI taxonomy): domain Eukaryota; kingdom Viridiplantae; phylum Streptophyta; class Magnoliopsida; order Sapindales; family Rutaceae; genus Zanthoxylum; species Zanthoxylum bungeanum. Next base: position 130,711 of record SKCR01048417.1, read on the forward strand.
CTAAATTTTTCTGAATTTCTTCATCTTTGCGGACCTCCTCAACAAGTATTTGCTTTGTCTCCACCTTCCTATCCTCCAATTTTCTCTTGGCCAATTCTTCGAGGGCTCGTTCTTCAGCCTCAAGCCGCTCACGCTCAGCTATGGTATCTCTCTCTGACTTTGGCACAAATACAAGCTTCAACATGCAATACCCATTTGTTCTTCTTCTGAGTCGGTCTCATACTCAGATTCCTCTTCCTCTTCTTCTTCTTCTTCTGGAAGAAGTGCTGCTGCTTCTTCTTGCTCTCTCTGAAGCAACTTCTCTCTGATCCTTCTCTTCCTCTCCTCCAATGCTTCCACATCCTCTTCCTCCATATCTAATCCTTCTTGCCTCTTTTCCTCTTCCTCTATGGAAACAATCTCAGCTTGTCGAATGCGTCTATGATCAGCCCTAATCTCATCACGATTATCTATCCTACTCTCAGCCATTCGGCGTAGCCTAGGATCATCCTTCCTGCCAGCATCTGAATCTTCTTGACTAGGAAAAGCTTTGTCAAGGGCAGCTGCCCTTGCCATCCTAATATCATTATCTTCATCAATATCATCTGCCCACTCAGGGGCTTTACCAGGCCAATACCTTTTTACCTTTGTTTGCCCAATTTTTCCTCTAAGCTTATCTCTAATGGCAATTATAGTATCACTAACACCAGCTGTGACCGACATTGTTGCAAGCAGTACAAACTCCAAGAAAGGAAAAAAAAAAAACTCAAACCAAAATGCAACAAATCAAATCCTTCTGAATCAAAACCTGAGAAGAGACACCTGCACTCCTAGAGGGTTTCCCTAAACACCCTGAAACCAAAATAAAATGATACTTAGAACAAATATAGTCAAATCATACTAAACAGCGATTTAGTTCATGCAAATTTATACACTAACAAGAAAAAGCAGGCAAAATAAGCTCATCCACACAAAAAACAGTAAAATTCACTCTATATGAATTTATAATGGTCGAGGCCCTTTATATAGGCTACATAGAAAACCAAAATAGAAAAGGAATCCTATAATCATGACCAATAATAATAAATATAGGAAATCTTCATCTAATAAAGAAATCTAATAAAATCACAAATCCTAAAGATATTAGGAATTCTATTTTTCTTATTAGCATAATCCAAGCAGCATCCAAGAATTAATCAACTTAATTTCTGCTATGAATTTGCTTGTTTATTAATAAAAAGACTTATTGGAGATCAAATATTAATTAATGTTGTGTTCTGTGCAGGGACTTGTACTTGTATTTTTGTTTTCTTTGCATCTTTTATTTGGATTTCAATAAAATTACACATTATTTTAGTTATATTACATGTTCTTATATATATATATATATATATATTTTTTTTTATCATAATCTGAAATCTTAAAATATGAACTTAGGTGAAAATTTATTTTTGGAAGTGAAATGAAACTATTTTATAATTATAATAATAAAAATTTCTGTCATTTGCTTTAAGCAAGCATTCTTATAAGAAAAGTAACAATCACAGAGTAATTTGAGATCATTACAAGTTGGAAAGACAATAGCTAGCCAAGCATGCAGTCCAGCCTAGCAGTGAAACATTATGGACTGTCAAAAGCTACCGTATGGCTAGCTTTGAATTAGAAAAGAGAAGAAAATTTTGCAAGTGTACCTTGAGGCCTGAGGCTTCGATTGAATGGGCAGTGGCGTATTGGTGACTGGGTGGCGTCGTCAATGGAGATTGGAGAGAATAGAAAAGACTGAGGAGGAGGAGAAGATGGCTGCTGAGGGAGTAATTCTTTGATGCAACGGAGGTATGAGTGACGTGGTACCACTAACGAATTAGAAAATGAATACTTATTTTTTAGTTGTTTTTAATTTTTTTAGCACGCGTGGCGATGAATGATTGACTTGTTGTATGGATGACGTGATACCACCGGTAGATTTTCTCCGGCTGAGAGGGGCGAGGGCTGAGAGAAAAGAACAAGTGAACAACTCTAATTTTTGGAATTTATATAAGTTAATACAATTCGGGTCGGGTTTGGCCCGATTTTTTGAAGACCCGAAATATGCAGGTTTGTTCACATGTTTTGGATTTTCTTCGGAAACAAACATATTTTTAATAATGTGAATTATTTTAATTTGTAGCAATTTAGCAAATGTTATATATATTATATGTTACAACTTACAAGGCAGTGAAAAAGACATGAGAAATTATGAAAAGTAGCTAAATAAATATGGCATCTTGCCAAACTAATTATAATTATATTTTTATAACAATATCATCTAATTAAATTATATCCAGATCAAAATATCCTTCAAATTAAACTTCATTCCCTCTCAGGCCACCACCTTCCTTCTGCATCGACTTTTCTTTTCTATTCATGCTAATTTCTTATTTTTCATTTTTTTAAAGATTATTTTTCAAAATAATTTGATGAAATTCACTTGAGTAATGTATATGTAGAATGATGAGAATTAAATATGTAAGATTTTATTAAAAAAATTATAGTTAATGTTGATAATGTTTTTTAAGCACTATGATATTTAAGCAGTACAGCAGGGATAAAAGGGTAATTCTCTTCTTGATCGAGACCATTAATGCCGACCCGACCATTCGATGTTGCATACGCCAACGGTAAGGGGCCGAGCACTTGGTGATCAGTGACCGACCACTTGAGTTCGGATGACCGGGCAATTATCAGATCGGCAGAAGCATTCTCAGTTCAAAGGACCATTATGACCGACCTCATGAAGACCGAGCATATGGCGAGACGTGCTCCAGAAGATAAGATACCCTACTCTTACGGATAAGATGACAAGCTATCATACTTTCATGGGGTAAACTGATGAGTTAGTATCCTAATAGGATAAAGGAAGTGAAAATAGTTTTTGACTAGGAATCCTTATGGGAAAGAGAAATTGTTTCAACTAGGAAATTCTTATGGGAAAAGGAATATGATTTCTTCACTATTATAAATAGGAGGGTAGAGTGTGCGTAAGAGGGAGGGGCATCAATATCAATATCAATATCATTACTACCAGACTTGTAAACACAAGAGATATCAGAGAAGCATATCTCAGTAATAAAAGTATCATTCGTTTTGTGCCCGTGGACGTAGACTGGATCTGATCAGCCGAACCACGTTAAATCTCTTTGTTGATTGGTGTATTTATCTGTCTTTTGCTAAATTTGCTTTTGGTTCCCCCTTAACCGAACAAATTCACTATTGAGGGAGGATCGTCTCGGGAGAAATATTCCCATATTGCCCTGAGACCAAAATCAGCCGTCAACAGTTAATAATGGAGCATATAAGATGTTCGATAAAATATCAATCTTAAGTAGGCGTGCACCATGACTGTGCAATGGATGTACGACGACACTCATCACACCAGCATTTTGGTGTGCGATGAGTAGACCCGGTCGGCGGTTCAGTTCCGGTTCGGAACCGAACCGAACCGGCCGGTTTCCGGTCGGAACCTTGAACCGACCGGTTCGGTTCTGAACTTTTTTTTTTAATTTTGAAAATAAATTAAAATAAATGAGATTAATTTTATAAATAAATAAAATTATTACATTGAAGAGCTTGAACTTAAATTTTTAAAAATTTAAGTTGCCTACATATCCTCCAGGGGTGAGAGGAATAAAAGCTCACATAGTTCCATTACAATTTTAAGACATTTCCCTTCTGTAAATTTACAATTTTACAATTATCAATCATCATTATCAGTTGATCCTTCAGCTCCGGTTCCGCTTGCACTTGTTGTTGCAGATGCATTATCGAACAAATCTTCAAAATCATCGGGGGCATCTTCTTGTTGTCTCAGATCAGCTCGAGTCCAATCATCCACACAAGCTGTTGCTTCTAGAGTGCTTGGATGTAATGAAGATCGTCTAGCTTCCAATATATTGTCTCCCAAGCTGAAGGCTTGCTCAACCGCAACGGTGGAAATATGTGCTGCCAATATCTCTTTAGCAATAATTGATAAAACATGATATATATTTTGATGTCGGTTCCACCAGTCAAGGATTTTAAAATTTTTACTAACTAAACTTTCAGTAGGAAACTCAAAAGTTGTAGATAAATAATTATCTAATTCGGGGTTATTAGTTATCGTATCCCTAGCTTTTTATTTCGTTGCAATAACCAACGATCCACTGCGCTAAGTCTTGTTTGAATTACGGGTCGCTACTACTAGATTCACCTAATGTTCCTAAGTTATATCTTACAATATAATCATTAAATAACTCAATTAAATCATTTCTTAATTTCGTCATTATTCTTGTAATATCAATTTCTTCTAATATTCCTAAATAACCATAGTAAGCTTGTAAAGCACCATTCAAACCTTCTAATTTAAATCTAGGATCAAAAACAGCAGCAATAAGATAAAGTAAATGAATGTCTCTAAAATAATTCAACCATTTATCTTCATAACAGTAATGGCTTCTAACAAAACAATATCATTAGGATCGCTACTTTCAGCATGTTCATCGAGAGCACCAACAATATTCAAACTTTTAAGAAGAAATAAATGTGCTGTTGGATAATAAACACCGCTAAAAGTTAAAGTAGCTTCATTAAAAACTTTTAAAATATCTAAAATGTTTTCACAAATATCCCATTGACTAGGATAAAATGTGACATTTTGAACATGTTGAGAAAAAAACTACATAATGCATCTTTGTATTGAAATGCTTGACATAAAAGAAAATAAGTTGAATTCCAACGTGTTGGAACATCTCTTGAAAATTAATCGGTTTAATACCATTTATTTTACAAAACTTCGTCCATTCTCTCAACTTGAGAATATGACCAAATACAATTTAGTGCCTCTTAATAGGATCAATGAAAGGTGATAATAATTTCAGACCATCTTGAACACATATGTTAAGGACATGACATGTACAACGAATATGAAAAAATCGACCCCCTAAATTTGGTTGACATAATGATTTTAAATCATTGATGGATGCAGTATTTGCAGATGCATTATCAAATCCAATTGTTAAAATTTTATCGACTAAACCATATTCATAAAAAATTACCTTCATCATTCTATAAATATTTTGTGCAGTATGTTGGTCATCAAAAACTCTAAATGCAATAAGTCATTTTTGCATGGTAAATGATGCATCAATCCAATGACAAGTCACACCCATGTATGAGTGTGTTTGCCAATGGTCACTCCAAATATCAGAACATATAGAAATACGACCTTTTATCTCTTTAAATATGTCATTTAAAATAATTTTACCATCTTTATATAATTTAAAAATATGACGTTTTGTTGTGTTTCGAGTCATTCTACATGCAGAAGGATTTAAAGCATTATGCACGTAATTAGTAAAATGAAGTTTTTCACCAAAGCTTAAAGAAAGATGTGCCATACAAGTTAATTTCGTAAATTCTTCTCTATTTTTTGCATCAGAATATTTAAATAAATCTACAGCACTCGTACCTCTACTAGATGATGCGTACCTGGCCATTTGAGTTTGCGTCGTATCAATTCCAAGTTCAACCGGATGGATGATGTCTTTCCAGGTGCTTTATCATATTACCGTATCCACCAGAAAATTTGTAGGTAACCCCACAATAGTTGCAAATTGCTCGTTGTGTATTATCTTCTAGGCGTTCCAAATGAAAATGAATTTTGAAAACATTCGAGGAACGAGCCTTAACTTCTCTTCTCCGTGATTGTGCACTGACACTAGGGCCGCTCTCTTGGGTTGGCATATTTGACATTATGTTCTCAGATGAGCTTGCCATTTTTCGTTTGAGAAATCAGGAAGAAAAATAAGAAAATTGACTAATTGCGAATGATAATAACTAATTGAATTGAGAATAAGAGATTGTATGAATTGAGATTGAGAATAAGAGAATTGTAGGAAATGAGAGAGTTGAGAATTTGATGTGTTGAAATAATGAAAAATGAATCATATTCATAGAGTTTTAGAATTTTTGATACCAAAAATGACCCTAAATATAATCGTTTTATTACCGTTATTAGAGATATATTAGTAATTTATAATTTTTTTTATAACAGGTTTTTTTTAGTGGCTCCCTGCCCTCCCCCAACGGCTACTAGCCGTTGGGGTTTTGGGTTCCTGTTGGAACCCTACGGTTCCAACAGGAACCCTACGGTTCCGGTTGGAACCTTAGAACCGGTGGAGCCTTACAGTTCCACCGGTTCGGATTGTGGTCGAACCCCAACCGAACCGGTCGGTCACGGTTCCGGTTCGGAACCGGAACCGTGGTCGGGTCTAGCGATGGGTGCTGTCTTACACCCATCACACTATTATTGTTATTATTCTTTGCTATTATGAATTGCTTTTAAGGGTAATTTTGTCCAAACAGAATTGATTTGGCTAATTGGATAATAAAAACATAATAATGATTATTTGTATTATATATTACTTTTTTTTCTACTTACTTTTTATAATTTCCCAAAAGGACATGGTTATAATGCTTTTGTTTGCCCCTTGTGATGCATAATATTTTGACCCAGAATCAAAGGATAAAATAAGCTATCTTCTTTTTTTAGGGACTGAAAATTAAAAAAAAAAAAAAAAGGAAAAAAGAAAAAGAAAAGTATTATTTATAGTATTGAACAATGTCTTATGAACATATAATTATTTAACAAATAGTTTCAATAAATTAGTGATATAATATTAATAATAAAAATGGGAGGAGATGGAGATGGAGATGGAGATGTAGAGGAGAAAATTTTAGGCAAACACGTGAGCAAGTACCATTGGATTCTCTCCAAAATGGATTAAAATGAATTATTAGTTTATTTCTAAGCAGGTTAAATTAAAACGACGTAGTTTAAATTTAATTCATTCGAACATAAATTTTTGGATAAACCAGTTTTTTCCTCTTTAGTTTATTACAATGTCATTAACTATCTCCTCAAAATTGAAAATTTTACAACATTTTTTAAAAAAATAATTAATAAACAATTCGCTATGGTTGCCGATAAATTTATTGTGTGCATGAGATAAAATATGATGATTGCATTAATAATAAAATATTATTCTCTTTAATAGATTAGAATAATCCAATTCCGAAATCGTAATCCCCCAAAATATTATGGGATGTCACATGAAATGTTATCAATTTGCGAAGACAGAAATAAACAAGCTTGATCAAAATGCAAGGGGGAGAAATGGAATATGTGTGAATTTATCTCAATTATGAGTAATTTTTTGATACCATTATTATATGAGTGACATGATACTACCAATCAATAGTTATATAATATGTGGAGTTATGTTAAATAAAATTATTACTTATTTAAATATTTTTTTTAATATTTTAACATGCATGACAAAATATTATTAGGTTGTTGCATGAATGACGTGATATTAATTAGATATTAGATTTTTCCCCTCAATAATTAGTACTATTATTATTTTCCTTTTTCTTTTTTATTTTATTCCAAGTAAAATTATACTAATAATTGTCAATTATCTTAAATCATTCGAAAACTATAAGGTTAATCCTTTTTTTTTTCTTTTTTTTTTTTTTTGGATATTATCATTTAACTAATTAAAAAAAAAAGAAATAATAAATAGGTACAAAAAAAATCAGGGTATATGTAACATCCCGCCAAAGGCAGGATGCTACCGGCAGGAGACAATATTGACACATCTCCATAAACCTCTAAATTTATAGAAAATTCGACATAATGTATCTTAAAACTGAATAACTTGAATCTCAGTCTAGCATCAAAACGAACCTAAAATAACATCGTATATCAAAATGGACATCAAGTCCACACCAACTTATCAAAATCACCACATAAGGGCTCTGTGCCCATATCATCTATCAACACTCAAGGGCTATGTGCCCACAACATCATAAGCAATCAAAATATTTACTTAATATATATACAAACAGCGTGCTCAGCACGACAAATAAAATATTAATCACAAATCCTATACCTCTAAAACTCTTCTCAGGACACTTGCGAGGGTGACTGTGGCTTGGGTGATCCGCGTCTCGAGCATGACTTCCAAAGCTATCGTGGTTGACCAATCTGGAAGCCAACCTACAAAACTAGCAAACTGATTTGGTGTGAGTTTTAAAAACTCAGTAAGTAACCATGATAGTATTACGACAAAAAGTCAAAAAAATACATCAAATAAACATATCAGCTGTTTATCATAATTACTAAACTGTTACAAGTCCATATTTTATTAACTTGTTATTATCCTTTATACTTAACCCATGTCAAATTTTCATATTTACATATCTACATATGTGCCAACTTAATAGCTAACATTCAAAACATACAAAACAAAACTCGAATACTATAGAGTATATCGTTTAATATCAAACTCATTTCAATCACGTGAAACATGAAATTAAACATCTATACTTTTATCATAAATATTCATCTTTGTAATATCATCAAATCGGTAAATCAAATAAACTTCATCCTATTCTATTACAAACTATCTTTTATACCAAAACAAACTTTTTTTTGACTTTCTTTAATCACGATAACCTTACAATAGCTTGACATTAGGAATTCATATGCATTTACACACACCATAACACATTTATCTTATATTCATGCAAACACAATTTCAGAATTCTTACACATACATACATACCAATAAAACTTAGCAAATAAGCTTTAAAAATCTGATATTCACATCAGTTTTCAAACCATTCATTCATTTCGCATAAACATACATTATCCATATATGTTATGAGTTCTATTATACACATACATACAATCAGACATACATACAGTCATCGTGCAACCAACCACGAAGCACACATAACAACCAATAAATCACAAAGCACATAATCAAACAACACACATATATATGGCTGACTTACACTTACAATGCTAGTACGAGACTCATTACCTATTTTAAAATAAGTATGAGATGAATTCCGTCCGAACGGATTCCTAACCAGCTCGACTACAATACTATGAGAACATCAACCAATTAAATATACATACATGTACACATATCACATAACATAAACTCATCTCACGACTTCTCATACACAAGCACATCCATGACAAACATTCCAAGACATCATTCAAATACTCACATACATATATATGCTTCAACATACGAATATACATATTACTTCGAATTCAGATACCATAGCCTTTAACAATCTTCATGTCTTCTACTTATCCATCAAATATACTCAGTTTCCAGAATTCTTATCAGGAAATATTCATGTACAAAAACTTACCAGTTAAGACATCCATTAACAAACACATCTCTTCGCACACGTACTGTACCCATTAAAAAAAACTTAGCTTATACCAATTCAAAAATCATGATTTATTCCATTTACCGATTTTGTATACCTAATATATACATGTCTTAACATCATATGCATATTCGAATGCACGTTCATATACTTATACCTTTACATATTCATTTACATACACACGTTCATATCGATACATGTTCATACCCTTACATGCATCCATACATACACAAACCATTACGAGTTCATACAGTTACATGCATCAATACATACATGTAGCCATCAAACTCATCAATATTTTCAAAATACATATCATAACATTATTCTTGAACATTCTACTTCAAAACATATCAATACATACATACAAACAATAAGATCATCAAACATCTCACTCAATATCATAGTGATAACAAAAGTCATACATGCCCTGGTCGTTTCACTTAACTAACATAGTCTTGAAATCTGTCCTCAACTACCTCTGAACTAGTCTCGATTTATCCTAAATAATTCAATAATCTCTATATACATTTAACCACAAATCAATTATTCAAGTATTCATCGCATGAGTTACTTACCTGACTTTGCAAGCACCCCAGGTCCTAGTCAAATCTGCCAAAACAAATGGCGAAACATCGTTAGAATCGCAACTTATGAAATTCTCGACTTAATTTTGACAAAATTCCGGATCTTTTCGGGACAACCCAAACAAGTCCGATTTCAACGTTTTCAGTTCCAATTGTCTTAAAACTTCATTAAAAACTAATACATGCCATTAGTTAACTTAAACTCTTGGTTTAAGCATTTTTTGGAAATTCTGCCGAAAATATTTCCGCAAATGCAACGGAAGGGTCCCGAATCTACCCGGATTTATCTAAACACTATCATAACATTATATACGACTCATATTTATCATTATGATCAAAATTACTTAAATACACGGAAAGCTCACTTTTATCGGAAACTCGCATATTCTATCGGATCGATCCAACTCATTTCGTTTCCACTCGGATCTATCAAATGTATATATTCGATATACTTATGCTTAAACAATTCAGTTTATATCAATATGCTATTCTATGAAGCTACTTGATACATCCGAACATTTAACGAAAAACTTGAAATTTGCGAGTTTTTACTGGGAGGTCTTACCGAGATTTCGAGGCCATATACGGACTCCAAACATTCCCACAAACGTGCTGGAATTGATGAAATTCCAATCAAAGTTACTGTTCACCATGAGTCACTATTCATCGAATCTTCTTTCCTTATTTCACATGCAATCGTGTACGGAACCGAAAATCTGCCACTGCCTACTTGTAGTACTCTCCGAGAGCTTTGATTTGGCGGGTGGCTTGAGCCGTGAAACGAAGCGAGGAGCCGGGATCGATAAACCCATGTGCGCATCTATTTCTTCTTCATGCCGCCGTTGATGGCGTTGTGGAGGCCGCTGCCGGCCACCATAAGGTGGAGGGATGGCCAAAACACCTCATGGCTGGTCGCGCCGGCCGGCGGTGGCCAGCAAGCCGCCGGCATGACCACGGGAGCTCAAAATGGGTTTGGGGATGTGGGGGGCATGTGAGGGATTTTGTGAGGTTTTGCCATTCTTGCAATAACTAGAAACTATAGGGTATTTATAGAAGAGTTTCTGAAAATTACATTATGACCTCCAAAAATTACAATTAGGCCCATATATTGGGACTTTCATTTTGATGCAAATTTCGAAAAAGTATTCAACAAGAAAGTTATTCGCCTCGGAAAAATGAACCTGATGGTTCAAGAATCAGCTCATTTCATTTGTTATTTTTATAGCCGAAATAATAAATTTTTACACGTATAACAATATAATCAGAAATCGTGTAACCGGTTCTCAGAACCACGGGTTTTCCAACACGATGAAACTTCACTTTGAAATATTTCGATCTATTTTCCAACACATATACTCTTATTTTCAAATACCATCATATTCCAAATCCTTAGCTTTAATTCGGAAACCGTCCAACATTATTCTGAAAAATTCGGGTTATTACAATATAATATTTTGTGTTAATAATTATATATATATAGTAAAATATAATGTTTTGTAAATATATAGTACTAAAATATTACACCATAATATTTTCTGTATATAGGAAGTAGTAAAATAATAATAGTATAACCCTTTTTTTTTTTTTCATTTTTTTTTCATTTTACAAATTTCTATAGTTTGAAATTACAGATTATTTATTTATTTTTTGGTTATTAAAAATCTCATATCAATAAATAAGGGTAGATTTTTAATGCGTGAAAAAATGAGGGGGTGAAGAAAATGTTTTTTGTTTTTTGTTTTTCTGGTTTTAAGTTTAAGCGCTTTCAGTCACCCATTAGTGCTTTCTACTTGCTGGGGCTATTCCATGTATTCCGTAGAGATATTGTTTTCTATGTGAATTTCTTCTAGTTTTCATGAATGCCTTAGTCAAGGGATTATGGGCTCAATGTCTTATTAAAAGTGCCTAGTGGCAATCTTATTTTTATTAAATAGATTTTATTAACTAAATTAGCCGGTACCATAGTTTTTAAAATCAGATCAAGTGGTCGGTTGAATCGGTCAAATTGGGAATCGGCTGTGAGTCCAGTTCGATTGAACCTTAAAAATTAGGGTGTTTAAAAAAGTAAAAATTAATGAAATCGGTGAACCGGACCGACCGGTTCGTCACAAAAATTTTAACTAAAATTTAAAATTTAATATTGTTTAAAATTTTTAATTAGTTATAATTATTTATGATGTCATCCGATTTTACTGATTTAACCAAAGCGGTTCAACTGATCGAACCAATAACCCATTCAATTTTTTAAATTACTGATTTAATCACCGATTTAATTTTTAAAACACTGGCTGACACCCACAAATAATGAAGAGTTAAAAACAAATTATCAAGACATCTTTTCAAAATATGAAAAAATTTAAAAAAAAAAATCTCAAACATACAACCTTATTAACTAGATATTCCTGCTATTACCATTTAAAATAATATCTCCATATTTATTGTGATAATGATTTTTTAAGTCCCACAGCTGAATTATAATTTAAATTTAAATAGTCAAACATCATTTCCATGATCATATATATTACTAATAATTAAAGTTGTCACATAAAAAAAAGGGTGCATTAATCAAGGATGATGATATATAATATTATTAACTAGAAAGTTTTTATGATATATAATATTGATTTCTTTAATATAATATACATGGTTTCTTTAATATTTCTCTCTAATAAATTAAAGATTTTGATAATGATTTAATATTTGATATTTAATATACTTTTTTTTTGTCCTTACAACACTTCAATCATAAATATTCATCCAATATAATAAGTATCAATACATTTTAAAAGATCAAAACTTCATCCTTTTATATACTTAAATAAATAATTATTAAATAAAGAAAATAGCAAACTAGAAATTGTCAACAACACTCGTAAAAAAAAAGAGATTCGGATTCGGTAATGATTTTTTTTTAATTGATAGTTATTGGATAATAATTTAAATATAATCAAATCTTAATCGTATATGATTCAAATTCTACGATAAGATGCAAAGTCAATTGTATCGAATAATCAATCTACAAGAAACAAACTTAGATACACAACTAAAGAAAATGAATCTACACAAGCATATATGTTAAGACCATAGCCAATGCTAAAGCCACAAGTGAGGAGCTTGAAGAAGCAGAAACAGAAGCAGAAGCAGAAGCAGAATCAGAAGCAGAAGCAGAAGCAGAAGCAGAAGGAGAAGCAGAAGAAGCAGTTTTGGAAGAGGGAGAGTTAGGAGAAGGAGCAGGAGCAGGGGATGGCTCTAATGGCTGTAATTGAATAATGAAATTGCATTCCCCTTGTGATATATTCTCAGTAGTGATCTTGGCCAAACCTTGAAAGTCACAGGCAGCATCATCTTGATTATTCATCTGGTAGTACATATTAAACGCATATGAAGCATTCCCATTGATACCATCCAAGTTATTACAAGATGATCCGAATCCAAGTGTTGAGCAATCTGAGTTGTTGTAAGCAAATCCCATTTTCTCTGCAAGCTTGCTTGTATCCTTAGCCTCAGGATTTGCCATACACCATTTCTTAGGAAGATACTTCACATCCTTTGCACCAACAAGTGTTTTGTTTTCACGCTTTCCGGAAAAATCCATTGGGAACTTAGGCTTCCCATCATATGTAAAGATCCCCCAGTGACGCTCAAAATTTCCAGGATCAATACTCTTCTGATCCTCATCAAATAACCCAAACATGTACACCTCAATGTATCCAGGCCTCAAAGGGGTGCCTTTGTCGCCTGCGAGTTTGCGTAAAAGTCCATTGTAGTATCTATAAGCATTAGAAGTGTTGGCATTTTTGTCCCCATCAGTTGGCCATCCCACTTCACCTACAATAACAGGCATGTCTCCGTGGCCAGCGGCTTTCAGAGCTGAAACACAAGTGTCATAGTTGGCATCGAAAACATTAGTGTACTTAATCCCAGTCGCGCTATCCACAACAGGAGTAGCGCCTTCAAAGAAAGCATAGTCAATGGGGAAGTGATCGTTTCCATAAAGGCTTAGGAAAGGATATATGTTTACAGTGAAAGGGGCTTTGTTCTTGGCCAGAAAATCACATATCTCTGTCATTGTTCCAAGGATATCAGGTCGGAATCTTCCAGCAGACGGATCAGGATTTTCATCAGGGGAATCATAGACATCAGCATTTAAGGGCACGGTGGCCTTAATGGTGTCTCCAACCCCAGCATCATTGAGAGCATTTTGAATGTTTTTAAGTGCTGGGAAAGTGGTGTTCAAGTGTGAGCCATTGTAGGATTTGAGGAAAGGCTCGTTCCCAACTGCAACATATCTGTCCAAGGATTTTAAGCAATAGATAAATGAAATCTGTCCAAGAATGTTCTTATAGATTCTTAGATTAAGGCAATGGAACTATTAGAATTCGAACAAACACAATTATCAATAATCTAATCAAATATTGTTCCAGCCATTGCGGGGTTTTCGAAGAACAAATGTAAGCAGCCTTACCTCTACTAGAAAAGAGGCTGTTTTCAAGATTCGAACCTTGACGTCAGGTCATAATAGAACAACCTTTATTATGCCGATGAATTTGTACAAAATATTTTGTAAAGATCATATGCTCCATGTCAAATCTTCCATAAAATCATCATAGTTTTGAACAAATAGCATCACCAACAGAAAATCAACACAAAATTTTTCAGCAATGAACAAAAAGGAAGAAAAAAAATGACTGACTTGATGTTAACACCCCCTTTGTGAGTGTATTTGGTGACATTGGCCTTAATCCACTCTTTGGCTTTATCAAAATCACCCATAGCTTCCAGTTCTTTATTACTAATAGCTATCATGACTTCAATGTCAGAGCCAGAAAGAGCATTGAAGATGGTTTCATCTGCTTCAAAAAGCTTAGCTTTCATTATGCCATTGTCCTTCAACAATTGGACACTAGTTTTTGGGGGCAATTGGTGAGAAGCACGAGTCCCCCAGTTGATACCAAGGCCATTAACACAAGATCCCAATAGCCCAAACAACAATGTAAATTTGAGAAACAATAAGGACCTGCCCATTATTTGTTATTGTTTTCTTAGAATTGTAAGGATTTTTTTTTCTTGGTGTGTTTTTTGGGATCAAGTGAATGCTCATTGTACAAAAAGAGAAGGCTTTTTTTTAAAAAAAAAAAACAATAATAACGGTTTTTACGTACGAGAAATTAGCATAATCAATAGATCTTATGGCAGAGAACGAGCAAATAGATATATTCAATAACAACAGCAACAATAACAAAAAAGCCCTAAAGATGTGTGACTTGGTTGTCGGATTCTGAGTTTGAGTTCATGAGGTGCATTTTTTATAAAAACTTAATGCAGTTGGATATTTTATGTGATTTGGAGACAGGATTTCTAATATTTTTTTTAACAAAACAATGGCCACTTATGTAAATCGAACTGAATTAATATGAACAAAATTCCTATACAAATACGAGAGCAATTCCTATCAGGAAAAAAAAATCCACTCGGATATGGTAAGCCTATCAAAACAAGCAAAACAAGTACCAGAAAATAGAAAAATCAGCTGGTTTTGTGGCGAAAAACATGTTCATTTCTAGGTTTCCAAGGTGCATATACCTAGCACACAAAATAATTTTCCATTGGCAGGCTATATAAGACTTCCCATTTTGTTTTCCTAAGAAGCATTGAAACCAGCCCGGGGTTCCTCCAATGCAAGCCATTTTTTTTTGAAATCGTTGGAAACCCCGCTGCCAAATAATCTCTTCCGGACTTAAGTGGAGCAGGTAAAACTCCTGACTGTCCCAGGCTCTTACAAGAAATGCAGAACCTGAATTCGAACCCAAGACTTTTAAGGTGAGATCCTGAGCCCTACATCACCAAGCCACGCCTCTTAGGGACGAGTTACATGACACATAGAACAAAAAGATGCTCTCTAGATTCAGTAGATTAGAACACACACCAAAATTATGATTTCTTACACCCCATCTAAATAATTTCACCTTTTCGGAAACATTCTTTTTGTAAAAAAACAAGGGTAATACTACTTACATATTGAATCCTCCACAGAATCCATGAGAAACGGACCATCCACCCATCTAAATAATCTCCCCTTTTACTGTAATCTATTTTGAAGGGCAAGCCAATTAAGGTACAAAATTGTGCCTGGGAATTGCTTTGACGCAACCCATAACAAAAAAAGAAAAGGTATAAATGTATGTATATATTATTATTTCATTACAATTTTTTTTAACGCATTTATAAAGATATCATTTAACAGGTCTAAAAATATATAAGAACAAGGTTTGAAAATTAATAGAATCAATATTCGTAGGCTAATAGAACTAGACTCATGAGTTCTTTATTCGCTAACATCTGTGTGAGGAATTGAACCAATACCTAATGTTGACGGTTGATTTTCGTCTCAGGGGCAGTTTCGGGATAACTCCCCCGAGACAACCTTCCCTCAACCTTGAATTTGTTTGGTTATGGGGAAACCAAAAACAAACTTAGTAAAAGGAGAAATGAACACACAGATTGGCGAGAGAGTTTTAACATGGTTCGGCGGAGTGAATCCAGCCTACGTCCACGGGCACAAAATGATGGGGGTTATTTTTATTGCCAAAATCGACTCGACCGACTTGTTTTGGGCAAGGTCTGAATGTGGCCGAGCAGTTGAAAGAGTGTTACAAATGATGTTCTTCTATTTTGTGTTACAAGTTTTGCTACTGAAAAACTTCCAACCCATACAAACGAATCTACCATTCCTTTATATACTACAAGAAATGTACACTGTTCCTCTAACTTTATGACGTTTCCTGCGCGGTCACCGGCTGATTGACGGGCTCTCTGCCCCAAGACTGTCTTCGGCGAAAGTAAAACTTGCTTTCTGACGGCCTGCCACATCACTCTGTTTTCTCCACTGCCACACGCAACATTCTGGATCCAGCCTGTAAAGTGATTTTGAAATGATAACACGTTTTGGAGGGGAAAGTCCACAGCTCTGATCCCGCGTCGGTTCTTCAAGAGGTAGGTTAAAATGGTCATCTGAACTGAGAATGCTGCTGCCGATCTGATAATGTCCGAGCCACCATACTGAAGTGGTCGGTCTTGGGTCATCAAGTGGTCGGCAGTACCCTAAAGGTCGGGCCGATATTAAGGGTCTGGTCAAGAGAGAGTCCACCCTTATGGAAGCTGGTCTCCCATACGAGTAAAATACCCTTTCTATCCTTGCCGCACTGTTCAAATGCCTTGGTGCTAGAAATTACCATCAACATCCGTCCCCTAGTTCTCGGTATCAACGAGTTCGCGAGTTGATTCCGGGAACTATAAAAAAGATGGTGTACTGATGAACCGGTCGATGGTCGCTCCAGAAACTATAGAGAAACTGCCTCTTCTACCAATCAGGTCTTCCATTGCCATCTTCATGTGGTCGGTCACCGATGATTTTGACGCCTACCTATGGAGAAGATGTTTCGTCCTCACACTGATGACGATTCACTCGGTGGGACGTAACCCGACCCCGAGCTAGCAGAATATATGGCTCCGAGGAAAGTCACCTCCCCGGGCCAAAAGAGAGCCGGCCCTATGGGATAATACACTCGGTGGGACGTAACCCGACACCGAGGCGAAAAAAAGCAATTGGCTCTGGGGGAATGTTACCTCCCCAGACCAAAGAAGAGATGGCTATGGGGGAATCTCCCGTCCCCATGCCAAAAATAAGCCTTTCGGTGGGACGTAACCCGACCCCGCGGTAAAGAAGAACTTGGCTCTAGGGGAATGTTACCTCCCCAGACCGAAAAAGAGATGGCCATGGGGGAATCTCCCGTCCCCATGCCGAAGATAAGCCTCTCGGTGGGACGTAACCCGACCCCGAGCAAAGGAAAAACTTGGCTTTGGAGGAATGTTACCTCCCCAGACCGAAAAAGAGACGGTCATGGGGGAATCTCCCGTCCTCATGCCAAAGATAAGCCTCCCGGTGGGACGTAACCCGACCTCGAAGTAATGAAACATATAGCATCGTCGAAATGAATCCAGCCCCGAGCTGGTGTAACAAAATAGCCTCGGTGGAACGAATCTAGCCCCGAGCAGGTGGAAAAAGATAACCTCGGCGGTACTAAAGCAGGCCCGAGCTAAATCATACATCAGTCTCAGCGGTACAAGAGCAGACCTGAGCCGGAGAGAAACATCGGTCTCGGCGGTACAAGAGTAGACCCGAGCCGGAAAGAAACATCGGTCTCTGCGGTACAAAAGCAGACCTGAGCCAGAAAGAAACATCGATCTCGGCGGTACAAGAGCAGACCCGAGCCGGAAAGAAACATCGGTCTCGGCGGTACAAGAGCAGACCCGAGCCGTAAAACGAATCTCAACAAAACGGACTCGGCGGTACAAAAGCAGACCCGAGCCGTAAAACAAATCTCAATAAAATGGACTCGGCGCTACAAGAGCAGACCCGAGCCGTAAGACAAATCTCAACAAAATGGACTCGGCGGTACAAGAGCAGACCCGAGCCATAAAAAAATAAAGCAAAAGGGAATCGGTGGTACAAGAGCAGACCCGAGCCGTAAAAACAAATCAAAGCAAAACAGACTCGGCGGTACAAGAGCAGACTCGAGCTGTAAAACAAATCAAAGCAAAACGGATTCGGCGATACAAAAGCAGACCCGAGTCGTAAAAACAAATCTCGGCCACTATGTGGGCCATAAATAACACAAGCATAAACGAATGTTTATTTAAGAAAAAGAAATCATACTCACATTGTTGGGATCTGTTGCCTTTCTTGTAACTATGCAAGGGTCACTACAAGCAAGGCTCTTCTGAAAACATCCTATCTGCATCTTAACATTCCACGCATTCAACCGGATGACTTCCGCTATCGGTCATTGGCCGACCTCCAAAACCAAATGGTCTATGTACTCACTGAGATAACCTTCTCTCACCAGGTCTTCCACCTTCTCCTGCAGGTCACTACACCCATTTGTGGCATGTCCCCTTACACTATGGTAAATACAATAAGCCCTGTTATTTCCCTCATCAATCTGGAACCTCCTCACATCAGGCTCGGCCAATAGACCTTTATCCTGGATTTCCCGAACTATCTGGGCCAGAGGCTTGTTCAGGGGGGTATATACTGTCCTCCCTGCGACATGGTTGACTTGGACAGACAACCTCATCTCTTGAACTCGAGTACCCTGAGGTGTCAGCCTGAGCTTCTTTTGCCCCAGAACTGGTCTCCTCACATTTCTGCTCAAATCCTGCTGATTGTCTGACCTAAGTATCTTGGTCCTTCGGGTGCCCCTTCATCGGGCAATCTTTTCCTCCTCAATTAAAATAAACTTCCTAGCCAACCCCGATACGTCTTGAATCCTCAGGTGAGTCCACAGCTTCCCGACCTTCATACCTCCCTTGAGACTTTCCAGCGCTTCCGATGACTCGTAGGCTCCGACTTCGAGTACCAAATTATGGTACCTTTCAATAAAATTTCTCAGGGGCTCATCATCCCTCTGCTTCATCAACCTCGACTCTCATACTGTCTTCTTTAGAACACACGCTCCTTTGAAATGCCGAATGAACGATTTCCTGAGCTGTGAGAAACCACTGATGCTCTCTGGAGTCAAACTTCTGAACCACAGAATTGCAGGTCCGTCCAGGGTCAAAGGGAACACCTTGCAGATGGCCTCTCCCACCATCCCCTGAATCTCCATTAACAGAACGAACCTTTCGACATGGGAACTGGGGTCGGTACGACCTTTGTAGGAGCTCATCGTGGGCATGGTGAACCACCTAGGGAATTTAGCGGACAAGATATTTTCTACAAAGGGAGATGTTGCTTCTCCGTCCTGACCATCTCTATTATCTGCCTTCAAGTTTTCTTCCCACTTTCTCATTTCTTCTCTAAACTAGGCTTTCATGTGGTTATCGGTATCATCATACTGCCTCCCACAGACTTCTTCACACCTGCTATTTCGAGAACGACGCGTGCTATGACTAGGGGTGAACACAGTTTCGGGTCAAACCGCGAACCGCACCGCATAGAACCGAACCGCGCGGTTTGAAAAAATATTAAAAATGATTTTGAACCGCACCGAATCGAACCGCAAATTTCGGGTCGGTGTGCGGTTTTGACCAACGTCAAACCGCGAACCGCCCAAACAGCATATTTTGACTCGAACCGCGACCCGCACCGCCTAAACCGCCGACCCGCGTTCAAATTAAATATTATTTTATATTTTTCTTCTTTTTAACTATGAAAATTAAGATATTTAATGATCATATAACAATATGTAATGAATAAATGAAAATTATGTAATTTTTTCTTCAATTATAATATGAAAACACACAAAATTTTCTTAAAAAATTTATAATCCAAACCGTCGACCCGAATCGCCCAAACCGCTAAACCGCCAACTTGAACCGTCGCGGTTTTCCTTATCAAATTTGCGGTTTCATTTTCTAATTTCCCAAACCGCCAACCCGCACGATTTGAAGTAAAAAATGAAAAAACCGCACCGAACCGCACCGCGAACACCCCTAGCTATGACTAGAGACCTCCCGATCCCTACCACCACATCTCCTATCTTCCCCCCTTATTAAAGTGGGGACTGTTACTGGAGGATTCTGGTGACTGCCTCCCCTCTTCTTCTTCCCACATGTTCTCCATCTGCAAAGCTTTCGCCATTACTACAGACCTCATTCTCTGGGAGTCTTTCCTCCCGGGCTTATCGTCCCCACTTAGATCTATGACCTTTTTCCCTTTGGCTATCTCGCTTCGCTTCCGGTTTGTTCTGGCTTCTAATCTTTCATTGTTCACCTTTTTTATTCCTTCCGGCTTATCCATCAAATATTTCATGAGAGTCTGGTTTTCCTCCCTGTCTTTCCTCATGCTTTCCTCCATTTTTCCCATCCATTCTGTTGTTGAGCTCTCCGATAACCTGTGGTTTCCACCTTCTGCCATCGTCTCACTACGCAAGTTGCTTTTTGCTCGTTCCCCACAGACGGCGCCAACTGTTGACGGCTAATTTTCATCTCAGGGGCAGTTTCGGGATAACTTCCCCGAGACAACCTTCCCTCAACCTTGAATTTGTTTGGTTATGGGAGACCAAAAATAAATTTAGTAAAAGGCGAAATGAACACACAGATTGGCGAGAGAGTTTTAACATGGTTCGGTGGAGTGAATCCAGCCTACGTCCACAGGCACAAAACGATGGGGGTTGTTTTTATTTCCAAAACCGACTCGACCGACCTGTTTTGAGCAAGGTCTGAATGTGGCCGAGCAGTTGAAAAAGTGTTACAAATGGTGTTGTTCTCTTTTGTGTTACAAGTTTTGTTACTGAAAAACTTCCAACCCATACAAACGAATCTACCATTCCTTTATATACTACAAGAAATGTACAATGTTTCTCTAACTTTATGACATTTCCTGCGCGGTCACCGGCTGATTGACGGGCTCTCTGCCCCAAGACTGTCTTCACCGAAAGTAAAACCTGCCGTCTGACGGCCTGTCACATCACTCTGTTTTCTCCACTGCCACAAGCAACATTCTGGATCCAGCCTGTAAAGTGCTTTTGAAATGATAACACGTTTTGGAGGGGAAAGTCCAACAGCTCTGATCCCGCGTCGGTTATTCAAGAGGTAGGTTAAAATGGTCATCTGAACTGAGAATGCTTCTGCCGATTTGATAATATCCGAGCCACCATGCTAAAATGGTCGGTCTTGGGTCATCAAGTGGTCGGCAGTACCCTAAAGGTCGGGCCGATATTAAGGGTCTGGTCAAGAGAGAGTCCACCCTTATGGAAGCTGATCTCACATACGAATAAAATACCCTTTCTACCCTTGCCGCACTGTTCAAATGCATTGGTGTTAGAAATTACAATCAACACCTACTTCATAGAGTAAGCATGTCTTGACAAATGAACTAGCACTTGTTGGCAATACCATTTATGTTTTATGTATTTAATTTAAATACAACCAAGTTATTATTCAATTTTTAATCCTTATTGGTTTTATAATTGAATATTTCGTTAGTCTTAGTTTGTTTTTTTTTTGTTTTTTTTTTTTTTTTTGATTTTTTGTTTTTTTGTTTATTTTGAAAATAAATTACATGAATAAGGTTAGAAAATCCAATAATACATCGTCGCATATGACGCGATTACAATGTTGATTAAAATTTCATCGTTAAAAAACAAAATAGAAGATGAAATTGCAATAATTTTGTAACATGCGCTCACACTTGGAACCCAAATGTTGTCTACTTCAAGTAAATTTTTTGAGCAATGATACTTGACAAAAGCGTGACTTATTTTTTTCTAGCAATAAGCACTTCGTGCAAAAAGATATATAGGTGAAGAGATCCAATAGAAGATGGATTAATTTGATCATAGCATCACAAAACCATCATGGAAAATATCAAAAACAAACAATAAGATGCCAAAGAGATTGGTATGTGCAACCTCATCCAATAATCAATCATAATAATACAGCTCAAGAAGTTGCCACCTGCAAGAAATATAAAAAATAAAAATTACGAGTACATAAATGGTCGTATTCAGTGCACAAGGCTTCAGAAATGGTATCCTATAATAGCATACATGTTAAGACTATAATGAATGCTAAACTCACAAGTGAGGGGCTTGAAGAATAAGAAGAAGAGTGAGGAGAATAGCTAGGATCTAATTGGATAATGAAATTGCATTGCCCTTGTGAAAGATTCTGTGTAGTAACCTTGCCCAAACCTAGAAACCCACAAGCCAAATCATCCTGATTCTTTATCTGATAGTACATGTTGAATGCATAAGAGGCATTCCCATTAGCATCCAAGTTATTGCAGGAAGAGCCATAGCCAAGGGATGTGCAGTCTGAATTGGTGCAAGCATAATTTATATTATCTACAAGTTTGGTCATATCCTTGGCATCAGGATTAAGCATACACCATTTGCTTGGCATATATTTCACACCACTTGCACCTACAAGCATCTTGTTTTGACTCTGGCCTGAAAGATCCATTGCGAATTTAGGCTGCCCGTCATATCTAAAGATTCCCCAGTGGCGCTCAAAGTTTCCAGGATCAATACTCTTTGCATCCTCATCAAGTAACCCAAACAAGTACACCTCAATAAATCCAGGTCGCAGTGGAGTGCCTTTATTGGCTGCGAGTCTTGGTAAAAGCCCGTTGTAGAATCTATAAGCATTACCATTGTTGGCATTCTTGTCCCCATCTGTTGGCCAACCCACCTCTCCTACAATAATGGGCATGTCTCCATGGCCAACAGCTTTGATAGCAGAAACCAATGTGTCAAAGTTTGCATCGAAAACGTTTGTGTATTGAATCCCAGTTCCGCTATCAACAATGGGAGTACCCCCATCAAAGAATGCATAGTTAAAAGGGAAGTCATCGTTTCCATAAAGACTTAGGAAAGGATAGATGTTTACAGTGAAAGGTGCATTGTTCTTAGCCAGAAACTCAACCATCTGGGTCATTTGTCCAAGGATATCAGTTCGGAATCTTCCAAAAGATGGATAAGGATTGTTTTCTGGGGATTCATAGACATCAGCGTTCAACGGCACAGTGGCCTTTATAGAGTCTCCAACCCCAGCTTCATTGAGAGCATTTTGAATGTTCTGAAGTGCAGGGAAGGTGGTGTTTAAGAAAGTGCCATTGTAGGATTTGAGGAAAGGCTCATTCCCAACCGCAACATATCTGTTCAAAATTTTTTATAAAAAAGATATATGCAGGTGCAGTTCCCATTAGTCTACCAACACTAAAGTTAGAAATTAACTAGCAGTAACCAAAAAAAGAAGCAGCATGAATTCATAGATGAATATAAATTTCTCAACCAAGTGTATTCAGAATAAGAACAACTATTGAAACTGTGATGTCACTCAAGCATATTCCTTATTTCTAAAAGTAAACTAGAAGTACAACTATATTTCATTATTGCTATTTTGTAATAGTTAGAACTTTCAAACACAAGCCTGGAATCTTGTTCCATTCACCATTGACAAGAAAGGTTTACCTAAAAGATAAAAATATCCTAACCTAAGTCTATTCTTCGAATGAGGTTTCTTATGATAACTCTATAATAAGAATCAGATTCTCCTTATTACCTTCACTCTTATTGGTGTGTAACATTTTCACCATACAGAGAAAAGAACAAAAGAACAACCTTTCCGATACATAATCCGTTTTCTTCAAAAAGTATACACAAATCCTTGGTTGAGGTCTAACAAATCCATCAAAATGAAAAGTCACAATATCAAAAGGACCTAAGCAAAGAATCAAAGGCCGGGTTACGGAACTCTTCACATAGCTCATTCCTTTAAATTACACCACCGGCCAGCAAGCTGGCTTGGTGTGAAGAGTTATTAAACCATTCATCAAATATCTCCCACAAAAACAGCTGAAAGTTTCATTAATAGTATACATGAGTTATATCTTTCTCCAAACTGAAATTAACAGCAGTCAGCTTCTAAAGTGACCAATATTCCACTTGTATTTGGAGAAGAAACTAAAGATTGGTGCACTTAAAAAATCCAAGTTTGTTTCTCTAAGCTTCCTAATTTTCTTTCCTTTTATTAGAAGTTATGAGAATGTGCTATGATCTAATAGAAAGATTGAAATTAATGTTGCAGGGGCAAAAAAGAAGCCAACAGAACAATAACCTTATTCACCTAAAAAAACAGTAAGCATATTTTTGAAGCAAAGTCACAGGCATCCATTAAATACACACCAGATCAATAATTAATTTTACTTGATTAATAAAAAATTCTTGAACTGCCATCTAATGTCAGATTCAAAATTTAAGTACACTAATAAAAAAAAATTCCTACTTGATTAAAAAATTAATATACAGAAATTCTACAATCAATGTACCATAAGGAGTGTCTTATCTGTCTATGATTCCATGAATGATATGCAAAAAGAAGCTAAATTCCAGAATGTGCAAAAAATGAAGAGAAACAATCAATTATCTGTCTATGGTAATGTGACTTCTCAAACTATCACAATAGAATTGTCTGAATTTCTGAATGAACCCAATAATTAAAGGTCGTATTCAGTGCACAAGGCTCTCTCTGTAAGCTAAGTCTAGGAAAGGTTCTGATGTACGTAGCTTTACTCTATTAATTATTGCCTAAAAATGGATTACGATAACACAAAGCTAGAAAAAAACAAATTAAGCCATACCAAATTTATTGCTAGTTTAGATCAATGTTGTGATAAAACATACACAATAGAGGAGATGTGAGAGAAAATTCTTCTTTATTATACACAAACAAAGAATTACAAAGCTTACAAATCTAAGCTTTACAAAAAACTTTCAACCCTCTTTACTCTCTATTATTCTCACAATTAGGGATTTCTAGGGATACATTTACAATGGTCTTAGGCTCCTTTTTATAGTGCTCAAACCGTGTGAACAGTGTCACACGGTTTGAGAATTGTTGGCAGCAAGCTGGAAGCTGCAAGCTGTAGCCTCATTCTGTCAACCTCACCTTTCGGTGGAGTCTTGTTCCTTCTGCATGCTGGACTCCATCAAATCTCCCCCTCGGTGAAGATTTACCCAAAATCTGAGCCGACCATCAATCATCCAAATCGGATCCTCTAAAGGATCCTCCCCTGGCTGCATCTGTATGACTGTCTACGTACCGTGAGTTGGGATCAAGCCAATCGTAGTTCTCTGTCTCTCCCCACCTGACTATGTGGAGAGTTTTGTCATCCCGGCTATGACATGACAGATTTCAAGCTTCTCCTTCGGTAAAACTTTCGTGAACATATCGACACCGTTGTCGTCGGTGTGAATTTTCCTAAGTTCTAACAGCTTTGAGCTCAGGACGTCCCGTATCCAGTGATACCTCACATCGATATGTTTTGACCTCGAATGAAAGGTGGAATTTTTACCAAGGTAGATAGCACTTTGGCTATCACACAGTACAAAGTGTACTTCTCCTGCTTGAAACCCAATTCCTGGACGAATGTCTTCATCCACATCAATTCCTTGCAAGCTTCTGTCGTTGCAATGAATTCTGCCTCTGTTGTAGAAAGTGCAACACATCTCTGCAACCTATACTGCCATGCCACAACTCCCCTTGATAGAGTAATCAGATATCTCGAAGTAGATTTTTGGGTATCCACATCTCCTGCCACATCTGAATCGGTGTAGCCCATCAACACTGGTTCGCTGCTTCCAAAACATAGCCTCATTTTGGATGTGCTCGTAGATACCGCCTGATCCATTTGATAGCATTCCAGTGTTCTCTTCCTGGGTTTGACATAAACCGGCTGACCAATCCAACTGTGTGTGCTAAGTCTGGCCTCATGCACACCATGGCATACATAAGACTTCCCACTGCTGAGGTGTATGGAACCTGTTTCATTTCCTCCTTCACTGTCTCAGTAGAGGGACACTGTTGTGTACTCAATCTAAAGTGGGTAGTAAGAGGAGTACTAACCGCTTTAGCCTTGTCCATCTGGAATCTCTGAAGTACTTTCTCGATGTACTCCTCCTGTGACAAGTATAATTTTTTGGCTTTTCGATCACGCGGCCGATCTTGATGCCAAGAATCTGTTTAGCTGGCCCCAAGTCTTTCATCTCAAAAGACTTACTCAGTTGCTGCTTCAAATTATCAATCCTCGATTGATTCCGCCAACTATCAACATATCATCTACATATAGCAGTAAGATGATAAAGTCATCGTCAGAAAATTTCTGAACGAAAACACAATGGTCTGAAGTGGTCTTCTTGTATCCTTGCTCCCCCATAACTGACTCAAACTTCACGTACCACTGTCTCGGTGCCTGTTTCAAACCGTAGAGGCTTTCCTGAGTCTGCACACATAGTCCTTTTTTCCTCTGACTCTGAAGCCTTCCGGTTGTTCCATGTGAATTTCTTCTTCCAGATCTCCGTGAAGAAATGCGGTCTCGACATCCATCTGCTCAACTTCCAGGTCGAGGCTTGCTGCTAAGCTGAGTACTACTCTGATGGATGACATCTTCACAATTGGAGAGAAGATTTCATCAAAGTCAATGCCTTTTCTTTGATTGAATCCCTTGACGACTAGCCTGGCTTTGTATCGGGGTTGAGAAGTGTGCTCTTGTTGCTTCACCCTATACACCCATTTGTTCTTCAAAGCCGGTTTGCCTCTCGGCAATTTCACCAACTCGAAAGTGTGATTGTCATGCAAAGATTTCATCGCATCTTGCATGACTTCCTCCCATTTTTCTTTGTCATATGTTTCCACAGCCTCCTTGTAGCTCTCGGGTTCTCCCCCGTCAGTAAGCAGCACATACTCATATGCAGAGTATTTGGTTGAAGGTCGCCTCTCTCTGTCAGACCTTCTCTGTGGAACTGTTGGTTGATCATGATCATCATCTCTGGGAGATTCATCACATGTACCCTCATGTCTGGGAACCTCATCTTCAACTTGTACTGGCACCGGTGTATGAGGTTCTGGATTCACGTCTCTGTATTGTTGGGGCATTGTCTTTATCTCCTTCCGGATATCTTCAATGGTCTGATCTTCGACGAAGAAAACATCTCGGATCCTGACGATCTTTTTCTCCACAGGATCATACAGTTTGTAGCCGAAATCATCCTGACCATAGCCAATAAAGACACACTGTAGCATCTTTGCATCAAGCTTGGATCTCTCGTCCTTTGGGATGTGTACAAATGCTTTGCACCCAAAGACATGTAAGTGTTCGTATGACACTTCTTTACCTGTATAAACTTGGTTAGGAACATTACCTTTCAGTGCGACCGATGGGGACATGTTCAAAACATGTACTGCTGTGTTGAGTGCCTCCCCCAAAATGTCTTCGGTAGCTTGGCTTGTGAAAGCAAGCTTCTGACCCTCTCGCACAAGGTTCTGTTCATCCTCTCAGCTAGGCCATTCAACTGAGGTGTCTTCGGAGGTGTCGTTTGATGTCGGATTCCTTGCGTCTTGCAGTACTAATCAAACGGACCTCTGTATTCTCCAAACGTTGTTTGTTCTGATGCATTTGAGTTTCTTACCGATTTCTCTCTCCACCAGGGCATGAAATTCCTTGAACACTCACAGTACTTGATCTTTTCTTTTCAAGGTGTATGCACATGTATTCCTTGAATGATCGTCTATGAATGTCACAAAATAAAGTGACCCACCAAGTGTTCTTGTCTGCATCGGACCACATACATCTGAATGTATGAGATCAAGTACCTCCGATTTCCGTTGAGGCGGGGAGCTCTGGAAGGACACTTTGTTCTGTTTTCCAGCCATGCAGTGTTCACACTTCCGTAAGTGTGAGTTCTTCAATTCGGGAAAAACATTCCGCCTGCATAGTATTTCCATCCCCATTTGACTCATGTGACTGAGCTTTTTATGCCATAGCTCGGCTGCCTCATTACTGTTGACTGTATTTATGCTATTATTGGAAAGCTTAGCATGCATCAAATATAGAGTTGAATCTTTCTTACCTCGTGTCACCACCATTGATCCTTAGTAAGCTTCCAGGTTCCGTCACTAAAGGTGCTGCAGAAACCTTCATCATCCAGCTTGCCTGTTGAGATCAGGTTTAACCAGATGTCTGGGATGTGCTTAACTCCCTTCAATTTTAGCCTTGTCCCGTTGTCTGTTTCAAGGCAGATGTCTCCAATACCGACGGCTTTGGACTGTCCGTCATTCCCCATCCTTACAGCACCGTAGTCTCATGGAGTGTAAGATGAAAAGAAGTCTTTGCGAGATGTGGCGTGTATGGAGGCGCCACTATCTATCACCCAACTGGTCTCGTGGCTGGCAAGATTCACAACATCTTCTTCGTATATAATGCAGAATTCTTTGGAGGTTTTGTCGGTGGTAGTAGCAACTCTTTCTGGATTAGAGTCACCATCTCTCTTGGACTGCTCGTTCTTCAGTTTGTAGCAATCCCTCTTCATATGACCTTTCTTTTTACAGTGGAAATATTCAATTTCCCTCGTTCTTGATTTCCCCCGGTTCTTGTCTGATTTACCTAGGCCTCGGCTTTTACTTCTCCCCCTTCTGGTGTTCTTCTCTGTCACTAGAGCTTCTGAGGTTGAGGTTGATGCCGACTCTTGCATTCTCGTCCTCTTTTCTTCCTCGAAGATCCTGGTTTTCGCCATCTCCATAGTGACTTTCCCATCTGCGGCTGAATTTATCACCGTAGATCTGAACGTTTCCCAAGATTTTGGTAACGTATTAAGGAGTATTAAGCCATTTACCTCATCTCCGAAGTCTATGCCCAATCTAGACAATTCTTTCATGGTGCCGAGGAAATCGTTGATATGGTCTGCCACAGTTGTTCCTTCCTGGTATTTCAACCCCATCATTTTCTTGATGTAGTACAACTTGTTGTTGCCAGTGTTTGCTCGGAAAAGCTCCTCCAGCTTTCTTCATAAGACACGTGCATTTGTTTCTTCACTGACATGGTTGACGATACTATCGTCGATCCACTGACGAATAGTACTGCATGTTTTCTGATGAAGATTAGCCCACTTCTCATCGGACATTCCTTCTGGTTTCTGCTCCAGAAATATCGATCCATCATAGTCCTTCACATACAGAAGGTCTTTCATCCTTCATCTCCATGTGAAATAGTTTTTACTGTTAACAAAACCATTTTTCCGTTGCCCCCATCCATCATAAAAAACTCTAAGCAGAATTTCAAAAAACGGACCTCACTGTTACGTCCGGAATGGTGAAAAATGGTGGAAATGATACTTCGTTTGTCAAAATCCGACACAGGGGCCAAATTACAAATTTCAGAAATTACAAGGGTCAACGTGCAATTTCTGAAAGTTCAGGGGCCAAATTGCAATTACGGAAAAATTCAGGGACTAAAATATAATTTTCAGAAAGTTCATGGATCTATATGAAATTTACTAGGATTTTGCTGACGTGGCAGATTGCTGACGTGTTAGACACGTGGCGCTGACTGTACGACACATGGCTGCTAACTGGGTTGCTGACGTGTCCTGCTGACTGTGCAGGACCGCTGATGTGGCGATGATGTCAGCGTCTTCTTCCTCAAGCAGACGCGTGGAGCGCGTGAAGAGAGTGGCGGAGTGTTGTAGTGTGTTCTGCCAGGCGCGTGCGTCGTCTCCAGGCCTCCGTTCGATCGCCGGACGAAAATACCACCATGCTCGTCTCGCCGTGAAAAGTCTGATGGTATGCTCAACATCGATTTTTGACAACTTTCGTCGGAACCGACTTTCCGAACCGAATCTCTGTTACCGAGTTTCGGGATCCACCGTGGAACCTTAGCTTCTGATACCACTTGTTGTGATAAAACACACACAATATAGGAGATGTGAGAGAAAATTCTTCTTTATTATACACAAACAAAGAATTACAAAGCTTACAAATCCAAGCTTTACAAAAAACTCTAAACCCTCTCTACTCTCTATTATTCTCACAATTTAGGGATTTCTAGGGATACATTTACAATGGTCTTAGGCTCCTTTTATAGTGCCCAAATTTGGGAATGTTGGCAGCAAGATGTAGCCTCATTCTGTCAACCTCACCTTTCGGTGGAGTCTTGTTCCTTCTGCATGCTGGACTCCATCAATCAAAACGTATAATTTGAAAAAGAGAAAAGTATCTTCCATGATGTCAACTTCTTTATAATCAATAGATGCTTAGATTAAGGCATTTGGAATTATTAACATTCAAACACATACATAACAATGTATAAGAAAAATAAAAAGCTTGCTTCATGTCAAATCCTCCATAAAAGTGAACTTTTCAAATCAACAAACAAAACCATTATAGGTTTCAATGACTACACAAATTCAAATGCATCATCAAAAATGTTTTTGACAATTAAAATTAACTGTAGAAAAAAGAACTGAAACAACACACAATTCCAAAAATCATTTAAAAAAAAATGGACTTACTTGATGCTATCTCCACCTTTGAAATTGTATCTAGTGACATTCCTCTTAACCCACTCTTTGGCTCTATCATAACTATTCATAGACAAAAGTTCTTTATTAGGAATAGCAACCATGACTTCAAATCCAGAGCCAGCAAGAGCAATCATGGTGTCTTGATCTGCATCAAAAAGCTTCACTTTTGATATCCCATTATCCTTTAACATTTGCACTATAGTTTTTGGAGGCAATTGATGAGTAGTCTGAGTTCCCCAGTTAACACCAAGACCATAAACACAAGACCCTAAAAGACCAAAAAAACAATAACAATTTGAGAAGCAGGGGACTACCCATTATTGTGATTGTTCCCCAGGAAAAATATTAAGTTTTTGTATGTGGATTTTTTTTTGGGACAAGAAAATGTTTAACAAAAATATATAAGGCTTTAGTAAAAGAGAGGGAAAATCAACGGTTGAAAATAAAAGATCCTGAAACAGAGGATGGAAAAAAAAAATTAGAAAACCGAATCCAATAACAATGAATGGCCTAACAAAAACTTGTGAAACAAAATCAAGTATTAAGCTTTTTCGGAAGATGGGTTTTGAATCAAGAATCAAAAAAAAAAAAAAAAAAAAAAAATACAGTGTATGGAATGTGGGGTAACAGAAGATGAAACTTGTGATGAAACAGAGGAGGTCATATGAGGATTCCAGAAAAAAGGTGAAGATATTTTATTTATTTATTTATTTATTTTTTTTCAAAAAGAGGTTGAATTTGAAGAATCTGAAGGCCAATGATTAAATGACAAAATGATAAAAAGTGGAGCCTAGATTTGTTGAGTGATCAGAGTTGTCAAGGAAAAAAAACAGAGGATATTGAATTTGAGAGGTCTTTTAACGGCTAGATTTTGACAATAGGGTAAAAAGTTGATTGTTTCTAGAGAAAAGGTATCGAATTTTGTTTTATTATTTAAATGCTAATAAGTGTCTTAAGGATATTCATTAATGATTTATTTTAGAAAAAATTTCATGAAAAAAAATAGAAAAAATAATTAATGTTTTGATAATTTTTTACATTTTCCATAAAAAGTGATGGGAGATAAATAGATATTGTATGAAATATTTAATTAAATATGTAATATATTAAATTTTGAGGGTTCTAATTATTTTTAAAAAAAATTTACATGTAAATTAATAATAGACAGTGGCTAAGAAAATTTCTTATTTGATGACGTGGTACATTTTCTAAATTCCATGTTGCTTAATGCACAATGGTCTATGTTGGATCACCACTATAAAGTGTTGACCAAAATCGGTGCTCTGTTTACTTAAACAAGATTTGAGCACAAACTATAAATCTGTTGTAAAAATGAGTTGGTAATGGGATGGGTCGATCAAGATTTACCAATTTCGATTATGATATGATTATGTAATCGGATAAGTATTGAATTTATTATTCGGGAAGAAAAATTATTTCGGATACTGTTTCGGATGTGTAGGATCCTAATGAGATTATTTAAGTAATGATTCAGGACACATGACACATCATGGATTTGGGAAGAAAAATTGATCAAAATCCCAATTTTATTTTTTAATTTGGACAAAAAATTATCATGAATCTCATATATAACAGTACGAAATTCAAAATTTTCTATCATCCATAAGTAAGATCGTGTTTCCGATAGAAATAGTAATTTTAATTGAAACGACAATAAAAATTAATTTGGGAGTGCTATTTAACTAATTTCAAATAATTTAGTAATTCATCAATCAATTTCAAATAATTTAGTAATTCATCAATCAATTTCAAATAATTTAGTAATTCATCAATCAATTTCAAATAATTTAGTAATTCATCAATCAATTTCAAATAATTTAGTAATTCATCAATCAATTTCAAATAATTTAGTAATTCATCAATCAATTTCAAATAATTTAGTAATTCATCAATCAATTTCAAATAATTTAGTAATTCATCAATCAATTTCAAATAATTTTAATTTTAAGAGAGTATTTTTAATATAATTTTAACCACTTCCAAATAAACACTAACCCTAATCCATGACAAAACACTCTTTAAGAAGCTTGTTATGTTTTTGGAAAGGTAACATTGTTGTTTCTTCAATTGTTTAAATTTAATTCAAATTATAGTTAGTCGTGTTAATTTTTATATTTTTAATGTGTCATTTATTATACTAATAAAATACTTAATTATTATTAATAAGAATATTTTAAAATGTCATAAACCAACTATTCGTCTAGTGGCCGACACTTCTTCGTGCCTATTTGGTATGACTTCTAATAGAGGTAAAAGAGCTTTTTTAATCCCAACATTTTTTTTTTCAAATTTTTTTGCGACGTTTGATTGTATTTTAAGTAGAGCTTTTGAGGATTAAAAAAGTTATTTTGCCTCTACTAGCAAAAGCTCAAAATTTGTGTTTTTGTGAGTAGAGCTTGAAAAGTTTTTTTAAGATTTAAATTATCTATAATACCCTTATTTAATTTAACAACATTAATTCATTTCTTTCATAACACAACTTAAAAAAAAAAAAAAAGATCAAGTCTATTGGTATATTGTATAAGTATATTTTATATTTCTTTATAAGTTAGACTTTCTGGATTAAGCTTCAACAATACTTTAGACCTGGCAATGATTCAGGTTCCGAACCTTCATTTTTAGTTCTGAAGGTAATTAGTAAAAGTAATTTTTCACCAAAACTTAAAGAAAGATGTGCCATACAAGTTAATTTAGCAATTTTCTCTATTTTTAGCATCAGAATATTTAAATAAATCTAAAAAACTCGTACTTCTACTAGATGATGTGTACTTGGCCATTTGAGTTTGCGTTGTATCAAGTCGAATTTCAGCGGCATGATGTCTTTCCAAGTGCTTGTTCATATTGCCATATCCACCAGTAAATTTGTAAAAAAAACCCCACAATGGTTGCATATTGCTATTGAACCTTCAATTTCAGTATCGACTAAATGAAAATGAATTTTGAAAATATCGAAGGAACGAGACTTAACTTCTCTTCTCCGTGTACCAATACTAGAGCCGCTCTCTTGAGTTGACACATTTGACATGGTGTTCTCAGATGAGCTTGCCATTTTTTGTTAAAGAAATTCTAAAGAATGAGAGAATTGAGAATTGGTGTGTTGAAAAAAAATGAAAAATGACCTATATTTATAAAATTTTATATATTTTTGTGATATCTAAAATGCCCCTAAAACTAGCCGTTTATTAATGTTATTAAGGGTAATTTATTTTTTTAAATTTTTTTTTTTTAAAAAAAAAATCAAAAACTCTACTTCTAAAAGCTCTATTAACAAAAGCTATTCTTGAAGAAGTTCTATTTGAAAAGTTATATCAAACAGACCATTCGTCTCATTCTTAAAAAAAAAAAAAAAGATCAAGTCTATTGGTATATTGTATAAGTATATTTTATATTTCTTTATAAGTTGGACTTTCTGGATTAAGCTTCAACAATACTTTAGACCTGGCAACGATTCCGGTTCCGAACCTTCATTTTTAGTTCTGAAGGTAATTAGTAAAAGTAATTTTTCACCAAAACTTAAAGAAAGATGTGCCATACAAGTTAATTTAGCAATTTCTTCTCTATTTTTAGCATCAGAATATTTAAATAAATCTAAAAAACTCGTACCTCTACTAGATGATGTGTACTTGGCCATTTGAGTTTGCGTTGTATCAAGTCCAATTTCAGCGGCATGATGTCTTTCCAAGTGCTTGTTCATATTGCCATATCCACCAGTAAATTTGTAAGAAACCCCACAATGGTTGCATATTGCTATTGGACCTTCATTTTCAGTATCGACTAAATGAAAATGAATTTTGAAAATATCGAAGGAACGAGACTTAACTTCTCTTCTCCGTGTACCGATACTAGGGCCGCTCTCTTGAGTTGACACATTTGACATGGTGTTCTCAGATGAGCTTGCCATTTTTTGTTAAAGAAATTCTAAAGAATGAGAGAATTGAGAATGAGAAATTGTAGATGAGAGAATTGAGAATGAGAGAATTGTAGAATTGAGAGAATTGAGAATTGGTGTGTTGAAAAAATGAAAAATGACCTATATTTATAGAATTTTATATATTTTTGTGATATCTAAAATGCCCCTAAAACTAGCCGTTTTATTAATGTTATTAAGGGTAATTTAGTAATTTGATTTTTTTTTTAATTTATTTATTTTTTGGAAAATATGGTAGAGAGTCGTTGCTCCTTGCCCTAGGCCCAACGGTTAGTAGTCGTTGGGATCAACGGTTCTATTTCTGTTCGGTCAGGGGTGAATCCTAACTGAACCGAAATATTACGATTCCGGTTCAGGAATCGGAACCGGAACCTGTTGGAACCGGAACCGTGGCCGAGTTTATCCTCGCGAATACATTCAGCTAAAGTTCTGGAACATGCAGGACATCCTTCAAACTTAATGTACATTCGACATTTGTTCGCAACTGAATATCATCAATTCCTACTATTTAAGAGGAACTGATATTTCCCATCTTCACTGAACTAAAGTCTCATGCTTTGTATGTTGTGAATAAATCTCTGTGAGGAGTGACGTGGTATGATGCTGCAATATCTATCACCCACTCGACATCTTGGGTTGCCATGTGAAGACATGTCTCTTCCTGCATGGAGCATATGACTACATCTTACTGGAAAACTACTAGTGTCTCTCCTTTGTTGTTCTTCGACTAGAACTTTCCTTGGCCATGCTCTTGTTGCATTTTTTAGCAATTCTTCTTTAAGTGACATTTTATGCCACATTGATAGCATTTATAGGTAGACTTTCTTCCGCTGTGGACCTACCTCTGCTCATGCCTCTCCCTCTTTCTCTTCATCGAGTCTCCGTGACGAAGATTTATGTCTGTTATGAGCCAATGTCTTTTCTCATGTATTCTCTATTCGACATGACATCTTTTACCATAGGCATGATAAGTTTGCCTCTTGGAGTCGAATTGCTGAGAGTAACTACCAATGTCTCATAGCTATCAGAAAGAGAAGTGAGTATTATGAAGACTTGTACTTCATCTCTCAGTTGTATGTCTACTGTAGATTATCATAATAATATTTTAGTCAATATAGTTTTAAAAATACAAGCTTTCATTCTTGTTATTTTGAAAAAAAAAAAATAAGCGTTTGTCTACCAATAATTTTTTTTTAAAAAAATAGTCATTTTTCATCTAATTTTTTTAAAATTAATATTTTTAATATAATTTTTGAGGTATTCAAATTATTTAAAACAATCAAATAAAAAGTAACTCAAAATTAACGGGAGATAATTAACGACGGGGATTAAAACTTATACTTTTAAAATTATAAAAATTAAAATATTGTTATGAAAATTTATGAAGTTGTTAGGTGTCATTTTCCCTTTATTAACTTATGAGCTATATGATGTAATCTTCAAAACCTGTCTCTTAATTAAAATTTGAAAAATGGTTTGACAAA
The DNA here is from genome assembly GCA_019454045.1 of Zanthoxylum bungeanum. NCBI lineage: Eukaryota > Viridiplantae > Streptophyta > Magnoliopsida > Sapindales > Rutaceae > Zanthoxylum > Zanthoxylum bungeanum. The sequence goes on from SKCR01048417.1 coordinate 166,835, forward strand.
TAAACACACCATTGAGATTAAGAAAAAAAAAAGAAATTCCCATGTTCTACCCGGGCCGGTACAAATAAAATTTGTTAAAATGGAAGTCCCTTCGGTTGACACGTAAGACTTGGATTTTATGAAGCTGATTACATCAAATACAAATTGTACAAATGCAAATCCTATTGCTGGGCAAGGTTAAGCTTTTAGCTTGTAAACTGCTTTTCCATAGAATGTTCATAGCCTAGTGGAGACGCAACATTAATTCAGTGGGATAAAATTTGATTTAAAAAAATATAACAAAAAAAAAATAGATATCTTTTATTTTTACGGAATATAGTAAAATTATCTCTTTATATATGGTTCCGCCACTATAGCGAAGGTAGTACCCAGATCATCTCTTAAAAACATATATGATATTTGAGTTGTGAACTAGGTCTTGATTCTTTGACATTTACGAACCAATAAGATAAATACATTAGGAAAATGATAGAAAGACTAAACGAGGATTAAAATCACTCACAAAATATACTTTGTGAGTGATTTTAATTATCTTTTAATCTCTATATCACTCCTCAATAGATTATTGACACACTTATAAATTGATTTTTTACTCCTAATTATAAGAATGTTGAAGTAATAAAATAACTCGGTAAGTCCTGGGTCGATCCATAGAGAATAGATTTAGTAAAATAAAATAATAATTTGAATGAAAATAAAAAGTTTGAATTATTTGAAATGATTGATAATTTTTAAATTGGATTGCAACAATAATATAAAATGTTGGGGTTATGAGATCCACTTTTAATATTTCAAATTTATAAATCTCACTTTTTATTATATATAAATTATCATTATTACTCAGTTAATTTATTTCAGGAATTAATTATGCCAAAACATATAAAACCAGCCATAAAGACAATGATAATATTTGTTTATAACATGTGCAATTAGGTACTCAATTATGCCAAATAAATAAAACCAGTCATATAGGCGTTAGAATTTTTTTTCAATAATTAATCCAGATTTAAATTAAATATTAGTATTTAGATTACAATTCATATATTATAATATAAGTGAGATTAATCTATATTCTCATGTTAAAAGTTCACCATTTACCCCAACATGATGAAATTAACTACTCATGATTTGAATAAAAACATGCATAATTTTATTACTGAAAGAAAAATAAATTACAAGAAAGCTTCAAAAAAAAAAAAAAACACACAAGAGCTAGAACTCCATAATTTTTCAGAGAAAACTATGGAATCCGTGCTGGTTTTTTAAGGTGCTGAGCACCTTTATTTATACTAGAGAGCTCGACACCATAGCTTCAATTACAATATGCAATTTGCAATTGTAAATTGCATGATTTGTGGAAAATGACATTTCACCGAAAAGTGGATGTCATTTCCCACCTTTATTTTTTATTTTTTATTTTTTATTTCTTCTTATTTTTGTCTTTAATAATTACATATAACACACTTTAGATTTTTCATCAATTTCGACTAGATATTTGGCTCTTCTTTCATCTGGAACTGGAATTGCCTCAATTCGATATCAGAGTAAAAAGTTATGGCTAAAATACAAAAATTATGCAGGGTTAGAATTTCTGAAATTGTACATTATTAGAATGTCCTTTTAAGCTTTTGGCCTCCAAAATCCAAATATCACGTTCATTTTTCTAGTTATGCATCCAAAGTATTTTTTACCTATATAAAAAATTAAAATTAAAATTAAAATATGTAAAACATAAATTTAATTTTTTTTTACAAATGTGCTAAACTAAGGGAATTAATGAAACTATAAGTGTAAAATGATTACTTTCTCTTTATTAAATGTACAATTTTTAGTGTCCATCAATTATGATTACCATCTTGCTTGTGGCCTGGTAGCTTTTAATTGGCCCATATTTTGATAGGGAAAGGAAGTTTTAGCATTTCAAATTGAAAATGTAGATATTTAAGTCTTCTTTCATCTGGAAATGGAATCGCCTCAATCCGATATCAGAATAAAAAGTTATGGCCAAAATACGAAAATTGTGTACGGTTGGAATTTCTGAAATTGTACATTGTTAGAACGTCCTTTTAAGTTTTTGGCCTCCAAAATCCAAATGTCATGTCATTTTTTCTAGTTATGCATCCAATATATTATTTCACATACTTAAGAAATAAAAATCACAATAAAAATATATAAAACATAAATTTAATAATTATTTTTAAATATGCTAAATTAAGAGGATTAATGAAACTATAAGTATAAAATGATTACTTTCTCTTTAATAAATGTATACTTTTTAGTGTCCATCAATTATGATTATCATCTTACTTGTGGCCTTGTGGCTTTTAATTGGCGCATATTTTGATAGGGAAGGGAAGTTTTTAACATTTCAAAATGAAATGAGGGACTAAGCTTTGTAGGTTTTCATGGCCAAATATAATATCAGAATTACCTATAAGCACTGCAACAACCAAACTCTATTTTCCTAGGGGGTGAATCAGTTATTGTCTAATAATACAGAATTTAAAATCTTTGTCGATTTTATCTAGTTTTAACAATCTAGCTTAGGTCGATTTTACAATGTCTACGTCTACTCACCCAAGCTGCGCTTGAAGATTTCCACTATCAACCGAGTTTTCGGTGGTTCACCCACAACCAAGAGTTTTACATACTAGGTTCACTACAAACCTTTACACTATGAGTTTTATATATAGGCTCACTCAAAAACCTCAACTATGAGTTTTGTCTTTAGGTTCACTCAAAAACCTTATAATGAGTTTTAGATAAATGCTCACTCACAAACCTCTTACAAGTGTTTGAATAAAAGATTTACGAACACACTTGAGCACTCATAAAGATAATGAAGATTCTATGTGTGAGTTGCTTACCCAAGTGCTCTAAGCTCACTACTAAAGATATTAAGCTGTAGTGTGTGAGCTTGATGAATGAGAGTGTATGATTATGAAGATTTATAAAACTCTCTGTTTTTGTCTTAGAATAAAATGTATGAAGGTTCTCTAACATTGCAAAAATGAAATTGGGGCTCAATTTATAGTAAAATGAAAACTGCCCCAACTTGCCTGTTTGAGACTGGTATGTCGGTCTCCAGACACTGATATGTCGGTCTGGCATTGTAACGGCTCTCAATGATTATATTACCATTTGAATATATTTGTTGGGACCGGTATGGTCACCGATATGGGGATCGGTATGGTACTTACCGGTTCCAGTAAGTATGTAAAAGTATAAAACTCAACGGTATGGGTACCAGTACGGTCCTCAGTAAGCATGCAAAGGTTAGGCTCACCGAAATGGTGAACAGAATGATGCATAACGGTCTAGTGGCTATGAAATCTCCATGAAGACCGATATGGTAGAGCGGTATGGCACCGGTATGGGCTGTGCCGGTTCTAGAAAGCTTACAAACAAAACAGGTCCACCGATATGAGACCGGTATGCCGACCTCTGTGCAGAATTACAGAATATGAAGTTTTAAAGAATTTTACACATGAACCTAATTCATCTATATGAATGTGCATGTGTCATATGATCTTAGGTACTTAAGTAAATAATTCACTATACAAATAGAACCCTAAGCTAAGACAATACAAGATTTTCTTCATGTTTGCGCTTATATTCACATTCACCGCTCTTCATCACCAATATTGTTTCGATACCATTTTATAATGTCTCTCTAATGTGCGTCGAAGACTTCAAGTGTTGACGTCATCAAAATTTATCATGCGACCATGTCACTAACAATCTCCCCCTTTTTGATGATGACAACCTTTAAAACTTGTGAAGCTTTGAGAGTATAAATTATTGATGATTTTGCTCCCCTTCAATATGTGTCTCCAATATAATTCTATAAAATTTAGACAAATACATTAGTACACATTTTCTCCCCTTAATACAAGTGTGAGGGTAACATAAGTTTTAATCTTATTTCCAATGATTTCTCCTCATTTAACATTATCAAAAAAGTGGAGAAGTAAAAATTAGGTTCTAATGAGATACCAATTAATATGTGCATAAACATATGAAAATTTATTTACATGCACACTTAGAATTTTCAATGATTTCTCCCCATTTTCTCATTTTTTCCATATAATGTAAAAATCATGCATATTTCATCAAATGATACTAATTGAAGTAAATATCTATGCATTTCATTTTCAACTAATTAAACTAAATGGCAATGCATTTTTCATGCTAATATATCAAATAATTCACATACATATGTCATATAACTCAATAAATCTTGTGTGACACCAATTGATACTAAATGGATTAATTATATGATTTAGGCATAAGATGAAACTAAATGAAAATCAATTGTAATATAATTTTCCTAATCACTAGTATGCTTCAAAATTTTATACCAATAAAAATATGCATACAAATACAAGTTGGAGGAAACGATGCCAATGTTTCCGTTAGTACGGATTTTACCTTTTACTGTTGGATCCACCAGTTTTCCAAAATTCATTTATTTTGAGGATTGATTTGATCATTCTTCTCATTATGAGCTATTTCCTCATCTTTTGTCGAGTCTTTGAGATTAACTTGTAATTCTCATTAAGATTCATTCCCAAATCCCCCTACAAAATCATTTAAGTACATTGGGTACCCAAACTTTCTTGGGTCCATGGGGGTTAATTTTGATTCCTTGAGGAATCCATGTATTTACTTTCACATTTTTGTTCATGCACTCAAATATTTTGTGTTCATTCTTATTGCATGCATGACATGTGATATTTTCATTAATATCAACATTTGCATGAGAATTGGATGCCTTTACAAAATAGTTCTTTAAAAATTTTCTCTTGATGTAAGACATATATCCTAATCCTTCCTTTTTAAATGCATATTTTTTGGATCCAATTAATATATCAAAATTTTTCTTCCCCAATGTAAATTTGCTATTATGTTATGCAAATCTATAATCTTTTTGTTCAATGCAACATTTTCATTCAAAATAGATTCGCAATCACATGAATTTGAGCTAGATGACATGTTTGATATGTTCTTCTCTAGTTCTAGCTTTTCATCCCTTAAACATGCAATTTCATTTTCATGCATTTTATTTTTCTCAACAATTGATGCATGATCATTTAATAATAATGAATGCTCATTTTGAATCATTTTATGCTTCTTCTTAAGCAATTCACATAATTCATGTAATTCATTAAGAACACAAGTAATTCATTATATTAAGAGAGTCATGTACCTTTTCTTCTTCACTTTCAAAGAAGAAGTCGTCATCCTCGATTGCCATAAATGTGAGATTTATTCTCTCTTCAATTTCCTCCTCGGATGAGCTAGAATCACTATCGCTCCAAGTTTCTATCATTGCATTCTTCTTGGACTTTCCTTTGAATTTCCTTAGTGGGCAATCGATAGATATATGTCCCGATTTTTCACAATCATAGCAATTAATTTCTTGTGCATCTGCGGCCATTTTTCTTATTTCTTCTCATCCATCCTTGATTTTCCTTTAAGATTTTCGGATTTGAGGAAATTTTTGAATTTATTGGTCATATGTGCCAATTCATCATCATTATCTTCTTTTTCATTACTTGAATTAGCATCATCATTTTTTCTCACATATGACTTAAAAGCTAATCTCTTTTTATTATTTTCTACTTCTTAATTTTGGTCCATCTTCATTTCCATCTCGTATTCTAATAATTTTCCCACCAAGTCATCCAATTTCAAAGTATTCATGTCGTTTGCTTTTTTGATGGAGGTGTTGGGGTTTTAGGCGATGGGGCGCAGCGGAAGCGCGAGTCCGGGCGAAATCGCATTTTAAAACTTTTTCAAAATACCGAATAATGATTCAATATCTAATATGAATAATTTATTCATATTTCACCTAACCTATTTATTCAATATCAAATATTATCACAAATAATGTTGAAAACTCGTGAAAATTTAACGAAAAATAATTTTCCTTAAAATGACGTAAAATGTGTTTTTGATCGAACCGACTATCCGACACTTATGAAAACTGCACAGGTCAGCTCCAATAGTGTTGGGGCAGTTCATGGGCTGTCCGAACAGTGACGAAATCATGATTTAGATAGCCGTCACCCGGTTGACTCTGTTTTTGGCCGTTTTCACTTATTTCAAGTCGAAAACACTTTCCGGATATTATGACAACTCCCAAAACACATCCAAAACATTCAAAAGACAACAATTTCATCCCTAAAACAGAAACTTTTCCAGGTCTGAGCAGAAAATGAAATTGGCCCAAAAATCATGCTTTAATCCAATTTTTACAAATATTAATCTAATTAATCCATCACCAAATGAGTCCTACCACATATGAACAACTCTAGAATAATTCTAGGTTATCTAAGAGTGGATCAATAACTCTAGAATGGCAATAATTTTGTCCAACAACAATTTGAACAAATTTGAAATAAATTACACTAATTAGTTCCAATAAGCTTCACACATGCTCTAATCTTCCATTTCAATTCACCACAACCAAAAGCCCCAAAAATTATAAAATAAGAAATCCTAGATCTCATTAGATGATCAAGAAAAAAGTAAAAAATAATTATCAAATTAAAGAGTTTTGTAAATTACCTTTAATCCCAAATCCTTAGGCTTTTTTCTTGAATTTTTTTTTCTTTTTCTTCATGTATTTTCAAACAAATTTTCAAACCCATTTTTCTTTAAGGTTATCAGCAATGAGTATAAATGAAGAAGATGATAAAACAATTCTCTCTCTCTTTAATATATGGCCGAAAATGGAAGGCTATTGGAGGGCAATTTTTGTCATTTTCATTTAATCAAATTAATTCAAATTAACTTTATATTTAACCAATCAAAATTGGACAAATGTAAAGTATAATTAATCCATGCCATGTGTACTAATTATAATTCACCATTTGTCATAACAATTATGATAAATGGATAAGGTTGGAAAATTCAATTATTTAATTTTTAACTGTTAAATAATTAAACAATTAATTTACACAAATATATGTATTTTATTTACATTAAATAATAAATACATATATTCATATGGCATGTGTCAAAATCTCATTTGACAAATAATTAATGTGTATCTAATCGAATTATGTATCAAATATAAATACACAATAATTATTAGCGGACAAAAAAAAAATCCCCTAAAAGCATGTGTTATCGTTTAACCGATTAAACAATCATAATTAACTCACTTAATCCGGTGAAGTATTATGAATAATCCGTATTATTCATATCGACTTGCCCAAGTGCTCAACGAGTACACTTCATATTATGGGACTCTCTAAGTTTAGGTTTATCCGTCACGAAATCTAATTTCGTGTCCATAATCCACCCACTCATGGATTATGATGACCACAAATAATCACGCTAAACTATGCAAGTCGAGGTCACTACATACATATAATCCCTCCGTCACAGGCTATCCGTATTATACCTGGGATATAGATGAAAACGTCAAATTCGTTCGGTATAATACAGTCGAATTTTAATTTACGATCTCTAAATAACACTCGAAACTGATTTCTGAAGTTATACCACGACCATGGATTTACTAGATCATAAACATGTGCTGGATACCTATGCCATGTACATAGGACTAACGGATCCTATCTTGATACACACAGGATATCATGAGCATTAGTCCACACCCAACGAACAGGCGGAGGTCTGATCATGGCTAGATCGTTGACGTGACTGCCATCAAAGTGTGCAGGATAGCTCATATATCCATAGTGGTATCTCAAGTCAAAGGACCACTATGCTCACTCAACTTGAGAAGGTTCCTATTGACGTTGGTGTACCATCTATTAGGAAACCTTCAGTGAGTTGTTCAGTGTCTTATCAAATAAACACCTACATGTCTATAAGAGTCTCCCGAGACTCATGGTTCACTGGGATAAATTATCGGACCAAGTCACGATATACGACATGTACTGGTCTCAACGGATTTTACTAACCAACCCGTGTTAGTGACCGGTGTAAACACACACGTATAACGCAAGCGCACGTATCGTTCAAGTAGTATAAAAATATCGATCCCACGAGGACTTAATTTTTACTGTTGTTATTAATTGTTGAATCTATTTATTTACAAATATCTAATTAAATGGAGAAGAGAATGATTGTTTGATTGGTTGAATGTGGTTTAAAATAAATAAAATAAACAAAAGAAAATACTAAGGAAAATAACAAAAGACTCAAAGATCTAGGGTTGTGAATCTTTCTAATATCTTTTAAAAGATGAAGTGATTATTTTATGTTTGTGTAATAAATTGGTTTACTAACATGGAACACGAAATTATGCGAAAGCCTCTGTCGATGGTCAGACGCAAATACCCAGTTTAACCCAATTGAACCATATGTCTATGTCAACCAAATTATCTGGATTCATTAAGTTTAAGTTCCAATTATGGCTACCCCCCGCCCGACATGTATATGTCTATCCTATAAGGAAATCTATTAAAGGGTTATTTATCCTCAAGGAAGATCATGGGCTATTAAGTCTAAGGCTGAAACCTAAAATTATTTTTTCAAGTTTATTTTAGATTTACCACATCAATCTTATTGGTGATCAGACAACAAGAAGCATTAAGCTTAAGACTTAATAAGTAACCTTTAAATTACCCAAACTATAAAATAATCACTTATAAATCGGTGATATTAGAATTCATCACAACCCCATATAACTAAATTAGTTACGACACATAACTAGGGCTAGTAAAAACTTAAATAAAATAAAAGACATAAAGTAAATGCTGAAAAGTAAATTGCTGAAAAGTAAATGACGGAAAGTAAATGCTGAAATTAAATACTGAAAATTAAATACTGAAAAGTAAATGCTGAAAGTAAATTGCTGAAAAGTAAATGCTGAAAGTAAATTGCTGAAAAGTAAATAAAGTAAAAGTACAGTAAAAGAAAATGCTGAGGTAAAAGGATCAAAATTTATTACTTCTATTTTAGATATCTCCCTTAATATAATATATTAACTTTGCATGATAATTACCAACCAGCCATATAGGCGGTATCCAGATTAAGTCAAATTAATAATTAATTACCAATCGACCAATCAGGCGGCATCCGGTTTAGTCAGGTTAAAACCAATTTAAATAATTATCAACCGACCAATATGGTGGTATCCTCGTCAAGTCAGGTTTTAACTAGTTTATATATTATAATCAAGGGAGATTAATCTAAATATTAGTAATAAAAGTTTTACCTTTTACCCCAGCAAAGGGGAGTTACCTCCTCATTACTGAAAAGTAAAAACTGAAAATCAAAGAAAGAAAAGTAGTGTGCGTAAAAGTAAATTGCGGAAAGTAAAAACTGAAAAGTAAAGAAAAGAAAGTACGAAAGCGAAAATTAATTACTGAAAGCTGTAAATAAACAAATAAGATACAATCTTCTTAGTATTATTAAGGAAGTCCTTAGAAGAAAGTATGAATTTACAAATGAAATGGCTTGGTATTTATAGGCAAAACTTTACCTCCATCAAATCATCCACAAAATCCATTATTAATTGCTCCACTAATTGCTCCACCAAATCCATTATTAATTGCTCCACTAATTTCTTATCATGTTTGGTGGTGATTTGATAATTTTTATTATTTATTTATTAATTTATTTTTTGCTTTGAAAATGATTAAAAATGACTTTAATAATTACACACAACACACTTATGGATGGTTCATCAATTTCGGGCATGAAATCTTCAGACTACGAAATTATTTCGACTTTCAAAGTTGTAGATCTTTGGGTCTTATTTAATCTGGAACTTGAATCAGCACAATCCGATATCGGAGTAAAAAGTTATGCCCAAATTACGACAGATGCGCAAAATTGGAATTTCCAAAACTGCACTTCGTTAAAACGCCCTTTCAAGTTTCCAATCTCCAAAATTAATATGTCAAGTCCAATTTTTGCCCTTATTTGACCCACATTTCGTCCTAAATGATTTCATTGTGTCCCAATATTATTTTATCTGCAAAATAAAATAAAACACATCAAAACGTTCATCAAACCCGAGAAACTAAACAAAATATTAAGTAAAAGGGACGGTAAATATTGATATATTTCCGCTCATCAGTTAGCAAATCTTGACCAGGAACTATATTTAAGGATATACAACTAATAGTGCGCTTCCCAATGTCAATTTCAAACTACGTTGTAACTGCGCACTATACTGTAAATCCTAGGGTTTTTGTCTAATATACACGTATCACTGAACCAGATTCAGTTTTGATCTAATCGTAATCGGATATCTAATCTCAATTAGATCGAATAGGTGTATAAAAGACAAGGGTGCTACCGTTAAAATTAGTAATATTATGAAAAATATAATTGCTCGTATTTATGAATCAGACATAAATACGATCCGGATTGGCACTCCGAGCACCAACCTTAACAATTTATCCCAATTGATCTAGTGCCAATCCATGGTATCCTATACACATCTCAATGTGTATCGCATACTCATGGCCCTCAAGAGCTCACCAGCACTCAAGAGGTAGGCAACAAACAAGTAAGCATGCTTTAACAAATCGAGTATGTCAAACAGACCCAACCGTTTTCTTAAGATGACATCATTCATATTTTCTAGAATCCAAATTCCACATCAATATGACTCAGATGCTATATCAGTATTGTGTTATAGCTACTGAGTTGTCTATGTATTTAGAAATCAAATCCAAATACTTTGAGACAACTGCAAGCACCACACTAATATGATAACTTCTAATCTATGAGGTCACTTTACAAACTTCATAAGTCAATACTTCATAAGTTGTTACTGATTCCACTAGATTAGTAGAATCTATAGTGACACTCCCACTGCATCTATCTGACTTTATATGACATAAACTATCTAATGTCATAATTAGAATCAAAACTAATCTAACCTTATGGTTGCTGACTAAATTCTCCATGTATGAGAAACTCGTTCTTAATGTGGATGCTGGTTTTCGCCCGAGGTCCACAATCGAGAATTTATAGGTTGAGGCACTAACGATCCTGCAAAATAAAGGTAAATTGAGCGTGGAGGTTACTGCCCACCGTGTGGTGGGTGCCGTAGGCACTCCGATGCTCAAGTCTGTGATGAAGACGAGATGTAAGTAATGGAAGAACAAGGCTAGAGACTACCTTGATCCCCGTGGATTGCCGTGAGGGCGATGGTCGGAGCATCTGAGGGCTCTGGTGAGAATGATTAAGCTTTGGGTTGTAATACTTTTTGTCCCCCCTTCTATTCTGGATCTCAGTTCCTTTTATAGGATATTTGAGGTGAGATTCATGAATGCGTTAATTGACATACGTTTTGTGTGTTGGTAACGGTCGTGTTATGAATGAGTATTATGGGCAGTCATGAAGACTGAAAACGGCTGGGTTATGAGGGGTATTTATGAGTCTAAGCATTTCGTGGGCTGGTGTATGGTGTTTCTCCGAGCTTGGGCCTGCACAATGTCTTTGGGTTCGGTTAGAGGGTTTCGGGGGTGCATTTAGTAGTGGGTCTGAGGCGAAAAGTCGAAATTAACCTTGGACCAAATTTGGCCCGTACAGTTTTTCCCATACTCTATAAGTCATGGAATCATTGGCTTGAAGAGTATTTGACGCGCGTGTCGAGACCATAGGATGAAGGTGTACCTGAGCGTCGATGATGCCTATTGATTGAACCAAACAAATGTCAAGTTATAAACTTGACTTTACATGATGCATCGTGGATGTGTCCAGTTGAATGAGCTAGATGAATGCCAATATCATGAACTTGACTCTACAAGAGCTATTGGGGAAGTACCCAGTCGACTGAACCAGATGAAGGTCAGGATATATGCCATACGATATATGTAATATATGTCTATAACTTGACTCGACATGAGTCCATGAGGGATCTCCCTGGTCGATTAAACCAGATGAAGGTTCAAAAGTTATTTCACATGACATTGTCGTATGGACTGTAGGAAGTCCATGTCTTCATTTGACTCGACATGAGTCCATAGGGGATCTCCCCGGTCGACTGAACCAGATGAAGGTTCAGGAGTTATTTCACATGACATTGTCGTATGGACTGTAGGAAGTCCATGTCTTCATTTAACTTGACATGAGTCCATGAGGGATGTCCCCGGTCGACTGAACCAGATGAAGGTTCATGAGTTATTTCACACGAAATTATCGTATGGACTTAGGAAGTCCATGTCTTCATTTGACTCGACATGAGTACATGAGGGATGTCCCCAGTCGACTGAACCAGATAAAGGTCAGGATAATCCCCATACTACAGGTCGAAGAACCATGAGAGTCTTCAATGTCTTTTGGACCAGATGAAGGTCTATAAAAGTCTTCACTCTACAGACCTGGCGAAGGTCTAAGAGTATTTCCTTATCATACTACTAGACCTGATAAAGGTCATCACACATTCTCCTGATAAGGGTCCATGTGACTACGGTCGTATGGACCTGTCAAGTGGACTTGATAAAAGTCCAAGAAGGTCATCACTTCTCACTCTACTAGACCTGAAGAAGGTCAATGAGGGTTCTCATTCCTCATTCTACAAGACCTGACAAATGTCAATGAGGGTATAATTCCTCATTCTACAAGACCTGACAAAAGTCAATGATGATATAATTCCTCATTCTACATGACTTGTAGTCTGAGACCATGTCGTCTGAAGACCATAAGACTACGGTCGAATGAACCTGATGAAGGTCCATGAGGGTTCTCATTCCTCATTCTACAAGACCTGACAAAGGTCTATGAGGATATAATTCCCCATTCTACAAGACTTGACAAAAGTCAATGAGGGTATAATTCCTCATTCCACATGACTTGTAGTCTGAGACCATGTCGTCTGAAGACCATGAGACTATGGTCGAATGAACCTGATGAAGGTCCATGAGGGTTTTCATTCCTCATTCTACAAGACATGACAGATGCCAATGAGGGTCTTTATTCCTCATTCTATAATCCTCACTCTACAAGACCTGATAAAGGTTAGTGAGGGTTTTCATTCCTCATTCTACAAGACCATATATGTAGTGTCGAATGAGATCTTTAACGAACGCCAAGCTTCACATGGTGGTGTCGACTGAGATCCTTAACAAGAGCCAAACTTCACACGTGTAGTGTCGAATGAGATCCTTAACAAGTGTCAAGCTTCACACGTGTAGTGTCGAATAAGATTCTTAATAAGTGCCAAGCTTCACACGTGTAGTGTCGAATGAGATCATTAACAAGTGCCAAGATTCACACGTGTAGTGTCGAATGAGATCGTTGCCAAGTGCCAAGCTTCACACGTGTAGTGTCGAATGAGATCCTTACCAAGCTTCACACGTGCAGTGTCGAATGAGATCATTAACTAGTGCCAAGCTTCACATGTGTAGTGTCGAATGAGGTCCTTGCCAAGTGCCAAGCTGGTAATGTTGACTAGGATATCCACGCCAAGTCTTCATTAGAGTATAGTCTATTTTGACATCCTCATCACGCTAAGTCTTCAAACATGTATTATCGACTATGATATCCACGCAAAGTCTTCATTCAGGTATTTTCGACTGAGATATCTTCCTCATGCCAAGTATATATCTTCATCATATGGGGTGAATGGTACGAGAAATGGTTCCACTGAAGGGATGTGCCTTGTTCCTGATGAAGGTCCATGAGACTATGGTCGAATGGAGTCTAGAGTCGATGGCAATCCATTCATGTAATGTGAAGAATATAATTATCTTCTCATGTCGCCAGAAAGAGACGACTATCTAACCATGTAGTATGGAGTTGAAGACAATCCATGCACGTCATATAGAGGAGATGAAAATCCTTTCAGTCGTCTGATTGTGGTGAGTCCTTCAATGTCGTATGGAAATGATAACAATTCTTCTATGTAGCCAGATGGCCATCCACCTTATCGTATGAATAATATGATAATCTTTCCATGTAGTTTGGAGTGGATGACATTAATAGATAATACTTCTTAGTCGGTGGGTATGCTGGAAGAATATGAGAGTATTCTCATGTCGAATGGAAGAAGTATATCGATTGGGTCTGATGATTTTTTATGTGGTCGATTGGAGCAAATGGGTTTCTCCCTAAGTTGTAGTTTTGTGAAGGTAATTTTCTTTTAAAGTTACCAATGAATACTTGTTTGAGAAGCTATGATGTCCCCAAAGCAACAATATGTGGCTTCTGGCCCTTTTTTTTGTCTAATTACCTCATATGATATCTTATTGAGAAGTATTACTAGCACATCATTTATTATGTCGCTTGGGAGCATTCAAACTTCTTTCATTGTCATGGTTGGTGGAGCTTATTCTCTTATTATTCCTCTTATCTTCCTCTCATCTAATCTCAATGTGGGTTCTAGTCATGGCTTGATCCATAGTGTAGCATCGAAATTTAGTGAGCTTTTTGAAGAGTTTACTTTCTGAAAGTAATTCATTTCTAAATGCTTCCACTACAGTAGGCTGATAGAGATATGGGATTGTTATACTCTCTTTATTGAAGCGAGCCACGTAGCTTCGCAAGGACTCCACTCTCTGTTGTTGGATGGCATTAAGGTCATTGTTGGTCTTCTCAAGTTTGCAAGAACTTGCGAAATGCTCCACAAATTTATCTGCTAGCTGTTGGTAAGACTTGATGGATCTGTATGGGAGATTGATAAACCAGGTGAGGGCATGACCGACTAATATTTCTCCAAATCCTCTACACATACCAGCTTCCCATTGATGAGGAGCCAAACCCGTTGATAACATCTTGTATTTATAATGGACAACATGGTCGTGTGGGTCAGTTGATCCATCATACATCTTCATATCTGGAGGACTGAACTTTCTTGGTAGCTCAATGAAAGTGATGGTCTCTAAAAATGCTGCATCTAAGATTGTGCCAGCTCGACCTTTTCTCACTGGTAGTCTGAAACTAAGTAGGCTGGAGAGAATTGCATCTTTGAACTCTTTCATTTCCTTACGCATGGTGGAGGCAACTTGCCGTGCTTGGTCGGTTGGGGAGATATGTCGACTTCTTTCTTGATTTGGTAGATGGTTGTCCAATGACGGATTCTCGCTTGCCATATTGTTGAATGCCCCCAGGAGATTGGTGGGGATTGTAGGATTGATGGGATGGTCTGGAGAATCAGGTTGTTGGGAGGTTGAAGAGATTTGCTCCAGTTTCTTCTTGAGGGTTATATTGGAGCTTCACATGGCTTGACTTTCTTTTTCTAAGGCGCGTAATCGTTCTTGGAGTATGATCATATGCGTAGTTATAGGATCTGATGTCTCCTCACTACTAGAAGCCATGGTTGGCTGTGTTTTAGGAACCGTAGACTGGGAGATCTTTGTCTGCTATAAATCGCTAAGGCCCCACGGTGGGCGCCAAATTGTGGATACTGGTTTTCGCCCGAGGTCCACAATCGAGAATTTGTAGGTTGGGGGCACTAACGATCCTGCAAAACAAAGGTAAAGTGAGCGTGGAGGTTACT
Source organism: Zanthoxylum bungeanum (assembly GCA_019454045.1). Classification (NCBI taxonomy): domain Eukaryota; kingdom Viridiplantae; phylum Streptophyta; class Magnoliopsida; order Sapindales; family Rutaceae; genus Zanthoxylum; species Zanthoxylum bungeanum. The sequence goes on from SKCR01048417.1 coordinate 182,271, forward strand.
GCCCACCGGTGTGGTGGGTGCCGTATGCACTCCGACGCTCAAGTCATTGATGAAGACGAGCTGTAAGTAATGGAAGAGCAAGGCTAGAGACTACTTTGATCCCCGTGGATTGCCGTGAGGGCGATGGGTCGGAGGTTCTGAGGGCTCTGGTGAGAATGATTAAGCTTTGGGTTGTAATACTTTTTGTCCCCCATTCTCTTCTGTATCTCGGTTCCTTTTATATGCTATTTGAGGTGAGATTCATGAATGCGTTAATTGACATACGTTTTGTGTGTTGGTAACGGTCGTGTCATGAAGGAGTATTATGGGCAGTCATAAAGACTGAAAACGGCTGGGTTATGAGGGGTATTTATGAGTCTAAGTGTTTCGTGGGCTGACGTATGGTGTTTCTCCGAGCCTGGGCCTGCACAATGTCTTTGGGTTCGGTTAGGGGGTTTCGGGGGGTGCATTTAGCAGTGGGCCTGAGGCGAAAAGTCGAAATTAACCTTGGACCAAATTTGGCCCGTACACTTAATATCTCAAAAATCATAAAGAACATGTTTCAAGATCCATCATATGGTCTGCAACATGTCAAAATAACTCGTAACAATTACGATTAAATTGATATCTATAATCGCACATAATGCAATATCCATCACGCCATCATCTTATTATGCATAATATTTACTAAACATTCCAATCAATCTTTCATTCGACAAAGGAATCATCCTTTACGAAAGATGAATATTATATACATAAAAGACACGTTGACTGTCAAACAATTACACTGACTGTCATACATATAGTCTTACTGTGTCCTTTATTAGATCATATCTTATGTGCGACTAATGGGAGTTGCTCATAAGTCTCTTAGTTCTATATCGTATATAAAACTTTATATCAAGTATAACAGAGACTACCCTCACTACTCTCATAGAGAAAAGAAGACTCATGATATGTAAGACTAGAAAGAAATTTGTACACTCCTACTGACCCTACTAACAAATACATATTCTCTATACTTCGATAAAACCAGACAATCTGACTGATATCAAAATCAGAGAACACGAATTTCCGGAAAGCTTATCTGAGTCTACATTAGGCTCCATAAGCTAATATATCAAACTGTGATCTTAGCAGAATACAAACTCTTGGCCATTCTAGAATGAACTTCTTCAAACAAAGAAATCACAACGGATCTCTTATTCGAAGAAATCACTCAAGAATGCCAATTTGCGTTCTTTACCCAAAATACAGTTTAATATCAACATTAACCAACAGATCCTTAATTGTTCAGTTAGTGTGACTAGAGACAAGTTTTCTCATAATCTACAATAGACTACTGAGTATAATTTTTCTCACTGTCATACTATAAATGTCAAACCTTTATCAAGCTCACTTTGCTTTTGCTGCGCAAACAATTTGCACATATTATGAATTATTCATAACGAACGCCTAATCAAATTCAAAACTTGATCATAGTAAGCCATGAACAATCTTAGATCTATGGTTCAATGCTAATTTCCGGAATCGATATCAAATATCGCTCCCACTATAAGTTATAAGATAATTTTCTTCGATAAGAAAATAACAAAATCATTAAGTATCAAATACTTTGTAAATGATTCCGACATCCTATTGCACTTATACAGAAGTTGTATAAGGGTCTTTTCATCTTATTAGTTATGTAGTTCCATCACAGTTTATCACTCTCTCATTAACTAAGTCAAGTCATTTCTGCAATCGTCAACATCCAATGTCAACCACCAAGTAATAAAATAATTTTATTACTCGGGAATGTAGAAAAGATATTATATCAGATAGAATACAATATTCTATTAAATAGAATAAATGATAAACTTTCCACTCGTACCTCCGAGGCACAAGTACTCTCAATTATATAATCATTATACAAAAGAAAGTTTCAAATCTCAAACTTTTCAAGATTCGAATTTTCTACCTATACATATCATATATGTAACTGTATGAACGAATAGAACCTAGATTAAAGAGATAAATTAGTGTTACTGGAGCATAACCCCAAGAGTATCGAAAACTAATTCGGTAAACTCAATATCAACGAATCAAATCATATAAGATTCAATAACTCCCACTGATCAATTCCATTACAATGGAATCGTGGAAGTTTAATATTGAGTAAGAACCACATTCATTAAATAACTTTAGAACTAATTGCCTTTAAATTCATGCGTTTAATCATATCAAACATCTTCGAACAATTCAAAGACTTACAATGAAATTTAAAAATATAGTTTTCAACACTACAAATATAATATCTTTGAACAGTTCAAAATATTCTATTCACGTTTCAACAGAAAACATATTGAAAGTTCTCGAACCATTCAAGACGTTCAATATATATTCTCTTAGAAACACGTAACTAAGTCATGACAATTCATTAACTAAGTCACGGAGTATAGAAAACTATCTAAGGCAATTGCTAATTCATTAAACTACATACATCCAATGTATTAGTTTAATAAATCTGTGGTCCAATGACAATCATTGGTTAAATGAGATTTAATCACAACCTGAATACAATATTCATTAAATGGATAAGGATATGTGGTGTGATCTCATATCAGACCATCCTTTACCATAAGGAATAAGCATATAATGCTTTTATGATAAAATCTCATAAAGCACAGTCCTAAGTTATTTATTTTACCGAAAATTTTTCTTAATGCTTATCTTTTATTAATGACACTACTAGTCGCTTTAAAATATGTAACAATTGTTTATACAAAACAAGTAACTATCCAATAGTCACAAGTTCTGATATCAAATATCAAAACAGTTATTAAACATCATTTTAATTAACTAGATGGGAGATCTGGTATCCAATACCTACATTTGTCGTATTGTGAGAATCGATATCTCTATACACAACTATACACATTTCCTTTCTTAAGCTTTATAATTTGCGTTCAATTATTCACAACAATTGTAAATGATTGATTAGTAAACTGTGTCAGACACATGACTTCTAAAAGTCACTAAAAGCTAAGAAACATCATTAAAAATTAAACAAATACTAAATGGGTTTTCTTAATGCCAGTCAAGAATCTCGAAACATGAACTGATTCATGTCAATTCTTACTGCTTAAGAAACAATTCTAACTAGATGATTATATCCTAAACACAGATATCCTTTTAGATTACCTAATCTTGACTTAGAAACTAAGTCACAAACCATCTTGATTTTCAAGAAAATCAGAACAACAGTTCCCGATGGTTTTAACTAATCTAACAATATCTAAGTCTACTGTCATTCTAGAGCCTATTCTAGAATTACACAACCATAAGTAAAGTCAGAAAACCTATATATTCAAGTAATATACAATGCAGTGGATTAGAAGCATAAATCTATAAACAATATAAAATGTAAGGAAAATAAAAGCAGTAAATTCTAAAATATTACGCACTGCTTAAGTTATGGAATTTAAACTCAGCAGTGTCTCCCACTACTTTACGTAATACCGTAATCCCCAACGGACAATGAGAATTCAATAATTAAATCAAATTCCATAGTGAGAGTAGGATCCCATGAATATATTTCGACTCACAGCTTTGGCACGATCTCGCCTACGTATATTCATTAGGTAGACAAAACTTTGTCAATCACTCACCAGTGACTCCTGGTTTTGGTCCTGACCATTTCTCATTGTGGCAACTTTGGCACGTTCACAGGGAGGCGTATCAAGGCACACTTGTCAACGACAAACTCAAGCTACCGGTGTAGTCCTGACAGCTTTGGCACGTTCAGGATTTATACTTTCACTTGAATTTATCCAGTATCAATATACAACTGGTATGGATAATAATCCTATAACTACACCCTCACAGCTTTGGCACGATCTCGGATGCACTTATAGAAAAATACCCATAAACCGTACTCACAAGACGGACTAAGAAACATGTATCCAATACACGTTACTTTACAGCCATATTTAAAAGCGGGGATTTTCCTATGGAAGATTTAATCTATACCAAATGCAGAATTTAATCTAAATCATTTTCTAAACAATTCAATTCTACCTATAGAAAATAAAACTCAATCTAAAAATTAAATTTCTGTTATATTTTCGTTAACGTAAAACCGAAAAGTAAAGAAATATATATAGATTACAAGCATGTGCGAACATTAAAATTGGATTATATATCAAATATCAAGCATGAGTAATGTAATGGATGAAGCATCAGACCCGCTCTAATACCATTTTTATTGGGGTTTTGGGCGATGTGGCACAGCGGAAGCGTGGGTCTGGACGAAATCGTATTTTAAAACTTTTTCAAAAATATCGAATAAATGATTCAATATCTAATATGAATATTTTTTCATATTTCACCTAAACCTATTTATTCAATATCAAATATTATCATAAATAATGTTGAAAACTCACAAAATTTTTACGAAAAATAACTTTCCGCAAAATGACGCAAAACACATTTTTGATCGAATCGACTACCCGACACTTATGGAAACTGCCCAGGTCAGTTCCAATAGTGTTGGGGCAGTTCATGGGCTGCCCGAATAGTGACGAAATCACGATTTAGATAGCCGTCACCCGGTTGACTCTGTTTTTGGCCGTTTTCGCTTATTTCAAGTCAGAAACACTTTCCGTATATTATGCCAACTCCCAAAACACATCCAAAATATTCAAAAGACAACAATTTCATCCCCAAAACAAAATTTTCCAGGTCTGAGCAGAAAACGAAATTGGCCCAAAAATCATGCTTTAATCCAATTTTTACAAATATTAATCTAATTAATTCATCACCAAATGAGTCCTACCACATATGAAAAACTCTAGAACAATTCTAGGCTATCTAAGAGTGGATCAATAACTCTAGAATGGTAACAATTTTGTCCAACAATAATTTGAACAAATTGGAAATAAATTACACTAATTAGTTCCAATTAAGCTTCACACATGCTCTAATCTTCCATTTCAATTCACCACAACCAAAAGCCCCAAAAATTATAAAAGAAGAAACCCTAGTCTCATTAGATGATCAAGAAACAAGTAAAAAATAATTACTAAGCTAAAGGGTTTGTAGAATTACCTTTAATCCCAAAATCCTTAAGCTTTTTTCTTGATTGTTTTCTTATTTTCTTCATGGATTTTCAAACAAATTTTCAAACCCATTTTTCTTTAAGATTTTCGGTAGTGAGTGTAAATGAAGAAGATGATGAAATAATTTCTCTCTCTACTTTAATATATGGCCGAAAATGGAAGGCTTTTGGGGGGCAATTTTGTCATTTTCATTTAATCAAATTAATTCAAATTAACTTTATATTTAACCAATCAAAATTGGACAAATGTAAAGTATAATTAATCCATGCCATGTGTACTAATTATAATTCACCATTTTTCATAACAATTATGATAAATGGATAAGGTTGGAAAAGTCAATTATTTAATTATTTAACTATTAAATAATTAAACAATTAATTTACACAAATATATGTATTTTATTTACATTAAATAATAAATACATATATTCATGGCATGTGTCAAAGTCTCATTTGACGAATAATTAATGTGTATCTAATCGAATTATGTATCAAATACAAATACACAATAATTATTAGAGGACAAAATCCCCTAAAAACATGTGTTATCGTTTAACCGATTAAACAATCCAAATTAAAGCACTTAATCCGGTGAAGTATTATGAATAATCCGTATTATTCATATCGAGTTGCCCAAGTGCTCAACGAGTACTTTTCATATTGTGGGACTCTCTAAGTTTAGATTTATCCATCATGAAATCAAATTTCGTGTCCATAATACACCCACTTATAGATTATGACCACCTCAGATAATCACGCTAAACTATGCAAGTCGAGGTCACAACATATGTATAATCCCTCTGTCACAGGCTATCCGTATTATACCTGGGATATAGATGAAAACGTCAAATCCGTTCGGTATAATACAATCGACTTTTAATTTACGATCTCTAAATAACACTCGGAATTGATTTCCGAAGTTATACCATGGCCATGGATTTACTAGATCCTAAACACGTGCTGGATACATATGCCATGTACACAGGACTGACAGATCATATCTTGATACGCACATGCTATCATGAGCATCAGTCCACACCCAACGAACATGCGGAGGTCTGATCATGGCTAGATCTTTGACTTGACTGCCATCAAAGTGTGGATGATAGCTCATATATCCACAGTGGTATCTCAAGTCGAATGACCACTATGCTCGCTCAACTCGAGAAGGTTCATATTGACGTTGGTGTACCATATATTAGGAAACCTTCAGTGAGTCGTTCAGTGTCTTATCAAATAAACACCTACATGTCTATACGAGTCTCCTGAGACTCATGGTTCACTGGGATTAACCATCGAACCAAGTCACGATATACGACATGTACTGGTCACAGCGGATTTTACTAACCAACCCGTGTTAGCAAATCTTGACCAGGAACCATATTTAAGGATATACAACTAATAGTGCGCTTCCCAATGTCAATTACAAACTGCGTTGTAACTGCGCACTATACTGTAAATCCTAGGGTCTTTGTCTAATATACACGTATCACTGAACTAGATTCAGTTTCGATCTAATCGTAATCAGATATCTAATCTCAATTAGATCGAATAGGTGTATAAAAGACAAGGGTGCTACCGTTAAAATTAGTATTATTATGGAAAATACAATTGCTCGTATTTATGAATCGGACATAAATACGATCCGGATTGGAAATCCGAGTACTAACCCTAACATGAGGAAGTATAACTTCTATATTCATTAGAGAGTGATCTAATAATTTTCTTCACTTGATAACTTAGTCCAATGATTTTCCCTATAGCACTTAGAAGGTTTATAATGATTGTTAACCTCGAAATCATGTGATCAATTTCTTCATCGGCTTCCATTTTGAAGCTATCTAACTCACACATGAATCAGTTGATTTTTGACTCATTCACTTGACTTGTGCCTTCATTGACCATTTCTAAGGACTTCCATAACTCATATGCATTTCCAAACTCCGGTAGCTTGTTAATTTGACTCTGATCAATAGCACAAAGAAGTTAGTTGAGTGCCTTAGCATTTTGTGAGGCTTGCTTGAAATCCTCATCGGTCCATTCTAAATGTGGCTTAGGAATCTCTACACCATTGCTATCCCTCTTCATTGGCATTCTTGTCCTTTGTGTGATCACTTTGAAGGATTGCACATCAACCGCTAGAAGGCAGTTCAACATCATCATCTTCCAATAATTATAATCGGTTCCGTTGTAAAAGGGAGGTCTAATGGTTGAGAATCTCTCGGCAAGATTTGATGAGTTACTTGTAGAGGCCATGATCTATTCTCGGACGGTTAATTATTTGTTGATACCAATTGAAATTACCTATAAGCACTACAACAACCAAACTTTATATTCCCAAGAGGAGGGGTGAATTGAGTTATTGTCTAATAATACAGAATTTTAAATCTTTACTGATTTTATCTAGTTTTATCAATTTAGCTTAGGCTGATTTTCTCTATTTCAATATATCACTTATATGCAAGTTTCTACACAATAAGCATATATGTAAATAAGAACTTGTGATAAGTAAAGAGTTAGAGATATAGAAAATAACACCATAATTTATAGTGGTTCAGCCAACAATACCTACATCCACTCTCCTAAGTTGCGTTTGAAGATTTCCACTATCAACCGAGTTTTCTGTGGCTCACCTGCAACCAAGAGTTTTACACAATAGGTTCACTACAAATTTTTACACTATGAGTTTTAGATATAGGCTCACTCAAAAACCTCAACTATGAATTTTGTCCCTAGGCTCACTCAAAAATATTACAATGAGTTTTAGATAAAGGCTCACTCACAAACCTCTTACAAATATTTGAATAAAAGATTTACGAACACACTTGAGCACTCACTAAGATAATGAAGATTCTATGTATGAGTTGCTTACTCAAGTGCTCTAAGCTCACTACTAAAGATATGAAGGTGTAGTGTGTGAGCTTGATGTATGAGAGTGTATGATTATAAAGGTTTATAAAACTCTCTGTTTTCGCTTTAGAATAAAATGTATGAAGGTTATCTAACATTGCAAAAATGAATTTGGGGCTCAATTTATGGTAAAATGAAAACTGCCTCAACTTGCCTGTCTGAGACTGGTATGACGGTCTCCAGACATCTGTATGTCGGTCTGGCATCGTAACGGCTCTCAATGACTATATTACCGTTTGAATATATCCGTTGGGACTGGTATGATCATCAATATGAGGACCAGTATGGTACTCACTGGTTTCAGTGAGCATGCAAAAGCATAAGGCTCACTGGTATGGGTACCAGTATGGTCCGTGCCGATTTCAGTAAACATGAAAAGGTTAGGCTCACTGGTATGGTGACCAGAATGATGCATACCGGTTCTAGTGGCTATGCAATCTCCAGGAAGACCGGTATGGTAGGCTGGTATGGCACCGATATGGGTTGTGCTGGTTCCAAAGAGCTTGCAAACAGAGTAGGTCCACCGGTATGGTGATCGGTATGAGACCGGTATGCCGGCCTCTGTGCATAAATGCAGAATATGAAGTTTTAAAGCATTTTATACATGACTCTAATGCATCTATATGAATGTGTATGTGTCATATGAGCTTAGGTACTCAAGTAAACAATTCACTATACAAATAGAGCCCTAAGCTAAGAAATACAAGATTTTCTTCATGTTTGCGCTTGTCTTCACATTCACCATTTTTCACCACCAATATTACTTCGATATCTTTTTGTAATGTCTCGCTAATGTGCGATTAAGACTTCAAGTGTTAACGTCATCAAAATCCATCATGTAACTATGTCGCTGACAAATATTAGTAGGTATTTCTTGATTTTTTTTTTAATAATTTTATTCTTAAAAATATAGGATATTCAAATTGTGTTTCTAGAGGGTAAAATTTTTGTGGTTCTAATCATATTGGGTCAAAGAAAAAACAAAACCATGTTGAAAAACTCCGAGTCCGACCCAATAAATTACATATTTGTAACACAATCGATTAGGTTAGGTCATCAATTTAAACACCCTAATAAGAAGCTTAAATTGCAAATTGCATGTTTCTTTAGAATATCTCCCAACATGAATGTTGAAAACTATTGAAGCCACTCTCTTTATATGGAGATATTTTTGAAAGGGATAATGTGTAAGAGAATAGACATGAAGACGCTTCTACGCTTCTATTGTTTGTTTGAATATATTCTTCTTTCTCAGGGCCATCAGGCGCCACTCTTTTTGGGCACTCTCTCTCAATTCACTTTTTTTGAACACCATTAAGATTGCATTGTTGTTATTAAAGTACTTTTTGCAATAACCGACATACCATTAGGGAATTGAGTCTCGTCCCATCATTCTGTTTCAATTGTAATTTGAGATTAAAAAATCGTCTCAAATCTCGATTATTTTTTGAATTGTGAAAAATCATTTTGATCCATGAATTGAATGGTTCGGTATCTAAAATCCTGATCAGGATATGGAAAGAAAAAATCTTCTTAAATCTTGATTCGGTTTTTTATTCAAAAAAAAATCATTCTGAATCTCAATCGAAATTTTTATTCTAGATTATTTTTGTCCTGAATGTTAATCCAGATTCGGGATTTTCTGAAAACCCTGTAGGACACATATCGTCATTGAAAGAAATATCACTTAATTGTTAAATACTTCCCTAAAAATGAACTCATTATTTTTCTAGGCATTATTATTATTATTATTTTAAAATAAAGCCCTAAAAATAAAAATAAAAACCATTTTTAATTGGTAATTGGGAATTAATCATAGAATCCATGAGGACCTTCACATTGATCCTTTACTTAGCCATAAGGTTGGCGAATGGATCAAATTTTGAAAAGTTCAATCATATTTTAAATATGTTTTATTTAAGTTTGCGTCTGAAAAATACACTAAGAGCATCAATTCAAAGTTTAATAAATTGAGTTTTTTAATATATTGAAAATATCAACAAATAACACTTAAATTTAAAGATTGATTTTTCAAAATCCGACTCATTTACCAACACTAATTACCCAGAAAAAAGCCCACCAGATTCTCAGTTTGTTTAGCAAGAAAACTTTGTAAACAGAAGTAAAAATAGTTGAATTACGTTCCTTGAGTCGCAAGTAACAGTAAAAAACAATTGAACAAGCATAATTAATGCCGAAATTTGCTAACCCTCTATATAAAAAGCCACACCCACGTAGCTTTTATGTGTGTCTTAACTCATAAACTCTAAAAAAAAAAAAAAAAAAAACCTTCTATTTGCTTATCTTGGTTCTCAAAACAATGAACAATATAATACTTGGAGAAGCAGCAGCTGCAATGGCACCGGTGGGTGATCAAAAGAGGCCAAAGACAAAGATTGTGTGCACGTTAGGGCCAGCTTCGAGGTCTGTAGAGATGGCTGAGAAGCTTTTGAGGGCTGGCATGAACGTTGCTCGCTTCAACTTCTCTCATGGATCACATACTTATCATCAAGAAACCCTAGATAATCTCAGGACTGCCATGAACAACACTGGCATCCTCTGCGCTGTCATGCTTGATACTAAGGCATGTTTTTTTATTTTTTTTCAATCATATTCTTGAGTTGTTTATGTTTATGATTTTATTACTATAATACTATATTAGGTTGTTTATGTTGAGGATGAGTTTTGGTGTAATTGGAATGTGCTGGGCCATTCCCTTTTTAGGTTATTTATGTTGTGCTTTAGTTGGAATATATTACAAAGAATGAGGATTGTGTTAAGTTTCGGTAATTAACATAAAATTTATCGAATTTTTATGACATGAATCATAAACAAAATTATATTAATATTAGGTCGTAGAGTACAACAACGTCAAATGATTCTTTTTTAATGACCTCTAATGTTCTGTCACTAGTTGCTTTACAAAGAAGCTATGTCTAGGATCATGTCATTCATGGTATAAACTTTGATTGTGCATTTGAACCATGAATGCCAGTTTGGAATAGCTTTACAAAAAGCTAATATGAAAGCATACGGTTGATGGAAATTAGGAAATTAGTTGTCAATTTTGTAGCTGGTAATGAATCACATGACTAACAAATGTTGTAATATGAATGCAGGGTCCTGAGATTAGAACAGGATTTTTGAAGGAGGGGAAGGCCATACAACTCGTCCAGGGTCAAGAGATTACGATATCTACTGACTATAGCTTAAAGGGAGATGAGAATATGATCTGCATGAGTTACAAGAAGTTGGCTGAAGATTTGAAGCCAGGGAGTTTGATTTTGTGCTCTGATGGAACAATTTCACTAACAGTCTTGGATTGTGTCAAGGAATTGGGTTTGGTTCGTTGTCGTTGTGAGAACTCTGCAGTTCTTGGTGAGAGGAAGAATGTCAATCTTCCTGGAGTCATTGTTGATCTCCCAACCTTAACGGAGAAGGATAAAGAGGATATTCTACATTGGGGTGTCCCTAACAAGATTGACATGATCGCGCTGTCTTTTGTTCGCAAAGGTTCAGATCTTGTGGAGGTTCGAAATCTGCTGGGAAAGCATGCCAAGAATATCCTTCTTATGTCAAAGGTAACTCAAAACTTATATATCTGAAATAGGAGTCTTGTTAACTTTTGTCTTAACAGATTTGTGGTGTTCTGTCAGGTTGAAAATCAAGAAGGGGTAGCTAATTTTGATGACATTCTTGCAAATTCAGATGCATTTATGGTGGCTCGAGGGGACCTGGGAATGGAAATTCCGATTGAAAAAATTTTCCTTGCGCAGAAAGTAATGATATATAAGGCCAATGTTCAAGGAAAGCCTGTTGTGACTGCTACACAGATGTTGGAATCGATGATAAAATCTCCAAGGCCTACTCGAGCTGAAGCAACTGATGTTGCAAATGCAGTTCTTGATGGCACTGACTGTGTGATGCTCAGTGGAGAAACTGCGGCTGGTTCTTACCCTGAAATCGCGGTTCAAACCATGGCTAGAATTTGCCTGGAGGCTGAGAACTTTATCAATTACGGAGATATTTTCAAGAGAATAATGGAAACTGCACCAATGCCAATGAGTCCATTAGAGAGTCTAGCTTCTTCAGCTGTGAGGACAGCAAGTTGCATTAGAGCAGCTCTGATATTGGTCCTAACCAGGGGAGGTACCTCAGCAAAGATGGTGTCAAAGTACAGACCAAGTATGCCAATTTTGTCCGTGATAGTGCCAGAGATCAAAACAGATTCAATTTCGTGGTCATGCAGCGATGAAGCTCCAGCAAGGCATAGCCTTATTTTCCGAGGCCTGGTACCTGTTTTGAGCTCAGGTTCCGCAAGAGCTTCTGATGACGAATCAACAGAGGAAACTATACAGTTTGCCCTTCAACACGCCAAGGCAAAGGGACTTTGCAGGCCAGGAGACTCGGTTGTGGCATTGCACCGCATGCACACTGCTTCCGTGATAAAGATCTTGGTGGTGAATTGATCTTATAAAGAGAGTGTAATTTGTGCTAACTGTATCAACAACTAAGGTTAGAATAGCAATATTAAATTCGATGGAGAGTGTCAGATTAAGTTTTTCAATGAATCACTTTTTTTTTTTTTGGAATTGTTGGAAACCCACTGACAAACCATCCTTTCCGAGTTTAAGCGGAGCATGCAAAACCCCGACTGTCCCAGGTTTTTACAAGAAACGCATTCCCTGAATTCGAACTCATAACTTGTTTTGCTCCAATGACAGAATCCTTATCTAGATGATTCCGAATTATAGTTTCCATGGAATAGGAATCCAATACCTCCTACCATTTCCAATTATATCTTCTCCATTTATCAACCTCAAATTATTCCAAGCATCCTCATTCCCTATGCTCTCTTCTCTATTTCCAGATCCATTATCTTTCAATCTTGGAGCTATCAGATGGCAACAGGAATCTGCAAAGGGGGCAAGAGCTATGCAGTTCCAGCCATGGAATAATGCACTCGCCATGGAACTTGTGTTTACATGGCATCTCCTTTGCTTCATTTCCCATCTCAAATTCCTCCAAACACACTGCACATTGCAAACTCTTATCAATGGTGACCATTGGCAATGCTTTAGCAACTTCTTTCTGTGCCGGTGGGGTTCCATATCTGTTAGGATCATTCTCTAGCAAACGCTGTACTAACAAATCCAAACTTTGTCCTATGAGATACTCACCTAATGAGCTACCTGCATTGTGTCCTTGAATAATCAAACTACCATTCCTCTCCCTAACAGCTTCAGGATCATCTGATCCAGAAGCTAACCCATAACGGATATCTTGAAGCATACGTGACAACGAAGCAGAGCTGTTTCTCCTCCACCTCCTCCTCCTCCTCAGCAAGGACTCGAATGCCCTCTCTTGTTCTGATCCAACATCAATGTCATTGTTGATTGAATCTGTTATGCTCACAATGGACATTTGATCCCAGCTTCCATTCTTGGACTTACCATTTGAGAGCAAATGTTGCACCAGTAATTACCCACCATTTGCATCTCCAATCTAAACAAATCAAGAACTATTTAGATAAAATTAAAGAAAGCTTGATGAAGGTCAATGATCATGCAAAACTAATAACATCTAAACAATGTCAACATATATGATGCATACATTCATTTGAACAAAGAATTTGAAGCAAGAGAAACTTAAACATATGATCAAAGTTTAAATAAAGAAAGAAATAGGAAGGAAATAGAATGGTGTCCTTGCTAGCTCTATAATTGATGAAGATTTTTTTGGTTGAGTGGCTTTATTACCAATCATTTGTACTTGATAATAACTAAATCTAATCAATGTCAAATTGTTGATGTTTTAAATATAGGGATTTTCTTTTTGTTTACTTTTCTTTGTAAGAGAGTATATGGTCATTGGATGGTGGGAATTTGTTTTCTTTGAAGAAAACTCAACACCTCTAATTTATTTATGAAATATTGCACATTAATCCCCTAAGAATGTTGATTATATAATCCAAGAAATGAGAAAAAAAAATTAGAAGAAAAAATGTGATTAAGATTGATTATAAAAATGTTTGAAATGGATCAACATGATGGTGAGCAATTACATATTTTCTATATTTTGTCTCATTTCTTTAGAAATTTATTTTAGTTTTTAGAGGGGGAATTCAATTTAAGATTTTTTTTTTGAACACTATACCATTTGAGCTATCTGATACCAAGAACTAAATATTTTTTAAATGTTGATTATTTAGTTAAAAAAAAAACTTGAGAATACTAAAATAAAGACATTACATATTTTGGATTAATCTATGTTGAACATTTATAATGTTTTCCCCATTGACAGTAGTGTGGAAGATTATGCTAAAAGACGTGGTTTGATGGTGTAGGGCTCATAATCTCATCTTGAGGTCCTGGATTCGAATTCAAGAAGTGTGTTTCTTATAAGAATCTGGGATAATCAGGGGTTTTACCTGTTTCGCTTAAGCCCGGAAGAGGTGATTTGGCGGTGGAATTTCCAACGATTAAAAAAAAATAGTGTGGAAGATCAGTAATTTCTGGGAGGTTATTAAGAATTTAGAAGCAAGTGATTTCACCCAAAAAAAAAAAATGGTTGTTTTTGTGATTACAATGAGGGCAAAAATGGAATTCAGAAACATGTGTTATAAGTATAACAAATACTGATCTGCTAATGTTTGACAAAAAGGCATTACCAGGGAAAACATTTTGGAGCAGAATAAGGTGATTGAAGATAATTGCATTGGTCTTGGTGGGTGTCTGTAACATCCATTGCGTTCAAGTGTTGGCTCCAAGGTAAATAAAATTTGACCCGACCCATTTAGGTTGGTCACATATTTTAGTTTTAAAAAATCAGGTTAACCTAACTGGACTCGAGATTATGAATATTAATGAATTCATTTTTATAATTTTATCCCCAATATTTATTGAATATTTTTAAATTTCAAGACTTAATTATTTAATGAGTCTCATTAGACATGCATATAGTTTGGTTACGGTTGGAAACCGTAACCGAAGCATACGGTTTAACCGTAATCGAACCGTATTCTACGGTTCGGTTACGGTTCAGTCAAAGTCAACACTGTAAACCTTAGTCATAATCGAATTGAACCGTACGATTACAGTTGAACCATATTTTTATTTAATTTTTTTAAAAAAATGTTATAAATAATTAAAAATTATTAAAAATTGAACCAGAATTTTTTTACTGTTGAACCGGATTTATTATGATTAAAACGTAAATCCGATTTAACCGTTTGTTAGAAATTCACCAACCGCAATCGAACCGGACGCATCCAGTTCGATTGTTGTTTACAGTCCGATTTGTTAAAAGGTTTTGTTGGTCAAAGATTCAATTGCGGTTCAGTTACGGTTTGAAACCGTAATTATGTCCATGTCTATGCATCATATAGGTACATGCCTTTGACATATCAACCTGACCTGACTGGTAACCAACCCCACAGACTTAAAAAATAATGGCCTAACCCGTAGATGAATAGCCCTAATTCTAGATCTGGTAGAGACTGAAACCTCACCAGTGATTTCTATCTAAAACATAAAACAGAGAGAAGAATTTTGGCATGATATTTGAGTATACCACTGATAGATTTTGCCCCCCTAGTGACACCATTGTCACTGCACACCAAATTTACATATACTTATGAGAGTGTAATTTTGTGTCAAATCTTAGGACCCCAACCAGCCATCTCCTTTGAGTATGGGTGATAAGTGCATGAAAATGCACTTTGAAACATCACTATATAGGCTTATTGTTAAGTATTTAGTTATGTATTTTATGTTTTAGTACATAATTTCTATTGTTATATTAATTTAGAAATGTTTATTATTTACACTAATTTAGTGATTTTTGTTTGTAGGAATATTAATACATGGATCCGGGAATAAACACGAGTGTTTTGGGAACCTCTGGGAAGACACAGGGCGAGTCAGGAAGACTTGGCGCCGAGGCGCCAAAATCCCATACAAAGAGCAGAGGAAATGGCGCCACGGCGCCATTCATCATCCACCAAGGGGCGCCGTGGCGCCCTAATATATGAAGGCATTGGCGCCATGGCGCCATTCATCAATAATAGGCGCCATGGCGCCTTAAATAAAGGGACACTTGGCGCCGAGGCGCCAATGAAGAAGGCAGGCGCCTCGGCGCCCCCCAGAATGTCAAACTGCATACAAATTCCAGACAAATAAGCGCCGCGGCGCTGCGCAAGAAATCCTACGCGTTCCAGGTTTCGTTTTTAGGGTTCTTCTGAAATCCCAATGGCACCCTGACACTTCTATAAATATGAGACTTCGTCCAAAACACAAAGGGAGGCTAGTTACACAAATACCAAAGAGAAAACAGAGCCGTGCAAATTCCCGGGATCAGAACCAATGATTTCTCCATCTATCTCTGTTGTTTCTTCATCTAGCATGCGGAACTAATCTCCCAAGCAAAGCTAAGGGCGAACTCTTGTACCCAAACTCTTGTATTCTTGTTATTTGATTCATGAATGAATTTAATCGATTAATATAATTGTTATTCTCTTCATCTATTTATTCTATTGATTAATTGAGAACTATATTTTATTAGTTTACATATAGATTCAGTCATGCTTTTTCTATGTGTTGTTGGTAAAATGGTTTGATAGATTAAGGTTGTTTTGCGAGTTGATCCTCTGCTGCAGTATTGCCCGAGGGTATATTGTCGTCGTTGGATAGGTTGTAACGATAACCTTGTGAGTTGTAAACGTAGAGAAGATTGAATAACAATTACCTTAGAACTTAAACTGGTGTAGAATTGAATATCTTCCAATTGTTGATTTGGGACGTGAAATCCTCAATTGTGTAATAACATGAATCGATAACGGAATATAGGTAATAGGTACAAGAGGGAACCCGGATGCTTTGCTATTTCTCTTCATTGATAAAATCTTTAAAGCTTTCGTAATTGTTAATTTACATCGTATTTAATCTTTCCTTTAAATAGTTATTGCTAACGTTTCTGTTTAAGTAAATTTGTTCCTATAACCTTCTCTCTGTGGAATCGACACCCCAACTGTACTGCGATAACCGCGAGTCATATTTGGGCGTAATCAAAATTTGGCGCCGTTGCCGGGGAGACGGTTTAAGCAAAAGGACCAGGTTTGCTTTGTCAATAACGAAGCGGTAACTTCGTTCCTTTTATTTATTTATTTTCGTTTATTTTCTTTTAGTAATTTAGTTTTTATTCTTAATTAGTTCTTTTTATCTTAGTATTTATTCTAGTTGTTCTATTTTTGTTTTAGTTTTACTTATATTTTGAATTTTAGGTTATTCTTTTTTTTATTATTCATTTTTTTCCCCTAGTATTATTTGAACTTAAATTGCATGCCTAGACGTAGGGATAGATTTGGTAGGTTCGTTAGAACTGAAGAAGAGAATTCTGATTCAGAGAGTTTGTTTGACAATCCACTATTCACATCATCCACATCTAGTGCACACACAATGAGTGATTACGAGAGGCCACCTAGGAGGACTCTTGAAGAGTACCTCCACCCAACTCGCACGGCTACACCTTCGTGTATCCTGTTTCCTCCAAATGCCCCACCCGTAGATTTTAAACCTGGGATGATACAGTATCTTCCAACCTTCCATGGTTTGGAGAACGAAAATCCCTATTTGCATATTAGAGAGTTTGAAGAGGTAGTAGCGACTTTCCATGACCGGTTTGGAACTACAGACACAATCAGACTTAAGTTTTTCCCTTTTTCCCTTAAGGACAAAGCTAAGAGTTGGTTGTACTATTTAAGACCTAGGTCAATAGGATCGTGGGGCGAGATGACCCGGGCATTCTTTGATAAATATTTCCCACACCACAAGACGGATGCCCTTAAAAAACAAATCTCTACCTTTTCCCAGAAAGACAGTGAGACCATTTACCAAACATGGGAGAGGTATAAGGAATTGTTAGCTAGTTGTCCCCACCATGGTTTTGAGAGTTGGCGTTTAGTTAGTTACTTCTATGATGGATTGACACCTAGGGAGCGCCAATTCGTTGAGACAATGTGTAACGGCAAGTTTATCCAAAATGACCCTGATGAGGCTCTCGAGTACCTAGATGACCTAGCTAATAAGTCTTATACCTGGACTGGACCTAATTCCATGGATAGCACTGATAGGACACACCTCACTCCTCCCATTAGAAGCGTACACCATTTGAGAGAGGAGGACAGCCTTAAGGCGAAAGTTGAACTATTAGCCAGACAAATGGGAACCTTACTAGCTAAGGACAATAAATCTATGCATACAGTAGCCAACTTAGAGCCTCATGAAGTTTGTGATGTTTGTAACAGGACCGATCATTTGACACAAGAGTGCCCTACAACTAGGGACCCATATGAGAGTCAATGCAATGCATTAGGAACGTATAGGAAACCCTACACACCGTACTCAGACACTTATAACCCTGGTTGGAGAAACCATCCCAATTTCAGTTGGAAACAAGACTCTCATCAGTTGACTCAGACACCACAGCCTATGAGTTACAGTACCCCACCTCAGTATCACACACCTGCCATCCCTAGGAACTCCTTAGAGGACACCCTGCAAGCCTTTGTGGAAACTCAAAGTAAGACCAATCAAAAGTTTGAATCAACCATCAGAAGTTTGAATCCTTAATAGCTCAGCTAGCTGAGGACAACAAGGAGATTAAAAGCCAAATCTCCAAGTTAACCAACGTATTGAGTGTGAATGAACAAGGGAAATTCCCTTCCCAAGCTCAACCTAATCCTCAAGGGCAACACATGGCACAGGCTGATCAGGGAGGTGCGAATGTAAAAGGCGTTAATGCCATAACTATTAGGTGTGGTAAGGAGGTAGGAGTAAAAGACACCCCAAACATAACAGATCCGACCCAGGATAATAGTGTAGAAACTCCTCAGGAAGACCCAGAACCACAACTCCCAGTTAGAGTACCATTTCCTCAAGCCCTTAGGCCAGCCACCAAGGCTGCAGACCCGAACAGTGAGATCTTAGAACACCTTAGGCAAGTAAAGATAAACCTGCCCTTGTTACATGTAATCAAACAGGTTCCCACATACGCTAAGGTTTTAAAAGATCTATGTACCATGAAAAGGAAGCACCATGTGAAGAAAACTGCGTTCCTAACGGAACAAGCTAGTGCAGTGATTGAACAAAAGACCCCACCAAAATATAAAGACCCGGGGTGTCCCACCATCACTTGCCATATTGGTACATGCGAGTTTGGTCAGGCATTACTAGACTTGGGCGCGAGTGTGAATCTCATGCCGTATTCCATATATACGCAGTTAGGTCTTGGAGAGATCAAGCCTACGTCAGTAGTCTTACAGTTAGCGGATCGTTCTGTCAGAACCCCACGAGGGGTAGTAGAGGATGTCTTACTCCAGATTGACAAATTCTATTATCCCGTTGACTTCTTGATCTTAGACACCCAGTCCGTAGTTAAAACCGAATCCAAAATTCCTCTTATCCTGGGTAGACCTTTCCTTGCTACAACAAATGCTCTTATCAATTGTAGGAATGGTCTCATGAAATTGTCATTCGGAAACATGACACTAGAAGTGAACATTTTTCACATCGGGAAACAGCCACAGGATGACGATGAATGTCATCAGACATTCCTCATAGATACAATTGTGCCAGAATTGGCATCCACTCTACATGAGTCTTACCCTCCCGATCATCTCCTTCCGGATTCGACCCTTTTAGACACTCTTGAATTAACCAATCCTCCGGACCTTGCTACAGGTTACTTTGTTTGGCAGCCGCAGTTTGAGGCTTTGCCAGAGGAAAGGGATAGACCAAAACCTTCTTCGGTCGAAACACCGAAAATTGAATTGAAGCCCTTACCAGAAGGACTGCAACATGCGTTCCTTGGATCAGGAGATACATTCCCTGTTATCATTTCCTCAGAGCTTAGTGCATCGCAGAGTAAGAGATTACTTGAGATGTTGAGTGAGCATAAATCCGCACTTGGCTGGACCATAAGAGACATAAAGGTATTAGCCCCCTGATTTGTTCCCACAAAATTCACCTAGAAGAGAGAGCTACCCCTCGTAGAGATCCTCAACGTAGACTTAACCCCACTATGAAAGAAGTAGTGCGAAATGAAGTGATAAAGTTACTAGATGCGGGTATTATATACCCAATTGCTGATAGTAAATGGGTTAGTCCTACGCAGGTTGTCCCTAAAAAGTCAGGAGTCACTGTAGTGAAAAATGAGTCAGGAGAACTGGTTCCTACCAAGGTAGTCACAGGTTGGCGTATGTGTATCGATTACCGAAAGTTGAATGCCGCCACCCGAAAAGACCATTTCCCACTCCCCTTTATCGATCAAATTCTTGAGCGGGTGCTGGTCACCCATTTTACTGTTTCCTAGATGGGTATTCAGGGTATTACCAAATTGAGATCTCCTTGGAAGATCAGGAGAAAACCACATTCACTTGCCCTTCGGAACCTATGCCTTTCGCCGCATGCCATTTGGTTTATGTAATGCCCCTGCTACTTTTCAAAGATGCATGCTGAGCATTTTTAGTGATATGATTGAAAAGTGTATGGAGGTGTTTATGGATGATTTAACAGTATTTGGCGATTCCTTTGATACATGCTTACTTAACCTGAAAGCAGTGTTGAGTCGATGTCAGGAAAAAGGCCTCGTTTTGAACTGCGAAAAGTGTCACTTTATGGTCTCTTCCGGAATCGTTTTAGGTCATATTGTCTCATCCAAAGGCATTGAAGTCGACAAATCAAAGATCGATTTGATATCTAAGCTGCCAACACCCAAAATTGTTAAAGATGTGCGATCATTTCTTGGGCATGCTGGTTTCTATAGGAGATTCATACAGAACTTCTCTTCTGTCTCTAGACCTCTGTGTAACCTTCTCGCTAAAGATTCTTCATTTGAATGGACACAAGAGTGTGAAGATGCCTTTAGGACACTTATAACTAAACTCACCTCTGCCCCAATCATGCAACCACCCGATTGGAATTTACCATTCGAGATTATGTGTGATGCTAGTGATTACGCAGTTGGGGCAGTTTTAGGACAAAAACGAGAAGGGAAACCTTTTGTCGTGTATTATGCCAGCAGAACTCTAAACAGTGCTCAAATGAACTATTCCACAACTGAAAAAGAACTGTTGGTAGTAGTCTTTGCCTTAGACAAATTTCGTGCATACCTAATCGGCTCTCCTATCACCATTTTCACCGACCATGCAGCCCTCAAGTACCTCATTTCGAAGAAAGATGCTAAGGCTAGATTGATTAGGTGGATCCTGTTGTTACAGGAATTCGACCTAACAATCAAAGATAAAAAGGGTGTTGAAAATGTGGTAGCAGATCACTTGTCTCGCTTGGAGTTTAACGACTCTGCCAATGGCCCACCAATTCGTGATGACTTCCCTGATGAACATCTTTTTGCAGTCACACGAGCACCATGGTATGCACACATTGTCAACTTTTTAGTTTCTGGTGAGTGCCCGTCCACTTGGACTACACAAGATAAACGTAAATTCTTGGTCGAGGTACGTAATTTTTATTGGGATGACCCGTACTTATTCAAATATTGCCCCGACCAAATATTGAGACGTTGCATTCCTGAGGATGAAGTTCTCAGTGTGTTGACCTTTTGTCATGCCAACGCTTGCGGAGGTCATTTTTCTGTAAAGAAAACTGCTGCAAAAATTCTGCAATGTGGTTTCTATTGGCCCACTCTATTTAAGGACACAAACGGTTTCTGCCACTCCTGTGAAAGATGTCAGAAATTAGGAGCATTGTCCCGTCGTCATATGATGCCTCTTAACCCTATTCTTGTCATTGAAGTATTTGATTGTTGGGGCATTGATTTTATGGGACCCTTTCCACCATCATTTGGTTATCTCTATATCCTGCTCGCAGTTGATTATGTGTCTAAATGGGTTGAGGCAATAGCTTGCCGAACCAATGACAATGCCACTGTAGTCAAATTCTTAAAGGAACATGTATTGTCCCGTTTCGGTACCCCTCGAGTCATCATCAGCGATCAAGGAACACACTTTTGCAACCATCTTTTGAAGCCTTGATGCGCAAATATGGTGTGGTGCACAAGATCTCTACTGCCTATCACCCACAGACAAATGGGCAAGCTGAATTAGCAAATAGAGAGATCAAACAATATTAGAGAAAACGGTAAACCCCGACCGCAAGGATTGGTCTTTAAGACTTCCGGATGCGCTTTGGGCATATCGTACGGCTTACAAATCCCTTCTTGGAATGTCTCCCTATAGGCTTGTATTTGGAAAGGCTTGTCATTTACCTGTTGAGTTAGAACATAAAGCCTACTGGGCTATTAAAAATCTTAACTTTGATTTGAGTGTTGCAGGTACTGTGGGACACAGAAACTGGGCGACGCATGATGTCCCGGGCTCGCGGCCCGGTCGGGAGTACGGAGTAGCCACGGGGGACTAAACCGGAGAATAATGGAGTCGCCACCCGGTGTGAACCGGGAAAATGAGATTTAAGGCCGCACTCACCCCTCGCAAGGGAAGACCTCAAACCGTTGGGTTCGGAATGGTCCCTTACTCATGTCACTTGTAATGAAAGGATTTATATAATAATTTAAACAAGCTGAAGTAACACTTATTTCTAAGGGTATCATGCTTCTAAATTCACATTTATAAGATAAAATATGCGCCTAAACATACATGTATTTCACATATAAGATTGCATGCTTAGAAGTACATTAAATCAACAAACATACAATTTCATTGGCATGTTGTATTCATGAAAACGCAAGCACATACTAACCACACAAGCACACATAAAGGCGAATCAAATGATGGTGAACATGTGATTTCATAGACATACCATAAACAAATAGCCATTATATTTCCATGCACAAATAAAAGGGTCGACTAAGTACATAATGCAAAAAGACGCTTAGGGATGCAATTAGGTATTAAAGTGAGCATGCTATGACATGGTGCAAAAGAAGATAGATATAGGCATAGACGCACATATGATGAAAATGACTCAATTCAGTGTGTTCGTGTTCGTGTAGCGTTCGTAAATGCGTTCGAACGGTAAACAGAAGGTTCGCGTTCGTATGACGTTTGATAACGCGTTCGAACGAGACCAGACAGAAAACATGCGTTCATGCGGCGTTCTGAAACGCGTTCGAACGGGGATCAGCAGTGACCTCCAAAATGCAGTAAACAACACGACACATACATGGACGGATGAGTATATGACATGTAGTAAACAATAACGGATTAAGGGGCGCGGCAAATCATTGTAGCAAAGGTAGCTTTCAAGCATTTTCACACCCTCAAAGTGGAGGATCCTTAATCTCACTTGATAAGCCCATGCGCAATGCAATACGATGTATGAATTTTCAAAAAGACGTTATGAAGCGAATAACTAAATAAAAGAGGCGCGGCGAAGTACTGCCGTAAAGGTGGCCTTTTGGGGCTCTTTGTCTCTAAAAGAGAGGACCTTTAGACCAACATATTAAGCCCATGCGCAATGTGATATGATGCATGGTCATGTAAGAAGACGTCATACTAAACAACAAAATAAAGGGGCGCGGCGAAGTATTGCCGTAAAGGTGGCCTTTTGGGGCTCTTTGTCTCTCAAAGAGAGGACCTTTAGACCAACATACTAAGCCCATGCGCGTCACATCACAATACATGAAATAAAGACAATAAAAGTGTAGGACTTCGTATGCCCGATTGAACGTACATTCAACCCAAACACACTTCGTCCGGCGCGGCGAAGTAGTGTCACAAAGGTGGCCTTTTAGGCTCTTCGTCTCTCAATGAGGGAACCTTTGGACTAACTCACTAAGCCCATGCGCTCGATCGCATCATAACATAAATAAATAACATGCGGAAATTAAAAGACGGAATAATAAAGTGCGAATAATCAAAATAACATAAAGCGAAATATACGCCATTTCCTCAAGTGGTACGTGGAGTTGTATCCCAAGTACAGACCGCACTACCGTCCATTCGGAATCGGCTACGGAATTTACGTCTGGGTTTCCATCCTATATACCACGAGAGACGACGTATTTCCGTTTTAATCAATGGCCACAAACACCATTACATGCAAGCATATTCAATAAATGATTAAAACACAATTAAAAGAATCAATAAAAATCAAATAACAGAAAAAAGTGTGAAAGGTACCCTCAGGTCTAACCTTTTAAGTCGTTTTCCGGACTCGCGTTTACAACCGTCGGAAGGGCTATCACTCCGCAACTTTTCTGGTTCACTGGTTTGCGTTTTACCTCGCTGTTTCGCTGTTTTGCTCGCTATTTTCACTCCGTTTTGCTGCTATCCCGCTGCCGTTTCGCTGCTCACTGTTTCAGGTACATTTAGGGACTGTTTTGTACGGTTTTTGGAGGCTAGGGGCTGCTGTTTTCGTCCCGCTTTGCCACTGTTTTGGGGTATTTTCGGGGACTGGTTTACTCACTGTTTTGGGGTGATTTGTTCACTGGTTCTGTGTCGGTTTAGGGACTGTTTAGGGTGTGTTCTGGACAGTTATGGAGGCTACTGGCTACGTGTGTATAGGGCTAATGTGGTACCTTTGCGCAAATGGTGAGGATGCGTGATGAATGAAGGATATGTGGCGTTGAACTGGGCTGGTATGTTTCGTTGAGGTTGTAGTTCTCGGCAGTTGGCTATTGATGTTTTGAGGGTTGTGGCGTTTTAGTGTTGGCTGTATGATGGAAGGGTATAACGTGCGTGAAGAGGCTGGGTGATGCGTGAATGGGTGGTGGAGGCTATGTGGCTAGGCGTGAAGGGGAGTAGTTGTTTGCGTGAGTGTGCTGGTTGTGAACGTGAGGGTACTAGCGTGAATGGGGTCGTTACGTGGGGGCAATAGGCGTGAATGGGCAGTTGTTACGTGAGGGTGGTAGCGTCCAAGGCAGGTGGCGAGCTATTAGGGTTTTTATGTGTGTATTGTTTACATGGTTGCTGAGTACGTGTAAGGAGGGAAAGGGCTGTGTCGGTTGGATTTATTATTGTCGTGAGAGAGAGATTGGAGAGCAATAGGGTTTAGTTTGTTCTCTGTTTGTGCCGTGTATTGTGTGTATTTATATAGTGGGGGAATCAATTAGGGTTTGCATGGCTTAATTAGGAAGTAAAATCAAGTATATTAGGTTTATTATTTTAGGTAATGGAATTGTGTATTTTAGGTGATAATATCTTTAATTTAGGTGATTGATTTGTTTAATTAGGTGAGTGATTTATTAAATTAGGAATTAAATTATTTTGATTGATTTTAATTTGGAAGTGAATTATTTAATCTTGGTATTTGATTTTTGATTTTATTTGATTTAATTTAATGCAATTAATTTAATTTATTAATTTAATTGGTTTGTAATTAGATTTAACATTTAATTCAATTAATTGATATTTAATTCAATTTAGTTTTTATATTTGTGAGTTAATTAATTTTAATTTGTGAATTTGGTTTAATTAAGATTTTATTTTAATTAGTTTTTTTGAATTTAATTTAAAATTTGTGACATATATTTTAAATGTTTTAATTATTTTGATTTGTGACATATATTAATTATTTCTTTGGATGTGATTTAATGGGCTTGGGCTAAGGTTAAGTTTTAAAACGGAGATCCAACAGTGAACCGAAGCTAAACACGTGAACTAAATCCGACAAAACCGTCAATTCTTGACTCTTCCCTTCCGACGTCCGTTTCCCGCGACTTAAAAGATAGTGCCTCCAAATGAGGCTCATCATCGGGTTTCACATGCAAAAATACAATGCCTACAGGTACACAGCGGAAACTTCAGATAACGGAGCTCGAAGAACTCCGGAATGATGCTTATGACAATTCCCGCCTTTACAAAGCCAAGATGAAAGCTGCCCATGACAAGCAGATAATGAGGAAAACTTTTGAGCCTAACCAGAAGGTTCATCTTTATGATTCCAGACTCCACCTTCACCCAGGCAAGCTGAGATCCAGATGGACCGGGCCCTTTATTGTTAAACAAGTTTTTCCCCATGGAGCTGTAGAAGTAGAAGATCCCAAGGACGGCAGAGTATTTAAAGTAAATGGACAGAGACTGAAACCGTTCCTGGACAATCCGATTCACGCAGCGAAGGACACACCTCTAGCTGACCCCACCTATGCGGATTGAGACTTCCTTTTTCTCTTTGTTGTACTGTATTTAATTATGTCTTTATTATTTCCTAGTTATTTTTAATCTTTTGTCCTTTTTTCCTTTTGTTTTGTTTTGTTTAACCTTTCTTTTGCAGGTCAATTTAATTTTTTCATCCAGGCTCACCACATCTCTAATCAGGTGAACTACTTCTTTGTCTTTACCTTTTCGGTTTTTACATTGGGGACAATGTTTCATTTAGGTTGGGGGTGGTGGTATTATCATGTGTTTCACCTGGATGTATATGTCTTATTATATTCGTGTTGTCTTTTAATTGTTATTTAAAAAAAATAATAATAAAAAAAATAAAAATAAAAATAAAAATAAAAATAAAAATAAAAAAATAAAAAAAATGCTTGTTTGTTTTTTTTGTTTTTAGTCCCTGATGGTTAAACATAGTTCCTATGATGACATTGTTTGTGTTAGGATGAAATCTTAGAAACGATAAGTCTTTTAATGTACTTTTATCTGATGATTTGAGTATTTTATCTATGTTAGACTCGTAAGCACTTAATTATGGGTTTTTAGCAGTGGAAGCCTGAGTAGTTAGCAAGATGACTAGTTGAAGAAATTGTATGTCGATGAATGACCGTTTGCTTAGATATCTATCCTGAATTGCTTGTGTTATGACGTATGGTATGGTTGAAAATAAAAGAAATGTCTCGAAAGAAAGAAAGTAAACCACCTATAACCGACAAGCGTGAAGCTACCCATGGGCGAGTATTAGGACCACCATGAGGAGAAATGCTACCTTGAAGGGTAGGTGTGTTGAAAAAAAAATGGCAAAAGCGGAAGAAAATAAAAAAATTCGAAAGAAAATGCAACAAGAGACAAGAAAGAAAAGAAAAAAATCATACCATATTGAGCACACATAAAAGCAAATACATAGCTTAATTGAGATATCTAGGCTGGTTAGACCCATCGACCCCGATTTTTAGACGAAATCATTGAGTTGGCTTACCTAGGAATGAAGCTGTGAACGAACCTTAACACACACACACTTTGAGTCTAGCTTAGATGGTTTATTCAAAGACTTAGATTTGAGTTGCATTGAGTACTTTGAAGGTTCTCTGATTTCATTACTATGCATTCTCTGAGGACAAAATTATGTGAAACTATCGGGACTATGTAGTTTTTATTTTGTTTGATTGTGTGTTTTGAATGACGTTTGTGGGTGTCGTCGCTGTAAGCCCTCACGAGACTATAACTCGTCCACTAGGGACACCTAGGGGTTTAAAGGCTTGTTGCATACGCTAAATGCAATCGTGATCCCTACGAAAGTGGCTTAAATAGTTTTTATTTATTTAATTTTCATTTTACGCTTGAATTGCTAGGGACTAGCAATAAGCTGGTTGGAGGTTGTGATAAGTGCATGAAAATGCACTTTGAAACATCACTAATATAGGCTTATTGTTAAGTATTTAGTTATGTATTTTATGTTTTAGTACATAATTTCTATTGTTATATTAATTTAGAAATGTTTATTATTTACACTAATTTAGTGATTTTTGTTTGTAGGAATATTAATACATGGATCCGGGAATAACACGAGTGTTTTGGGAACCTCTGGGAAGACACAGGGCGAGTCAGGAAGACTTGGCGCCGAGGCGCCAAAATCCCATACAAAGAGCAGAGGAAATGGCGCCACGGCGCCATTCATCATCCACCAAGGGGCGCCGTGGCGCCCTAATATATGAAGGCATTGGCGCCATGGCGCCATTCATCAATAATAGGCGCCATGGCGCCTTAAATAAAGGGACATTTGGCGCCGAGGCGCCAATGAAGAAGGCAGGCGCCTCGGCGCCCCCCAGAATGTCAAACTGCATACAATTCCAGACAAATAAGCGCCGCGGCGCTGCGCAAGAAATCCTACGCGTTCCAGGTTTCGTTTTTAGGGTTCTTCTGAAATCCAATGGCACCCTGACACTTCTATAAATATGAGACTTCGTCCAAAACACAAAGGGAGGCTAGTTACACAAATACCAAAGAGAAAACAGAGCCGTGCAAATTCCCGGGATCAGAACCAATGATTTCTCCATCTATCTCTGTTGTTTCTTCATCTAGCATGCGGAACTAATCTCCCAAGCAAAGCTAAGGGCGAACTCTTGTACCCAAACTCTTGTATTCTTGTTATTTGATTCATGAATGAATTTAATCGATTAATATAATTGTTATTCTCTTCATCTCTTTATTCTATTGATTAATTGAGAACTATATTTTATTAGTTTACATATAGATTCAGTCATGTTTTTTCTATGTGTTGTTGGTAAAATTGGTTTGATAGATTAAGGTTGTTTTGCGAGTTGATCCTCTGCTGCAGTATTGCCCGAGGGTATATTGTCGTCGTTGGATAGGTTGTAACGATAACCTTGTGAGTTGTAAACGTAGAGAAGATTGAATAACAATTACCTTAGAACTTAAACTGGTGTAGAATTGAATATCTTCCAATTGTTGATTTGGGACGTGAAATCCTCAATTGTGTAATAACATGAATCGATAACGGAATATAGGTAATAGGTACAAGAGGGAACCCGGATGCTTTGCTATTTCTCTTCATTTGATAAAATCTTTAAAGCTTTCGTAATTGTTAATTTACATCGTATTTAATCTTTCCTTAAATAGTTATTGCTAACGTTTCTGTTTAAGTAAATTGTTCCTGTAACCTTCTCTCTGTGGAATCGACACCCCAACTGTACTGCGATAACCGCGAGTCATATTTGGGCGTAATCAATGGGTTTAAAACTGTCTACCAATGTAAGTTTTCAGTTGAGAGGATCTACATTATTGGAGATAACAGAGCGGCCATTGCTTCTTGTGATGGATCCTGGAAGACACAACCTGTTGTCATTTAAACATTGGATCTCAAAATAAGCGAACAAAACTGTGAGGGAAACTAACGGACTCAAACCGAAATGTGATCTCTAAAACGGACAAAAAGATAACTTGTGCATATTCAAACCGAAAATTATTTGAAGTTTCTTGATAATAAATTCATAAACAATAATTAAGTTTCACTCTCAATTTCTCTGATGGAAGAAATTAGGAGTGTGCAAGGTTGAATTGAGACTCAAACCACCCAATTTATAAATAATGCCATAATGGGTTGGAATTGTTTCAACTCAACCCAACGGTAAACTTAACCTGCACAACCCTTCAGGGGTTGGGTTAATAGATTGAATTTATTTTATTTTATTTTATTTTATTTTTAAAAAACCTCACAGAACTTAATTAAATTTTTAATAATTCACAATCAAAATAAATAAACAAATATAAAAAAGCGGGGCAAGAATTATAAAATAATATTTAATCATATTAAATTAAAAAATATTAAAAGTTAATAATAATAATAATGAACACATGAGGAATATGGATTACAGGTTAAAATTCTTCTAAATCAGGTCAACGCGCAACTTCGAAAATTCTCCCAATCTGCCACCCCTCGAAAGAAATAGCTACGTAATTCTGTCGAATGAAAGGGTAGCCATGACAAGATATCACAGATACAAAATCTGATAGATACAATATTCA
This sequence comes from Zanthoxylum bungeanum, assembly GCA_019454045.1. Classification (NCBI taxonomy): domain Eukaryota; kingdom Viridiplantae; phylum Streptophyta; class Magnoliopsida; order Sapindales; family Rutaceae; genus Zanthoxylum; species Zanthoxylum bungeanum. Next base: position 211,937 of record SKCR01048417.1, read on the forward strand.
TTTAGTCAAAAATCACGATTAAATTATGATTTTAAATTAAAATTTTCATTTAAGTACACTAAAATTATAATTATATACTCATGGAATACATCTATCATCCTGCAAAACTTCCGAGTCATGCTGTAATGAGAATTCATACATAGGGCTGGTCTACATGTGAACAGAGATGGAGATTCCTGTCAACTTATGTTGTGAAAAAAGAAGCAATTTGACATTAAAATGGTCTTTTTTACTAGCTGTCTCCCAGAGGAGAAAATGGATGTAAGAAGAGATTCCTGAGTACCATGTGAAGAAAATCTACAAAATGGAAGCTCCTCACGCATTTGATTTATTCAAATGATTTATAGTTATCCGATAGACAATTGACGTTGAACTGGTTGCTTGCTTGAGGAAGAAGAAGAAGAACCAATCCTGCGGAACACCTTGGTACTGAATGTGAAATGCCTTTTAAGCCGATTCTTGAAGGAGGAAGAACCACTGTCATTCCTTGTGGCGCTCTCTCCAATTTGTTCTTGATGTGATTTGAAGCTTCAGTGTTACTTTGATTTCCGTGGACTTCAGATATCGTGATCCCTTTGCTCCGCTGCACAGATCTTAGGGCCATGTGCAAAGGTTCCGAAACTGAGGAAGATACTTCAAGTGATCCTACGATCTTCAGGCACAGGGGACAAGGAGGCTCATGAATCTGGGTCTTTGGTGTTAGTTGCTCCAAGCATTCAGCATGGAAGACGTGGCTGCAAGGTAACACCCCAGCAGTCGGCATATCACCGCCTCTCATAATTCGATGTGAACTCCAGGGGGACTTTTGAGACAACAATTTACCACAAACTCCGCACTTTTGACCAGCTACAGGACCAACAGGTGACCTCAGGCTATCTACATCAACGTCGTCAGATATGTCAAACCTTTCTCCATCAAACCCAAAATCGTAACTGCTCGCGCTGCTCCACCTAAACCCCTCTCTTCTAGAGCTAGCACCAGGGTTTGGTGATGTCTCCAACCTTTGGAGTTCAGTGAGTGTTCTATGGAACTTCTGCACAGTACTTGAATTGTTATCAAGCCAGTGAGATGGCGAGATATGATCTTCACCAGGTGTCAACCTACCAACACTACTGGTATCAGCATCACCAAAGGTTTCACAATCAGACACAGGATTGTGAAACACTAGTGGGTAAACTGCTTTAGACATGTAAGGGCGTCGGCTCGGAAAGTTACGATTCGGTAAAGAAGAGGGCCGCTTGCTAGTCGATTCCCAGGGGCTCAACTCTGAAAACGAAGATGGGGAACCAAAACTGGGGGATGCTGCAGTCACTGTAACAGCATGTCGCCTCTGCAAAAAATAGGAAAGGGGGAAAAATGGTTATCTTACATATTTCTTCATCCAGAGGCATTCAAATCTATAAAGTTGAAACACAATTCACCTCAGCGGAATGAGGAAACCATGAGGTCTGGGATCTTGATCTTGATCCTGATTATATGAAAAGGGTCAATTTAGCAAACATTCAAATCTGAAGAGAAACATTTTAAAACCAAAAATGTTAAAAACAAGAAGAACAATATAGCCAATGATGCAGATTTGCAGCATAAAATAAGGAACAGGCCAAACAATCTGACACTGCAGGTTTCAGCAAATACAAACAAAGTAAAGCTGCAAGTTTCCATATAAAAGCATGCACACAAGGGAGAGAGAAACAAATTTCTCGCCGACTCCTATAAAAGCACCCTTGAAACATCATGCTGTTCCTACTCACATCATCAAAGGCCAATAACAACATAACTTCTACTTGCTGATGTCATAAATTACATTCAATCATCTATTTTAATACAATGCCTGTACTTACTGATGTCACGGCGTCACATTCAATCATAAACTCTTATAAAACGCCTGTGTTCTTTCACTTCAGCATTCATATCCCAGACTTAATTTAAACTCTTCCCAGGGTTCGTTTTCTTCTTGGATTTGCAGAAACAGATTCCGTCAATAGAAAGAGTGGCAGATAGCTAACTTTAAATTGCTGACGTTATTGTAGCAACGTTAAATCCCCTAGTATCTTAAGGACGAGGTAAGGAAGTGAGAAGCACTCAGTAGGTTATACATCACTAAAGAAATCAAAGTACATCTACTCCCTAATAAGTAATATAAAACTTACCCAAATAAGAAAACTATTTAAGAAATATGAAATATTACTTGAGCACTTGACTTAAATTATAATAATCATAAAAATCTAAGAACCTATATAAGGATAATCTCTTATTCTGCACCACCAGGGCAATGTAGTTCAATTTACACGCAGGAACAATTGCTTCAAACTTGTGGCTGTATTCCTTCAAAAAACAACTCATCAAGCACAATGGAGTGGCTTTCAACACCAATATGTTGATTTTATTTTAAGATTTTCCAGACAACACAAAACTCATTACAATTTCACCACCAAATCTCAGTAAAGCAATTGATGAGGCAAAAAAATCAGTGATGCTTATGATGCTCAACGGCTGATCATGATTATACACATGCAATACCAATATGACTATGTGGCAATACATGATCCCTTCATTAGATTCCTAGTTGCTGAGTTTTTTGAAAGGCACTTGTACGCTAAGAAAGCCAACTGAGAATGTGAGATCACCCAAAGGAAAATTCTTCAAATTCTGTAGCAAGAATTCAATTCAAAATATGAGCAGTGCTAGCAACAGTTGCTCGAAGAAGAGAGTGTTGCACTCGCTACCTCTGTTGAATGACACGTGTAATCTTGCTTAGAAATTTTTTCCGTTCAAACAAAACAAAGAAAGGATTGCTGTTTCGTTTGAACAAATACAAATATCCAATACACAGTGAATGCTTTTTTTCTTTCATTTCCACGCTAAAATAACAAAGCAAAATTATGGGTGACTGTTGATAGCACTGCTCTTCAAATATACAAATCCTGAATTCTCCACCTATTTCATCCTTCTCAACTTTGAATAAAAAAAAAAAGGAATTAGCTACAGACTCTAACTGCTAAACCTGCAATATGAATATCAAATGTGGTACAAATTACCGACTAAAGAAAACATAGTATCCAACAAATGCAGCCTCCCTAAGTAAGCTCCACAACCCCTATAAAGAAAATCTGAAAAGCTTCTGCCCACACCAAAAGTAACTATCCAAGTCTAGGAAGACAACTCCTTTTCACTGTGAAACTTCATAACAACTTGGCCACTAGCATGAAGAAAAATCAATGCCATGAGACAACTTTTTGGTCACTAGAAACTTTCCCTTGCAAGCCCAAAACCTCAAGGCAATTGAGCAAAAAGGCCTCATTCAAATATGCTTAGCTTTATGAAGCAACTCAACAGATGGGCCAAATAGCATGCAAAACATAAAATCAATTGCTTATAAACTGCCACTAGAAAGTAATTTGTAAGATTCATGTTAAAACCCCAAGCACCATGAGGTAGAAATAGACCAAGCTGATTTAGTTGTGTGAGAAATGCCAAAGAAATGAAGATATGACCATTGAAAGACCTAGAAAGCAAAAGAGGAAGGCACAAGAAAAATATGAAATAACATTTTCCAGGTAATGGAAATATTCAAATTATCAAAATAAAGTACCTATAATTTCAACAACAAAAAAAATGCTTATTTCATGATAAATAATAGGATGGTTACTGGTATTTCTTCTTGACCAACCAATATTACGACATTCAATGTCTTGAGTAGGTTAATATTAAAAATTAACTAGCACGAATCACTTGCACAGTCTAACGAGTAGGCAGAAAGGCCAAAATTTCAAAAATTACTTATCTGCTTAACCAATAGAAATACATTGACATAAAAAATATATTCAGTGCTACATGATTCAATCCGCAAGTGAAGCAACTGACAACAAATAAAAAAAAGAGCTGAACATTACCTCTCATATTCGATGCAGCAAGCTCACCTAAATTGAGCTTTTGTACTGGGGATGACCACCGGGGTTCATGAGCATTGTCAATTGGACTACCAGAATATGAGAGCACCCCGTCAGACACAGAATGATGGTGATTGGTGCACTGTTCACTGCTCACCCTTCTTCTGCTTTCTCTACTCTGGGAGGATAATGATGAACCATGTAAGGGAGCTCCTCGAGACCCATGTTGCAAGCCATCCGATTGCAACCTACAATCCCATATCCTGAATGGAGGCGGTGAAAAACTAGAGTTTGTCTGCCAACGTGGTTCACCCCGATCCATGGAATTATCCCTACCGCTTGCAGGTGATTTTGCTCCATGTGGCCCAGCGGCCACGCAACAAAGTTGACCCGTGTTAGCTATTTTCTATTTAGCACCAGTAATGATGTTCTGTGATCTATTCAAAAAAAATTCAGGTGTAAAATGAAGCACCTCACGTCCAAAATCAGGCACTAAGTAGAGTCTAAATAGGTATTAATATTTAATAGCGCCGAAAGTTGCAACCAAATATATAAACAATTAGCCCATGAAACATTCAAGCCACCAACTGACCAACTTCATGGAGAGTTTCTAATTAACGTGGTATTATTACCAGATATACAAGAAATCTTGTTCAAATTTCAACCTCACTGATGGAGCCTGCAAACAAAGTACAAGATAACCAGAAAGTCAGCTCTTCTCCGCTGCCTTTATCCGCAGTACCAATTCAACAAGCAACACAGCGGTAAAAATGGAGCCTGTGGAGACCAAAATGAGAAGCAAATGTTTTTAAAACAAGATATCAAGGAAGTTGAATTCATGCAAACAATTCTAGTAAATATCAAGTGCAGCGGAAGCAATTCTGATATCGAGACAAATAAGCTCCATGTTAAGAACATAAACTAGAACCTAAAAAAAATTGAGAATAAATTATATTCATGATTTATAAAACAATTGAAATTATATTCAGCAGGTCCTAAATTTATCCTTTCACATATAAAGTAAAATTACCCAAATAAGCAATTTCAATTTTCATCTAAAAATATTACAGAACCCATAAAAACTGCACTCAGTCAAACGAAAAGTATACGCGTAAATATCCATCAGAACACCTTATCGCCAAAATTTACATAGAAAAAAATGGAAAAAGCAAAAAAAGCGAAAACCAAACACAACCCACAAGGCCTTAGATATAAAATTAGAAACTCTGCTACACTAAAAAGGAAGTTAGTACCTTAAAACGAAGAAATGGCGATCTGGGTTTAGCTGAAACATGAAATGTAAAAGGCAAGGGAAAGTGATAAAAGACAGGAACAAAAGGAGAAATAAAAGGAAAAAAACGAAACCCTAGGTTTGGAGCTTTGATGGGGGACGCTTGGAAAGTGAAATGTATGTATACATATACATACATATGGGTTTGTTTTGTATTGTATATATATTCTCTTTTAGGGGAGAAAACGAGACAAAAGTTGAAAAGAGAGATGAATACAAATGAAGGATAAGACAAGACAGCAACTGAAAGTGATGGCCAGTTGCATTTCTTCGTTTTTTTTTTTTTTATATTTTACAAATATAATTAATAAAAATATTAAATTGCATTACTGCTAAATGTTAATCAAAAAATGATACATTTACACACACTTATCTTTAAAGTTTTCCCAACTCTCTCATTGTAGCTACAGTGATGTACTGTAGCTCACTGTAGCTACAGTGAGAGAGTTGAGAAAACTTTAGGGATAAATGTGTGTAAGTGTATCATTGCTCAATGTTAATATCATTAAAATGGACCGGTAGATAGGTCTGATCGTGATTCAGTTTCGAATTAGAATCATTTGGAATATCTGGTTTTAGGTCCGGTTGTTTCGATTCCTCTTTTCGATGAATCAGCACCGTCGATTCTGAAATCCCGATTAAGTCTACATGTAGAATTAATGGTTGGAACATGTAGAAAATAATGTTTTCTTTAATGTTCGAAAACTCGATGTATAGTACGAGGCGATCACATATGTGAGGTGAGGCGGTCAGTCTTGAGGCGTCAGCCTCAATCCAAATATAGGAAAAATAATACAAATACATAAAATAAAATAAAAATATAATTTCATAAAATTGTCAAAATCAAATCATCCATCAAATTTAGATAATATAAAACATAACAAAATAGGGTTATGAAAAAAAAGGCTATTAATTTCTAAATAAGCTATCATTTGTGTCTACGGCATAAAATGTGGGTAAAAAGTTTCATATCCTTGATCATCATTTGAATTGTCATCCTCCAAAGTATCATTTGTTGGGGTTTTGGGCAAAATACTCGGGTTACGCAGCGGAATGCAGGAAAATCAAATTCTCATTTCTTTAATTTTCCTTAGGTAATTAAAATAAACTTATTTATTTTAATCACTCAATACTCAAAAACATAAATTTTTAACCCAGAAATCATAAATTTAGTAAATTACTATATAACACCAAAACTTTCCATTTTAATCATTTTAGTCCTAAATTGTTCAAAATAAGCTTAGGTGATTTCCAATCAAAATCAAAATGATTTGTACATCAAATATACATTAAAACAGAAATCTGAAAAATTTCCAGAATTTTCATTAATTACAAAAATGCCTCTAAACTTTACATTTTGATCATTTTAGTCATAATTTGTCAAATACATAATTAGGTGATTCCAAATCACTACCAAAATGATTTATACATGTTTTATACATGAAAATACAAATTGCAATTCAAGAAATCAATTTTTCCCAAATTACCGAGAGGTCCCTTAATTTTTCAGGATTTGCAATTTGGTCATTTTTAGTTCAAAACATGTCAAGATCAAATTCAATCAATCCCAAATTTAATATACATAATATATACATCAAATTACAACACATATACCCCAAATTTGGAAAAGATTATGAACCCTAATTTTACAATTTCCACAAATTGACAATTACACCAAATTAAACAAATTCAATACTTTAATTCAATCCTTACCACACCAAACAAGTATCACCACCATGAAACAACTCAAGAACAATTCTAAGTCATTTATGAGTGGCTAAGCAACTCTAGAATGACAACCAAATCATCTAATGACCAAAAGTGTGCTTATTAACCATTAATAAGCAAACTTTGTTCATATGAATGCATACATCTTTCATTCAAGCTTCCAAACTTCATAACACAAATAAAAAGAGAGTAGAGAAACAATATAACAACATATGTTGTAGCCAAGAACAAAAGAAACATTTTTCCTTTAAAGAAAAGTTGAAATTACTTACTAATTTTCAAGATTTCTCCATTTTCTTCTTGGTTTTTTCACTTTTCCTCTCAAGTCTCTTATGTTTTTTGTGTTTTTTAAAAGCTTAGAATCTTCAAGCAAATGAAAAATGAAACCCTTATATACTTAGGGTTGCAAATTTCGAAATTGGGCAAAAAAGGAAATTAGTATTTTGCAATTTTTAATCAAATTAAAAGGTAACAAAATTCAATTTGAACACCATTTCCATAAAGTAAATATACATGTGCACTAATCACATTTAGCCATTTAAAGACTTAATAATGATAAAGATAAATTTATTTAATTATTCTAATTATTTAACAATTAAATAATTAGATAATTACTTAATACAAATATCTAAATACATGTATCAAAATTACTTTAAATTTTCCATAATACATATATTTGGAACATGTTTCAAATACTTTATTTGACCAAAATTTAATGTGTATTTAATAAAATCAAGTATTTAATCCAAATACATATTAATTTAGAAATGACCGAATAGCCCCTTATGCATGTATCTTTTCGTTTAACTGTTAAACGATTTATAAATAATCAATATTATTTATAATAGTTGCCCTAGTGCTCTACGAGTATGTTTCATTACTGAGACTCTCTAGGTTCAGGCATATCCGTCAAGAAATCCAATTTCGTGTGCATATCTACCCACCCGTAAATTATGATGAACACGGATAAACTCTCTGAACCATACAGGTCGAGGTCATCGCATATGTATAATCCCTCCGTCACAGGTATTCAGATTATTCCAGAGATATAGATAAAAACGTCAAATCTCTATAGGTATAATCTTGTCGACGATTCTATTAGCAATCTCTTAATAACACTTAGAACTTACTTATACAGTGTACCACAGGCCCATGGATTTAACAGATTGTTAATTGCACATTGAATACCTATGCTCTATACACAGAACTGACGGATCATATCTTGATACGCACAAGATATCCTGAGGATCAGTCCACACCCAACGAACAGGCGGAGGTCTGATCTAAATAGATCGGTGACGTGACTGCCATCAAAGTGTGGAGGATACCTCATACATCCACAGTGGTATCTCAAGTCAAAGTACCACTATGCTCATTTGACCCGAGAAGATTCTTATTGACGTTGGTGTACCATTTATTAGGAAATCTTTGGTGAGTCGTTTAGTATTTATCCAATATAAACACTTACACGTCTATACGAGTCTCCTCATACTCATGGTTCATTGGGATAAACCATCGGACCAAGTCTCGATATGCGACGTGTACTGGTCTCAGCGGATTTTACTAACCGACCCGTGTTAGTAAATCTTGACCAGAAACTTTATTTGATAATATACTTTTAGTAGTGACATTTTCCAATGTCAATTACAAACTGCTTTGTAATTGTGCATTACATTATATATTATCGGGTTTTTGTATAATATATACATATCACTAAATCATATTTAGTTTCAATCTAATCGTAATTAGATCGAATATGTAAATAAAAGCAAGAAGTACTACCATAAATAAGTAATATTATGGAAAAATGAATTGTTTGTATTCATGAATCAGACATAAATACGATTCGGATCGGCACTCTGAGCACCAACCCTAACAATTTCTCTCACTTGCTCTAGTGCCAATATACGGTATCATATACACATATAAATATGTATCACATACGTATGGTCATCAAGAGCTGACCTAGCACTTAAGCGGTAGGCAACAACAAGTTAGCCCGCTATAACATATTGAGTTTGACCAACAAACCCAAAACGTTTCCTTTAAACAACATCATTCATATTTTGTATAACCTAAGTTATACATCAATATGACTCATATGCGATATCAATATTGTGCTATAACTATAGAATTTTCCAAGTATTTAAGGATCAGGTCCAAAATACTATGCAGACAACCGCAAGCATAGTACCAATATCAAAACTTCTAATTTATAAGGTCACTTTGTAACTTCATAAGTCAATACTTCATAAGTTACAATTAATTCTACTTATACAGTAAAATCATTCGTGACACTCCCACTACATCTTTTCTGAATCTTTATGACGTAGACCTTTTAACATTATAATTAGTCTAAAAACTAATCAGACCACCGTGGTTGCAAACTATATTCTCCATGAATAAGAAACTCGTTCTTAATATCTCAAAGATAACAAAGAACATGTTTCAGACATATCCTATAGTCTATAGCGTATCAAAATAGTTCGTAACAATTACGATTAAATTGATGTCTTTTAGTCGTACATAATATAGTATTCATTACGCCATCATCTTATTATGCATAAGATTGACTATATATTTTAATCAATTTCTCTTTCGACAAAGGAATCATCATTTACGAATGATGAATACAATATACAATATACACACTAACTGTCAAACAGTTATACTAAGTGTCAAACAGTTAGTCTTGATGTGTCTTTTATTAGATCATATCTAATGCACGACTAACGGGAATATCTCACAAATCTCTTGTTTTATATCATATATAAAACCTTATATCAAATATAACAAAACTACTCTCACTATTTTCACGGAGAAAAGAAGACTTAGGTAAACCTTTTACCTTATAAACATCTCATTATTACATTAATAATGATAATGTCGTTAGGATATACAATACTAGAAAGAAATTTGTACACTCCCACTAACCCTACTAACATATATGTATTTTCTATGCTTTGATAAAATCAGACAATCTGACTATTATCAAAATTAGAAAACACAGATTTCCGAAAAGCTTATCTGAGTCTACAATAGGCTCTATAAGCTAGTATATCAAACTGTGATCTTAGCAAAATATAAACTCCAGGGCCATTCTAGAATGAACTCTTCAAACAAAGAAATCACAATGGATCTCTTATTCGAAGAAATCATTCAGGAACGCCACTTTGCATTCTTTAGCCAAAATATATAGTTTAATATCAACATTAACCAACAGATCTTTAATTGTTCAATTAGTGTGACTAGAGACAAGTTTCCTCAGAATCTACAATAGATTGCTTAGTATAACTTTTCTCACTGTCATACTATAAAGGTCAAATCTTTAATAAGCTCATTTTGATTTTCTTGCGCAAACCATTTGCACATTTTATGAATGATTCATAATGAAAGCTTAATCAAGTTCAAAACATGATTGTAGTAAGCTACGAACAATCTTAGATCTATGGTTCAACGCTAACTTCTGAAACCGATATCAAATATCGCTCCCACTATAAGTTATAGGATAATTTTTTTCGATAAGAAAACAAGAGAACCATTAAGTATCAAATACTTTGTAAATGATTCTGACATCCTATTGGACTTATATGGAAGCTGTCTAAGGGTCTTTCATCTTATTAATTATGCAGTTCTATTTATAATTTATCACTCTCACATTTGACTTTAATAAGTCAAGTATTTTCTATAATGGTGAACATCTGATGTTATACACCAAGTAATAAAATAATTTTTTATTACTCGAGATCGTAGAAAATATATTCCATCAAATAAAATATAATATTCTATTAAATAGAATAAATGATAAACTTTTGCTTGTACCTCCAAGGCGCAAGTACTTTTCAGTTATAAAATTATTATACAAAAGAAAGATTCGAATCTCAAACTTTGAAAGATTCAAATTTTCTACCTATACATATCATATAGGTAACTGTAGAAACTAATGGAACCTTAATTAAAAGGACGAATTAAATTTACTGGAGCATATCCCCAAGAGTATTGAAACTAATTCGGTAATACTCAATATCAAGCGAATCAAATTATATAAGATTCAATTCCTCCCACTAATCAATTCCATAACAATGGAATCGTGAAGAATAATATTGAGTAAGAATCATATTCATTGAATAACCTTAAAACTAATTGCCATAAATTCATATGTTTGATCATATCAAACATTTTTGAACAATTCAAAGACTCACAATGAATTTTTAATGATATAGTTTTTCAAAACTTCAAATCGAATATCTTTGAACCAGACAAAATATTTTATCGCGTTTCATCAGAAACATATTAAAAGTTCTCGAACCATTCAAGACGTTCAATATTTGTTCTTTTAGAAACACGTAGCTAAGTCATGAAAACTCATTAACTAAGTTACAAAGTAAAGAAAACTATCCAAGGCAATTTCTAATTCATGAAACTACATACATCTAATGTATTAGTTTAATAAATTTATGGTCCAATGACGATCATTGGTTAAATGAGATTTAATCACTTCCTGAATACAATATTCATTAAATGGATAATGATATGTGGTGTGATCTCGTATCAGACCAACATTTACCATACAGAATAAGCATCTAATGCTTATGTGATAAAATCTCATAAAGCACTATTCTAAGTTATTTAGTTAACCGAATATTTTTCGTAATGTTTATCTCTTCATCAATGACAATACTAGTCGTATTAAAATATGAAATAATTATTTATAAAGAATAAGTAATTATCCAATAGTCGCAAGTTCTGATATCAAATATCAAAATAATTATTAAACAATATTTTAAAATAACTAGACGAGAGATCTGATATTCAATACCTATAGTTGTCGTATTGTGAGAATCGATATTCTCTACAAATAATTATACGCATCTCATTACTTTAGCTTTATTATTTGTTTTCAACCATTCACAACAATTACAAATAATTGATCAGTAAATTATGTTAGACATATGACCTATAAAGGTCACTAAAGCCAATAAATGTCATTATCAGATAAACAAATACTTAATGGGGTTTTCTTAATGCCAGTAAAGAATCTCGAAATATGAACCAATTCATGTCAATTTTTAATGCATAAGAAAATTATTCTCTCTAGTCCATTATATCCTAAAACGGATATCTATTTAGATTACCTATCATGACTTAGTAACTAAGGCACTAACCATCTTAATTTTCCTAGAAAATTGGAACAGCAGCTCCCGACGGTTTTGTCTAATCTAACAATATCCAAGCCTACTCTAAATCTAGAACCTATTCTAGAAATCTGCAACCATAAGGAAAGTCAGAAAACATATACAAATAATATGTATGTAGTGGATTAGAAGTTCAATTCTATCAACACAATAGAGTAAAGGAAACATAAGCTGCAATTTTCATAATATTACACATTGTCTTAGTTATAGAATTTTAAACCAAGCAGTGCCTCCCTCTATTTTACATAATACTGTAATCCCCAACGGAAAACGAGAATTCAATGATTAAATTGAATTCCATAGTGAGAGGTGGACCCTATGAATATATTTCGACTCACAGCTTTGGCACGTTCTCGCCTACGTATATTCATTAGGTAGATAACTCATTGTCAATCACTCACTAGTGACTCCTAGGTTCCGATCCTGATCGTTTCTTGTTTTGACAGCTTTGGCACGTTCACAAGGAGGCGTACCAAGGTTAAACTTGTCAATGATAAATTCAAGATACTTGCGTAGTCCTGACAGCTTTGACACGTTCAGGATTATCGTTTTCGCTTGAATTTATCTAGTATCACTTATACATCCGGTATGGATAAATTTCTATCAACTACACCCTCACTGCTTTGTCACTTTCTCGGATGCAGCCATAAAATAGATATCCATAAACCGTATTGATAAGACGAACTAAGAAATATGCATCCAATGCATATTACTTTAAAACCTTATTAAAAAGGGATTTTTCCGTAAAAATTTTACGTATTTAATTTAATCAAATTAAATAAATACAAGCATGCATAAAGTAAGGAAAAAATTAACCATTAAATTTAAAGGAATATTCACATCATGTTTTCAGGTTCAGACCTATTCTCATACCATTTTTGTTGGGATTTTGGGCAAAATACACGGGTTACGCACGGAATGTGGGAAAATCAAATTTTCCCATTTCTTTAATTTTTCTTAGGTATTTAAAATAATTTATTTTAAATCACTTAATACTCAAAACATAAATTTTTAACCCAGAAATCATAAATTCAGTAAATTGCCATATAATCCTAAAACTTTCCATTTTAATCATTTTAGTCCTAAGTTGTTCAAAATAAGCTTAGGTGATTTCTAATCACAACCAAAATGATTTATACATCAAATCTACATTAAAACATAAATCTGAAAAATTTCCAGATTTTTCAGTAATTACATAAATGCCCCTAAACTTTGTATTTTGATCATTTTAGTCCTAATTTGTCAAATACATAATTAGGTGATTCCAAATCACTACCAAAATGATTTATACATGTCTTATACATGAAAATACAAATTGCAATTCAAGAAAATAATTTTTCCCAATTACCGAGAGGTCCCTTAATTTTCCGGGATTTGCAATTTGGTCATTTTTAGTTCAAAACATGTCAAGATCAAATCCAATCAATCCCAAATTTAATATACATAATATATACATCAAATTACAACACAAATATAAAAAGCCCCAAATTTGGAAAGGGTTATGAACCCTAATTTTACAATTTCCACAAATTGACAATTACACCAAATTAAACAAATTCAATACTTTAATCCAATCCTTACCACACCAAACAAGTATCACCACCATGAAACAACTCAAGAATAATTCTAGGTCATTTATGAGTGGCTAAGCAACTCTAGAATAACAACCAAATCATCTAATGACCAAAGTGTGCTTATTAACCATTAATAAGCAAACTTTGTTCATATGCATGCATACATCTTTCATTCAAGCTTCCAAACTTCATAATACAAACAAAAAGAGAGTAGAGAAACAAAAGAACAACATATGTTGTAGCCAAGAACAAAAGAAACATTTTTCCTTTAAAGAAAAGTTGAAATTACTTACTAATTTTCAAGATTTCTCCATTTTCTTCTTGGTTTCTTCACTTTTCCTCTCAAGTCTCTTATGTTTTTTGTGTTCTTTAAAAGCTTAGAATCTTCAAGCAAATGAAAAATGAAACCCTTATATACTTAGGGTTGCAAATTTCGATATTGGGCAAAAAAGGAAATTAGTATTTTTCAATTTTTAATCAAATTAAAAGGTAGCAAAATTCAACTTGAACACCATTTCCATAAAGTAAATATACATGTGCACCAATCACATTTAGCCATTTAAAGACTTAATAATGATAAAGATAAATGTATTTAATTATTCTAATTATTTTATAATTAAATAATTAGATAATTACTTAATACAAATATCTAAATACATGTATCAAATTTACTTTAAATATTCTATAATACATCTATTTGGAACATGTGTCAAATACTTTATTTGACCAAAAGTTAATGCGTATTTAATAAAATCAAGTATTTAATCCAAATACACATTAATTTAGAAATGACCGAATAGCCCATTATGCATGTATCTTTTCGTTTAATCGTTAAACGATTTATAAATAATCAATATTATTTATAATAGTTGCCCTATTGCTCTACGAGTATGTTTCATTAGTGAGACTCTCTAAGTTCAAGCATATCCGTCAAGAAATCCAATTTCGTGTGTATAATCTACCCACCCGTAAATTATGACGAACACGGATAAACTCTCTGAACCATACAGACTGAGGTCATCGCATACGTATAATCCATCTGTCACATGTATTCGGATTATTCCAGAGATATAGATAAAAATGTCAAATCTATATAGGTATAATTCTGTCGACGATTCTATTAGCAATATCTTTATAACACTTAGAACTTACTTCTACAGTGTACCACATGCCCATGGATTTAACAGATTGCTAATTGCACATTGAATACATATGCTCTGTACACAGAACTGACGAATCCTATCTTGATACGCACATGATATCATGAGGATCAGTCTACACCCAACGAACAATCGGAGGCCTGATCTAAATAGATCGGTGACGTGAATGCCATCAAAGTGTGGAGGATACCTCATACATCCAATATCTCAAGTCAAAGGACCACTATGCTTACTTGACCCAAAAAGATTCCTATTGACATTGGTGTACCATCTATTAGGAAATTTTCGGTGAGTCGTTCAGTATTTATCCAATATAAACACCTACACGTCTATACGAGTCTCCCCATACTCATGGTTCATTGGGATAAACCATCGGACCAAGTCTCGATATACGACGTGTACTGGTCTCAGCGGATTTTACTAACCGACCCGTGTTAGTAATGTTAGACAATTATGACCAATAGCGTCACTATTTGTAAAAGACCTTGTGGTTTTTGTACAAATTAATTGTGTAGCAATGGAAATTGCATTTTATCATTTTGTAATTTGATTACTTAAATATATAAATGATAAAAGTCCCTATGATTAGTTCCGGATTATAAGATATGAGAAGTATCAATCCATAAAGGTTTAATCATTAAATATCTCTAGTCGTAGTATTATCGAGACTGGACATCGGTAATGCGAAATAGACTAGTATTGCACTTGTGCGTGTTATGGAAGCGTAACAACATAGTTCTCATATATTTAAGTATTGAATACTTATGCAAGTGTGATAGGAGGTTGTGTTTACCGATGGTATGAAAACAGCTTTGCTCTGGATAGATCTCGCTGTGGGAACACAGAAACTGGGCGACGCATGCTGTTCCAGGCTCGTGGCCCGGTTGGGAGTACGGCTGCCCGCGGGGGACTAAACTGGAGAATAATGGAGTCGCCACTCGGTGTGAACCAGGACAAAAATTTAAGGCCGCACTCACCCATCGCAAGGGAATACCTCAAACCGTTGGGTTCAGAATGATCCCTTACTTATGCCACTTGTAATGAAATGATTTGTGCATTAATTTAATCGAATCTACGCAACATATTTCCAAGAGTATTCTACTTTTAAATTCACATGCATGAAGGTAATCATAACGACAAACATACAATATTTTCATAAGCATATTATATTTGATCATAGGCATGCCAGTGGATAGTAATTGTACAATCACGTATGAAAGCAAATCGAAATAATGGCAAGCATATAACTTCATGAACATATTGAATGGATGAATGCGGAAGCATAAGTAGGTAACTACCGTGTAAACATGCATCATGGAAATGAACATGTAATCTTGTGAACACAATGAATGACTAAATGCGAGAACATGAACAATCAAAAAGGCAAATGACAAAATGAGTAACCATGTTTGGGATGTTTTGAAAGAGGGTCTGTTTACCGTGGTCGTTCGTGCGACGTTCGTATCCGCGTTTGAACGGTAAACAGAAGGTTCGCGTTCGAGTAGCGTTCGTAAACGAGTTCGAACGGAAATAAAACAGAATTCTCACGTTCGTATGGCGTTCGGAAACGCGTTCGAACGGAATGAGACCTGATGCATGATAAGGCAAAATGTATGCGCGTTCGAGTTGCGTTCATAAACGCGTTCGAATGGTAAATAGAAGGTTCGCGTTTGTATAGTGTTTGAGAACGCGTTCGAATGGGACCAGACCTGATGCATGATAAAACAAAGGAAATACGTGCGTGTTCGAGTAGCGTTAGTAAACGCGTTCGAACGGTAAACAGAAGGTTCGCGTTCGTATAGCGTTCGTAAATGCGTTCGAACGAACTGAGACAGAAAACATGTGTTCGTGCGGCGTTCTGAAACACGTTCGAACGGGGTCACAACAGTGACCTCAAAAAACAGTAAACAACATGACACATACGTGAACGGGTGAATAGATGACACCTAATAAATAATAACGGGCTACAAGGCACGGCAAAGCATCGCGGTAAATGATTTTAACCCCTCGACATAGAAGACTTTAATCCAACTTACTAAGCCCATGCGCTAATAACATAGTGCACATAAAAATAAAGACAACAATGTCAGACTTTGTATATCCGATTGAACACATCTTACATTCAACCGAATATACATCATCCGGCGCGGCGAAGCATCGTGGTAAAGGATTTTAACCTCTCGAAACGGAAGACCTTTAATCCGACTTACTAAGCTCATGCGCTAATGACATAATGCATATAAAAATATAGAAAACAACATCGGACTTTGTATACCCGATTGAACACATCTTACTGTGGGAACACAGGATCTGGGCGACGCATGCTGTCCCGGGCTCGCAGCCCGGTCGGGAGTACGGAGTAGCCACGGGGGACTAAACCGGAGTATAATGGAGTCGCCACCCGGTGTGAACCGGGAAAATGAGATTTAAGGCCGCACTCACCCCTCGCAAGGGAATACCTTAAACCGTTGGGTTCGGAATGGTCCCTTACTTATGCCACTTGTAATGAAAGGATTTATATAATAATTTAATCAGGCTTAAGTAACACTTATTTCTAAGAATATCATGCTTCTAAATTCACATACATACATCAACAAGTTCATCTAAATTTATATGTAACACATATTCGAATTTACATACAGCCTATTTGCATGTAATCTATGTCTCAATTTGCATACATAAGGATTATCATACGGCAAGCATACAAGTTAATGAACGCATTGGTGGACACAGAAGCGCAAACAAATAGCATTCTTACTAGCATGCATATTAAGAAAAGATATTTAAGCGCATAACAGAAATAGACAACTAGAGAGGTAATACAAATGCATAACGTAAAAAATGGTAATTATGCGCTAAGATGGACATGTCGTAATATGATGTAAGAGGATCTGTTTACCGTGGGCGTTCGTGCAGCGTTCGTATACGTGTTCGAACGGTAAACAGAAGGTTCTCGTTCGAGTAGCGTTCGTAAACGCGTTTGAACGGAAATGAAACAGAATGCTCACGTTCGTATGGCGTTTGTGAACGCGTTCGAACGTAAATGAAACAGAATACTCACGTTCGTATGGCGTTCGTTAACGCGTTCGAACATAGATGAGACCTGATGCATGATAAGGCAAAATGCATGCGCATTCGAGTTGCGTTCGTAAATGCGTTCGAACGGGAACAGACCTGATGCATGAAATGGGACGCAATACATAAATGGCAAATAGTACAATGCGAGGCGCGGCGAAGCATCGTGGTAAAGGATTTTAACCTCTTCAATTAGAGGACCTCTCATCGCACTTACTAAGCCCATGCGCTCGATCGCATCATGCATACAAACATAAAGACAATCATATCAAACTAAGTATGCCCGATTGAAAACATCTTACATCCAACCGAACACACATCAACCGGCACGGCAAAGCATCGTGGTAAAGGGCTTTAACCCCTCCCCATATGGGATCTTTCATTCCACTTACTAAGCCCATGCGCTTGATTGAACCATGCATAAAAACATAAAGACAATCATATCAAACTAAGTATACCCGATTGAACACATCTTACATCCAACCGAACACACATCAACCGGCGCGGCAAAGCATCGTGGTAAAGGGCTTTAACCCCTCCCCATAGGGGATCTTTCATTCCACTTACTAAGCCCATGCGCTTGATTGAACCATGCATAAATAAGCAACATGCAGAATTCAAGTGATGAAAATAAAAAACAAAGCAACACAAAACAAAAGAGGGTGCCGTTTACTCAAGCGGTACGTGGAGTTGTATCCCAAGTACAGACCGCACTACCGTCCATTCGGATTCGGCTACAGAATTTACGTCTGGTTTCCATCCTATATACCAAAGAGACGACACTCTTCCATTCATCCAATACCCACAACACACATCATACACAAACAAGATTTAACAAATAAGTAAATACAATCAAAATAAATAACAAAAATCAAATAAGAGAGTGTGAAAAGTATCCTCAAGTCTAACCTTTTAAATCACCTCTCGGATTGTACGGCACACGGTCGTCGGAGGGTGGATGCTTGACCGGCGTAAACACACACGTATAACGCAAGCGCACGTATCGTTCAAGTAGTATAAAAATATCGATCCCACGAGGACTTAATATCAAAACTATTAATTTTATGAGGTCAAATGATTACTAGTATCTAACAGATTGTTTGATTGATTGATTTGAAATGGTGACGATTCTAAATTTAAAAGCAAGTAAATAAAATTGTCAAATATGTTTTAAAGAATTCAATATTAAAAACTATCTAGGGTGTGATTTCTTCCAATATCATTTTAAAGATGAAGTGATTATCTTAAAGTTGGGTAATATATTGATTTATTAACCTGGAACACTAAATTATGTGTAAGCCTCTGTCGATGGTCAGACACAAATACCCAGTTTAACCCATTGAACCATATGTCTATGTCAACCAAATTATCTGGATTCATTAAGTTTAAGTTCCAATTATGGCTACCCCCCCGCCGACAGGTATATTCCTATCCTGTAAGGAAATCTATTAAAGGGTTATCTATCCTCAAGGAAGATCGTGGGCTATTAAGTCTAAGGTCTTAAACCTAAAATCCCTATGTCTAGTTCATTTTAGATTTACCAGTTCAATTTTATTAATGGCCAGTTAATAAAAAGCATTAGGATTAAGACTCAATAAATAAACCTGTATATTACCCAAACTATAATTTAACCCCTTATAAACCGGTGATATTGGATTTCATCACAACCCCAGATAACTGGCTTAGTTACGACACATATTTACAGGTGGTAAAAAAAACTTAAATAAAATAAAAGACATAAAGTAAAATACTGAAAAGTAAATGCTGAAATTAAATACTGAAAATTAAATGCTGAAAGTAATTACTGAAAGTAAATTGCTGAAAGTAAATTGCTGAAAGTAAATTACTGAAAAGTAAAAACTGAAAATTAAAGAAAGAAAAGTACTGTGCGTAAAAGTAAATTGCGGAAAGTAAAAACTGAAAAGTAAAGAAAAGAAAATGCGAAAGCGAAAATTAATTACTAAAAGCTTTAATAAACAAACAAGATACAATCTTCTTAGTATTCTTAAGGAATTCCTTAGAAGAAAGTATGAATTTTACAAATGAAATGGCTTGGTATTTATAGGCAAAATTTTGCCACCATCAAATCATCCACCAAATAAATTATTAATTGCTCCACTAATTGCTTATCTAATTGCTCCACCAAATCCATTATTGCTCCACTAATTTCTTATCTTGTTTGGTGGTGATTTGATAATTTTTATTAATTATTTATTAATTAATATTTTGCTTTGAAAATGATTGATAATGACTTTTAATAATTACACTCCACACACTTCTGGATGGTTCATCAATTTCGGTCATGAAATCATCAGAATTAAAATATTTTCTCTTTCAAAGTTGTAGATCTTGGAGTCTTCTTTAATCTGGAACTTGAATCAGCCCAATCCGATATCTGAGTAAGAAGTTATGCCCAAAATACAACAGATGCGCAAAACTGGAATTTCCAAAACTGCACTTCGTCAAAAACGCCCTTTCAAGTTTCCAATCTCCAAAATTAATATATCAAGTCCAATAATTGCCCTTATTTGATCCACATTTCATCCTAAATGATTTCATTAAGTCCCTATTATTTTATCTGCAAAATAAAATAAAATAAAATATCAAACGTTCATCAAACCCGAGAAACTAAACAAAATATTAAGTAAAAGGGGCGGTAAATATTGATATATTTTCCGCTCATCACACCCCCAAACCTAACATTTTGCTAGTCCTCGAGCAAAACAACAAAATAAAATACAAGAAATAATTAAAATTAAACTAAGCCACTTTCGTAGGGATCACGGTTGCATTTAGCGTATGCAACAAGCCTTTAAACCCCTAGGTGTCCCTAGTGGACGAGTTGTAGTCTCGTGAGGGTTTACAGCAATGACACCCCAAAAATTTTACAAAAGTAAAAAGGTAGTAAAACTAATGCACACAAAAGCAAAAAGACAAGTGAAAAGAGAATAAAGAAGATAGTGACTAATCAGGTGAAACTTCTACTCCAAGTTACTAGTTGTTTTGTTTTTTTTCTAAATTACCGAATAAGTAAATTCTCCGATTATATTTACCATTCTCCATATACACAGCTAACATAATATTAAACAACTCATTTTTGCCCACAACAGTCACAAGTGCAGTTGATAAGAGAGTAATATTTTTGTCCTAAAGTTCTATCAGATTTAACACCTTTTGGTAGCAATGGAATAATTTTTCTCATTTTTCTGATTTTTTCTTTGATTTTTTCTTTTTCTATTTTTTATTTATATGCAATATCTTCCATCTATGTAGCGAGTGTTGGGTCGGTGGCTCCCAAACCAGTTGGCTTTAGGGCACCAGGTGTTAAGACACCCCTACAGACTTAATTACCCAGACTTCAAATATATATATTTTTGCAGCATCTTCGATCCATGTAACGAGCTTTGGGCCAGTGACTCCCAAACCAGTTGGCTTTAGGGCACTAGGTGTTAAAACCCCCTTACAGACTTAATAACTCGGATCTCAGACGTTTTTTTTTTTTTTTTTTTTTTTTTTTTTTTTTTTTTTTACTCCATTGCTTTTTGAGATGCTTCCTCCAATTAAACTAGAGCACTGAATATTACAAACTTTTCAATTTTAACTCATGTCCGTATGTTACTATATATGTTGATAATACCTGTCAACTGAGCATATGAAGATTCCTTTTTAGTCAGTTTTAAGGAGAATTCACAAATTAAATAATTCAAAATGAAATAACAAAAATTAACTTGTTTCGAAATAGGTTTGAGATACGTCTCAGGAGTGGAAACTCCTTACTCAGCTATCTCTTACCAATTTCACCTTTTTAGTCAATTAAAAAACACAATATTTTTGTAATTTTTGAAACTTTTTCAATTTTTTTGTATTTTTCGAAAAATTTTGGACTAAAAAATAAATAACACACAAACTAAAAACAAGGTACTGATCAACTAATTCCCTCCCCCAAACCTAAATGAGACATTGTCCCCAATGTCTTAAACAGTAAAAGGAGAGTTAAGAAGGTTGTACCTGGTTAGCTGAAAATCTACAGGAAATTAAAGGTTAAGATCCAGATTAATCCGACGCCTCTTACCACGATCGTCCTCGACCAATTTATCTTTGAAAGGATAGGGTCAACTTGTGGTTCATAGGCTATGAGTTGGTCTATTAGATCCGGAGCAGTTCTGGCAGTGAAGAGGAGTTCTTTCATAGGTTTTGACACGAACCCATTTCTCCGAGCATCATCAAGAAACACACAAAGAAAATCATAAAATCCATCAACATTAAACAGTCCAAGTGGTTTCTGGTGTATGTTCAGGTTCGCCCAAGATAGTACAATAAAAATTTCCTCCAATGTGCCCAAGCCACCTGGCAAAGCAATAAAAGCATCAGCACGGTTAATCATTTCTACCAATCGTTCAGACATACCTGGCACCATCAGTTCCTCTCCGTTTGATGATCAATAAGATTTGCCTCTGCCAAGGTTTTGGGATGATTCCCAAAACGTGACTGCCCCCTTCCTGTACAGCCTTTGAAACGATCCCCATAAGTCCGAGATTGCCTCCGCCATATATTAAGTGCATATTTCTTGCAGCTAAGACTCGACCCAATTCCTGTGCTGCTTCTATGTATTGTGGCTTAGTTCCAACACTAGTACCGCAAAATACACAGATATTTTCAACTCGTCTTCTTGAAGTGGCTTCCATTTTTTTATGTATTTCTTTCTCAACTCGGGATGCCTTCAAAAGTGCAATGACGGGCTGAATTTATAGTACCTGAAAAGGGTGAGTAAAAATAGCACAAGTATCTTCCAGAGGACGATTAGTAGCGAAATAATATCGTGATAGTCAAAAAGGTCTGGATCCTGTCGGAGAAAATAAAAGAAAACAATAAAACAAATCACAATTATTAGAAAAGACAAAAAGATATAATATTTACAAGAAAAGTAATGGCTTGATTGACGTCTATGCGTCAGGGACAAGCTTCCCATCCAATTTTCTTATAATTGGCAAACAGGGTCTTTTTGAGTCAGATTCCCAAGACTTAACTGTTGTCTTTCTTTTAGAAATTGTGTATGTAATTTGCGAATGGCTATATGAACATATCCACTGGGATGCGTCTCAAGAGTCGAAGATAGATCATCTAAAGACTCCTTACTCAAGCCATCCCTAATGAATTTAATTTTGTCTTCGCGATTATCAGACACCATTCCTAAAGAACGACAACGAGTATTACAATTAAATCGTGCACATTTGAAAAAACAAACACCATTTGCTTAGCTCTGCTACGTTTCTTTGCGTATGTGCTTCTTCCTAAACCAGGCAGATGTGAAATAAAAGAGTCAGAAGACTCACCTGCCAATCGGACTCGTGCTTCAATTACCCAACGAATATCATTAGGAACACCGTGAATTGTCAGTAACCTCATCCGTTCCAAACGAGCTTTGTAAACTTTCATCAGAGATTTTTGAGGGAGAGAAGGAAATTGCTTGCGAAGATTTGCGAGAGCATCTTCCATTTTGAAATGACTAATCCTGCAAAAATTAAACACACAAAAATAAAACACACCAAATCATAATATATACACAAATTGCATGGGTTGCCTCCCTGCTAGCGCTAAGTTTAAAGTCGTCAGCCAGACATGACTTCTCGAACGTTAAGCTGGATCTGAAAGTGTAACACTTTCTTTTTGTCGCTCAAATGATTCTCCCCAGTAGTGCTTGACACGCTTGTTTTTAACCTTGAAAGTTTTGTTAGCGTCAGAATCATGTATCTCAACTGCTTTATTTGGTAAAACTTTGGTGATCACAAATGGACCTGACCACCGTGATTTTGGCTTCCATGGGAAGATTTTCACCCTTGATTTGTTTAACAGTACCTTCTGCCCTGGTTCCAGTTGTATGCGCACTAACTTCTCATCATGTCTTTTCTTGCCCTTTTCTTTGTACAATTTGGCATCTTCAAAAGGCTGATTGTGAAATTCCTCCAATTCGTTGAGCTGGTGGAACTTTTTCTCTTCTGTTGCTTGTAGAGCAAGAATTGGCTCTTTCAGTGCAAAAGATGCTTTATCTTTAGGCTCCACAGGCAATTGACATGTTTTAAGTTTGTCAGTAGAACTTTGCATTGCATTGGAGTTCTGAATGGTACTGTGTATCACATCGAGTTTGAAACATTCCTCCTTCTTTTCATCATCTGGGAAATTCATGGCCTTGAAAACATTGAATGTTACTTCTTGGTCCTGTACCCTCATGGTTAATTCTCCTTTTGTATATCAATAATGGTTCGACCTGTAGCCAAGAACGGTCTCCCGAGGATGATTGGCACGTCTGCGTCTTCCTCCATATCAAGGACAATAAAATCTGCTGGGAAAATGAATTTGTCAACCTTGACCAGCACAATCCTCAACTACGCCTCTTGGAAATACGAGCGTTCTATCAGCAAGTTGCAGTGAGACTGAAGTTGGCATGTTTCTCTGTCTGTAATTTCCTGAAAATAAAAGAAAAAGGCATCAAGTTAACACTAGCACCTAAATCACATAAAGCCTTACCAAAGTTATGTTCTCCTATGACGCAAGGAACAGTGAAACTGCCAGGATCTTTCAACTTTGGGGGAAGTTTCCTCTGAATGATAGCACTGCATTCTTCTGTTAATGCTACTGTCTCGTAATCCCCCAATCTCCGCTTTCGTGAAAGAATATCTTTCATGAATTTGGCATAGGTGGGCATTTGTTCCAACGCTTCTGCAAATGGAATGTTGATATGCAGCTTTTTGAAGATCTCCAGAAACCGGGAAAATTGCTTGTCCAATTTATTCTTCTGAAGACGTTGAGGAAAAGGTGGAGGTGGAGTGATCTGTTCTTTTTCCTTTGCTTCTTTTTCTTCCATTTGTTGCTTTATTTCTTTTGGAACTTCCTCAGCAGTTGAATTGACTCCAACATCTTTGTTGATTTCAGTACCGCTCTTTAACATGATGGCATGACATTGTTCCTTCCCCATGTTTCTTGGATTTGGCTCTGTGTTGCTGGGAAGGGTACCTGGCGGTCTGTAACTCTGAGCATTTGCCAGTTGTCCCATTTGATTCTCTAGTGCTTTAATAGAAGCAGATTGACTTTGAATTAATGCCGCTTGAGATTGAAATATAGCATCATACTTTTTTAACTGAGTCAGCACTTCTGTTATGCCTGGTTCATTTGTCTGCTCCTGGCTTTTGTTCTGCTGTTGGAATTCAGATGGTGGATAGTTCTGCTGTTGAAATCCTGGTGGTGGATTGTTCCTTTGTCCAGAATTGTTGCTCCATGAAAAATTGGGATGATTCCTCCACCCTGGGTTGTAGGTGTTGGAATATGGATTGTTTCCCTGTCTGTTAAAATTGTTGACATAATTCACCGTTTCTTCAGTTGAGTTGGCTCTGGTGCTCCTCCATATGTTGAACTTGTTGCTCCAATATTGCTTTGAGTTTGAGAGTCTCCATGAATTTGCATATCTGGTCCAGTTTGGCACTAACTGCTGTGTTGGCTCCAACTTCATAAATTCCTGCAATTCTTTGAATCAAGCTCCTTTCTGTTGGCCACAAGGAATTGTTATTGGCCATCTCTTCGATTAGGTCCCAGGCTTGATCTTCTCCTTTTGACATCAAAGCTCCTCCAGCAGCAGCATCAATAGTGGTTCTCATCAATCCAGAAAGTCCATTATAGAAAGTTTGGACTTGAAGCCATTTTGGAATCTCATGGTGAGGACATTTCCGGAGCAGATCTTTGTATCTTTCCCAAGCTTCGTACATGGATTCTGAATCTTGCTGCACAAATGATGTGATGTCATTTCTCAGTTTTGCTGTTCTGGCTGGTGGAAAGTACTTTGCAAGGAATTTGGTGGCTAGGGTGTTCCATGTTGTGATGGAACCTGCTGGTAGTGAATGTAGCCAGGCCTTTGCTCTGTCTTTCAAAGAGTATGGAAACCACGCAATCTCATTGCTTCTTCAGCTCCTCGGTTGTAATTGAAAGTGCCGCAAACTTCCAGGAAGTTGCTGATGTGGGCGTTAGGATCTTCAGTTGCATTCCCTCCAAATTGAACTGACTGCTGAATCATCTGAATGCATGTTTTGATGTCACACGCATTTGCTGGTAAGGGAGGAAGTACAATACATGAAATGAGTCTGTCAACCATCGGAATGGTTCTGTCTCGAATGGGAATTGGTGGTGCAACGATCAAAGGTTCAGGTTCCATGTTGACTAAAGCTTCTTGGCCTTCTCGCCTTTCTCTTCTCAACTGTCTGATGGTTCTTTCAATTTCTAGGTCAAGTGGTCGGAGTTCAAAGCTTCTGGTTCGTCTCATGAAGTGTCTAAGAACCTTTAACACAAGAAAACAGAAATAATAAGTAAAAAGAAATTAGATACAAGTAAAGGTATCTAACCCCTAACTAATAGTAAAAGATAACTAAGTCCCCGGCAACGGCGCCAAAAACTTGACCGGCGTAAACACACGTATAACGCAAGCGCACGTATCGTTCAAGTAGTATAAAAATATCGATCCCACGAGGACTTAATATCAAAACTATTAATTTTATGAGGTCAAATGATTACTAGTATCTAACAGATTGTTTGATTGATTGATTTGAAATGGTGACGATTCTAAATTTAAAAGCAAGTAAATAAAATTGTCAAAAATATGTTTTAAGAAAATTCAATATTAAAAACTATCTAGGGTTGTGATTTCTTCCAATATCATTTTAAAGATGAAGTGATTATCTTAAAGTTGGGTAATATATTGATTTATTAACCTGGAACACTAAATTATGTGTAAGCCTCTGTCGATGGTCAGACACAAATACCCAGTTTAACCCAATTGAACCATATGTCTATGTCAACCAAATTATCTGGATTCATTAAGTTTAAGTTCCAATTATGGCTACCCCCGCCCCCGACAGGTATATTCCTATCCTGTAAGGAAATCTATTAAAGGGTTATCTATCCTCAAGGAAGATCGTGGGCTATTAAGTCTAAGGTCTTAAACCTAAAATCTCCTATGTCTAGTTCATTTTAGATTTACCAGTTCAATTTTATTAATGGCCAGTTAATAAAAAGCATTAGGATTAAGACTCAATAAATAAACCTGTATATTACCCAAACTATAATTTAACCCCTTATAAACCGGTGATATTGGATTTCATCACAACCCCAGATAACTGGCTTAGTTACGACACATATTTACAGGTGGTAAAAAAAACTTAAATAAAATAAAAGACATAAAGTAAAATACTGAAAAGTAAATGCTGAAATTAAATACTGAAAATTAAATGCTGAAAGTAAATTACTGAAAGTAAATTGCTGAAAGTAAATTGCTGAAAGTAAATTACTGAAAAGTAAAAACTGAAAATTAAAGAAAGAAAAGTACTGTGCGTAAAAGTAAATTGCGGAAAGTAAAAACTGAAAAGTAAAGAAAAGAAAATGCGAAAGCGAAAATTAATTACTAAAAGCTTTAAATAAACAAACAAGATACAATCTTCTTAGTATTCTTAAGGAATTCCTTAGAAGAAAGTATGAATTTTACAAATGAAATGGCTTGGTATTTATAGGCAAAATTTTGCCACCATCAAATCATCCACCAAATAAATTATTAATTGCTCCACTAATTGCTTATCTAATTGCTCCACCAAATCCATTATTGCTCCACTAATTTCTTATCTTGTTTGGTGGTGATTTGATAATTTTTATTAATTATTTATTAATTAATATTTTGCTTTGAAAATGATTGATAATGACTTTTAATAATTACACTCCACACACTTCTGGATGGTTCATCAATTTCGGTCATGAAATCATCAGAATTTGAAAATATTTTCTCTCTTCAAAGTTGTAGATCTTGGAGTCTTCTTTAATCTGGAACTTGAATCAGCCCAATCCGATATCTGAGTAAGAAGTTATGCCCAAAATACAACAGATGCGCAAAACTGGAATTTCCAAAACTGCACTTCGTCAAAAACGCCCTTTCAAGTTTCCAATCTCCAAAATTAATATATCAAGTCCAATAATTGCCCTTATTTGATCCACATTTCATCCTAAATGATTTCATTAAGTCCCAATATATTTTTATCTGCAAAATAAAATAAAACATATCAAAACGTTCATCAAACCCGAGAAACTAAACAAAATATTAAGTAAAAGGGGCGGTAAATATTGATATATTTTCCGCTCATCAATGCTCCGCAATCTTTCGTTTCACTGGTTCACTGCTCTCGTTCGTTGTCTCACTGTTGGGAGTCGTCGTTCTCCGTCTTTTCTGCTGCTTTTGACTCCGATTTGCTACTGTTCGGCCTCTGTTTTGCTGCTCACTGTCAGGTCACCTGTTTTGACGTTTCGACGGACTGTTCCAAGTTTTTGTGTGGTTCTTAGTGCAGTCTTGTGTGATTATTTAAGGATTATGAATGCAGTTTTTTTTATGTTATTACTTTAAGTTTTTTAGGGAATGTTTTAAGAGGATTTTTCTGCTGTATAGGGGTGGTTTGGGCGTGATTTGGCTACTGTAGGGGGTGGTTTGGGCGTGATTTGGTACTGTTTTTTTTAGTGTTAAAGGGGCTGCTATATTAGGGTATGATTTCGGCAATGGAGAGTGAGGATGAAGAGAACTTTTTCTTGTTATTTTCTTGAGTGGCTAGGGCTCTGGTGTGTTGTGATTTGTGTGAGTGAGCTAATGGAAAGAGGTTGGAAATTCTTTGCTTCTTTTCTTTTGTAATGGGCGTGCACTAGGGGGAGAGGAATGCCTTGGAGATGTGTTGTTTATATAGAGAATGGCTAGGGCTTCACTTTGTCTCACAAGGAAGTGATTTGGTGTATTAAATGGAGGATTTGATTTGGTGTTGAGCAAAGAAAGTCAAAGATTGAGGGGGGACAAATCTTGGCTAGATTAGGAATACAAAATATTTAATTTGTTATGATTGATTTTAATTAGGCATGACATCTTTTTAATTTAGTATGTGATTTGTTTTAGTTAGGAGTTATATATTTGATTTATCTTTATTAGGTATGATTATATTTTGTGTTTTATTTAATTGGTAAATGGTTTAAATATTTTATTTAATTCAATGTTTAATTTAATTAAGATTTAATTTAATTTCCATGTGTTTTAAATGTGTTTTATTAATTGGGATGTTTTTATGGGCTTTGGTGGGTTAATTGGGCTTGGGTGTGAGGCTAGCAGCAAAACCAGAATTACTGACACCGTTCGAACGCCTCCTCGAACGCGGCCGAAACGCCCGGAATCTGTTTGACGTTCGAACAAAGTAACGAACGCAGCACGAACGAAAACAGTGAACTTGTGAAATGAATCTGATGACGTACTTATTCTGAATTTCCCCTTCCGACGTCCGTTTCTCGTGACTTCCGTGACTTAAAAGGTAGTGCCTTCAAATGAGACTCATCATATGGACTTATATGCAAAATACAGTGCCTACAGTCGCCCCCACTTTGATGGGACTTGTGTAATGTGCAACAGTGACAATCCTATCAAAGTTATGCAATGCATTTTCACTTACCTGGCGCGCCAACTGCCTCTTGACTTTCCACGTGTTGAGTTGATTTGGGTGGTGAGGTGCTGCGACCCCTGGTTCATTCCCGAACCGCTGTGATGTGGTCCATTCCCGAACAGTTACCGTGAGGTGGTCCATTCCCGAACAGTTACCGTGAGGTGGTCCATTCCCGAACCGTGTTTCCATTCTTGGAGTGCCATTCTCGGCTTGTGATGTAATGGGCCTCAACCCTAGGACTCATCCCCAAAACTGATAGTGATGTGGGCCTCGACCCTCGGGATTCATCCCAAACTGATACTGATGTGGGCCTCGACCCTCGGGATTCATTCCTAAAACTGATTCTGAAGTGGGCCTCGTCCCTAACTGCTACTGATATGGGCCTCGCCCCCAGACTGATACTGATGTGGGCATCGACCCTCGGGATTCATTCCTAAAACTGATGCTGAAGTGGGCCTCGGCCATAACTGCTACTGATATGGGCCTCGCACCCAGACTGATACTGATGTGGGCCTCGACCCTCAGGATTCATTCCTAAAACTGATGCTGAAGTGGGCCTCGGCCCTAACTGCTACTGATATGGACCTCGCCCCCAGACTGATACTGATGTGGGCCTCGACCCTCGGGATTCTTCCTAAAACTGATGCTGAAGTGGGCCTCGGCCCTAACCGCTACTGATATGGGCCTCGCCCCCAGACTGATACTGATGTGGGCCTCGACCCTCGGGATTCATTCCTAAAACTGATGCTGAAGTGGGCCTCGGCCCTAACTGCTACTGATATGGGCCTCGCCCCCAGACTGATACTGATGTGGGCCTCGACCCTCAGGATTCATTCCTAAAACTGATGCTGAAGTGGGCCTTGGCCCTAACTGCTACTGATATGGGCCTCGCCCCCAGACTGATACTGATGTGGGCCTCGACCCTCGGGATTCATTCCTAAAACTGATGCTGAAGTGGGCCTCGGCCCTAACTGCTACTGATATGGGCCTCGCCCCCAGACTGATACTGATGTGGGCCTCGACCCTCGGGATTCATTCCTGGATTCATTCCAAAATTCTGAGAGATTCATTCCTTGATTCGTTCCAAAATCTGAGAGATTCATTCCCCGAATTCATTCCAAATTCTTGAGAGATTCATTCTCTGGATTCGTTCCAAATTCTGAGAGATTCATTCCCTGGATTCGTTCCAAATTCTTGAGAGAATTCATTCTCCTGGATTCGTTCCAAATTCTGAGAGATTCATTCCCTGGATTCGTTCCAAACTCTGAGAGATTCATTCCCTGGATCCGTTCCAAATCCTGAGAGATTCATTCCCTGGATCCGTTCCAAATTCTGAGAAATTCATTCCCTGGATTCGTTCCAAAATCTGAGAGATTCATTCCCCGGATTCATTCCAAATTCTGAGAGATTCATTCCCTGGATTCGTTCCTGAAACTGTACTGTTGCTGTTTCTGACTAGCTTGCCTTTGCTGTTTTTCTCTCTTTCTTTCTTCGAAACCTGTTAATATAAAACAAAACAAACATAAAAAAAAGGATGCAAAATATGTTACGTGTATGCATGTATGCATGAGTTTCCTATCCCGTTGGGTTGGGTCTTCGGTCAATTCCCTCAGTGACAGCCCGATCTTCTCTTCCTTAGGCAAAGTACTGCTTCAATATGTCTACACTAATTGGTTCTATGAACTCATTCCCTTTCCAAGTCTAACAGTCTCACTGTCTTCATTTCCCAATTTCTGAATGGCCAACTTATCTTTTCTGCTTGCTTCTTCTGAGGATTCCATACGTTCTGAGTAGCATAGTACCAAGATTGAATGCTTTTGTCACATGCACTCATGTTGCAAGTTGAGAAGTTGAGATTCAAGCAAGTAAGCAAAGTGAACTTCTTTATTATTGTTGAGAAAAGTTTCGAACAAGCAAACAAAATCAATGTCTTTATTAAAAATGCAAGATAAACTTGGAGAAACAGCAGTGCCTTCTTCCTCAGCCTCTGGTTCTTCGTTGTTATTATTCATTATCCCTATGTGAAAAGCTTGGTGGTTGAGGGTTTGGAGGACAAAGGTTTCAGGCAAGCCAAAGTTGATCATGGTGGTGGGACGGAGTGGTAATTTGGTAGAGGATTTTTGTGTGTGCTGGGTTGCTCTCTTTCTGGGTCAGGTATTGTGTGGGTGTCAATCAGGTCTTGGATCTCATGCCTAAGGCGGGGGCAGTTGTCAGTTTCGTGACCCTTTTGCTGGTGAAAATAACAGAATAGGTTCAAGTCAGGTAGTGCGGCACAGGGCTGGGGAGTGGTTTAGGTTCCAAGGGTTTCAGGAGTCCTTGCATCTTCAATTTCTCAAACACCTTTGATAGAGGTCTACCCAAGTTGGAGAAACGTCTGTTCCTGATGGCAGTGACCTCAGCACTGGAAGACTTGGCTTCAGGATGTCCCCCAAAATTCCTTCTATTCTGGCCATAAAACTTCCGGTTTTCCGCCTCCTCTTCTTCAATGTCCATGACAGTTTCCCTCAACTGTCGGAAATCAACAATCATGGAGGTCATCCTCCTCAACTTGCTGTATATCGAGGGTTTAATGCCCTTGATGATCACTTTAATCTGGTCCTTCTCAGAGGGCTGAGTCTGCATTTTCAGAAGCTGGCTTCTCCAGCGGTCTACATACTCCTTGAAGCTTTCTTCCGGCTTCTGCTTAGTGTTCTCCAAATCATGGAGTGACAAGTCAATTTCTAAGTCTGTAACATACTGCTGCTCAAAAAGCATCAGCTAGTTCCTTCCAATCTTCCTTAACCTTCTTCTCAAGGCTATGATACCAAACCACAGGTGCCCCCTCGAGTGACATCCCAAACATCTTTTGGACTTGGCACTGTGATAGGCCCATTGAACTCATGACTGAGACATATTGCTGCAGATGGACCCTCGGGTCTCCGTTCCCATTAAACTTGGCCATGTCGGGGGCATTTTAAACTGAGCTGGCAGCTGTTCTCCGAAGGTCATTGCCTCATAATCTAGCAAATCCTCGTTCTTACCCCTCATTTTGTGGGTAACTGTTTCAACTTGATCCCGAAGCTTCTGAAATTCTGCCTGAGACCCAATCATCTGCCTGTTGCATATTCTGCCATGTCATCATCAAAAGTGGGGACATCATCCCCCAACCCATTCGAAGGCTCATCACGCCTCACATTCTCAGAATTTCCCCCGGCACGGGGCACATCCATATTGTCATGGCAGTAGTCAAGGCTTGAAACTGTTCAGTAATCTTGGTGAAGCCATTTTCCAACTGATCTATCCGGGATACCTCAATATCTGATTCACTCATGTCTGTTCTCAGTATTTTGGTGAGTCTTCCTTTTTTTCTAACCCAACGGGAATCTATGATGGCTTTCAGAATACAAGGGTTAACATGATGTATGTATGCATGGGGTGCATGAGATGCATGTAACATATATAACATACTAAATCAACTAAAATTTTCAAACAAGTCGGCCCATTATCATTTTAGAAGCTTTTGGGCTAACTGTCATAGGAATGAACTCGTCCCAGTTTAAATGACCCAACGAGTTCACATCTCTGTGAGGCTAGCAGCAAAACCAGAATTACCGACAACCACCGTTCGAACGCCTCCTCGAACGCGGCAACGAACGCCCGCAATCTGTTTGACGTTCGAACGAAGTAACGAACGCAGCACGAACGAAAACAGTGAACTTGTGAAATGAATCCGATGACGTACTTATTCTGAATTTCCCCTTCCGACGTCCGTTTCTCGTGACTTCCGTGACTTAAAAGTAGTGCCTCCAATGAGACTCATCATAGGGACTTATATGCAAAATACAGTGCCTACACTTACATCAATCGAATATACGTCATCTGGCGCGGCGAAGCATCGTGGTAAAGGATTTTAACCTCTCGAAATGGAGGACCTTTAATCCGACTTACTAACCCATGCGCATCACATTATTACATAGACAAATAACATACATAAATTAAATAACAATAATAAACAAATCAAGATAACATGAAATAAAATATGTGCCGTATACTCAATGGTACGTTGAGTTGTATCCTGAGTACAGATCATACTACTACCGTCCATTCGGAATCGGCTATGAAATTTATGTCCGGTTTCCATCCTATATACACAAGAGGCGACACATTTTCCATTTTATTCAAAACCACAACATGCATCCATAAACGACTCTCATATGAAATAATTAACTAAAACAATTAAAAGATGAATAAAAATAAATACAAAAACTGCCCTCAGGTCTAACTTTTTATGTCGACTCTCGGAAGTACCGTACACGGTCGTCGGAAGGGTGGATGCTCCGCAACTCCTCCGGTTCACTGGTTCAACATTTTCTCTCGTTCGCTGCTCAAGCTACCATTTTCGCTCCGTTTCGCTGCTGTTTTGCTGCTGTCTTACTGCTGATTTTCGGTCACTGTGTTTGATGTATTTAGGCTACTGTCCTTGGTGTATTTGGGCTGCTGTTTGGGTGTGATTTTCGGTGGTGTTATGGTGTGGTTCGAGGACTGTTTCAGTGAGGTAAATGGGATGTTTTGGTGAGGTAAAGGGGTTGTTCATGATGTGTTTTGGTCACGGCAATGGGGGTTCTTTGGTTTGTGATTTTCGGTTATTGATAGTGAAGGAGGAAGAGAGAATTCTTTATTGATTATAGCTTTTGTTATGTGTGAATGCTAGGAGTTTTCTTTTTGTGTGAATGAGCTAGGAGGTCAATACTTTGCAGAATTTTTCTGTGGTTTGTATCAAAGTGCTAGCCCATTGGATGTGTGGTGGAGGCTTCTTTTTATAGGCAAAAGCTAGGGTTAAATCTTGTTGGAGAAGGAATGAGAGATCATGTAATAAAGGTGAGATATTTTTTAGTGTTATACAAGGAAAATAAAAGATTGATTGGAGACAAGATTTGGCTAAATTGGGATGTGATTTATTTTGTTTAGGTAAGTGGATTTTTATTTTAGTAGGTGATTATTTTATATGTGATTTTTAGATTTGCTTTAATTTCACCATGTGTTAAATATGTGTTTTATTAATTTGGATATTTTTTTATGGGCTTTGGTGGGCTAATTGGGCTTGGGTGTGAGGCTAGCAGCAAAACTAGAAATACAGACACCGTTCGAACGCCGATTCGAACGCTACACGAACGCCCGCAATCTGCTTGACGTTCGAACGTTGTCACGAACGCAGCACGAACGAAAAAAGTGAACTTGTGAAATGAATCTGATGACATACTTATTCTGAATTTCCCATTCCGACGTCCGTTTCCCGCGACTTCCGTGACTTAAAAGGTAGTGTCTCCAAGTGAGACTCATCATAGGGACTTATATGCAAAAATGCAGTGCCTAAACCCGCAGAATCCTATTGGTAGTATGACTATGTGTCTATGGGAGTCCGCATCAGGGTAGGTGTATTTGGTCTTAACCTGAGACTTGCATCACTAGTACTTGCGACAATCAATACGCTTTGGTTTTGGTCGTCCAGGACTTTAACATGTTATGTGTACGCCTCTTCTGGGTTTATTGAGAATCGTAGTGTATTGGGTGTGATGTCAAGATGGAAGTATCACTTCAGTCATATGGAGATGATGATCACGCAATGATGCAGAACTGGTACTCTAAATTGGTTGCAACCATCGGGATAATATGACATGGTCATGATTATCCGATTAAAGAGACTAGTTGCTTGTAATCCGATATATGCTTCGTACGGGGCAGACACTATTCAAGCCTCAGGCCTTGCATGTGACATCCGATACTGGATTGCAATACGCAATACGCAATACTACGTATACTACGCCTGATATAGATTATATATTCCATTAATAATATTTCTGGAGAATTGAGTATGCACGGTGCTTTGTTAGAAGCCAACCATGTCTCGTAAATCGGTAAAAACGTAGTACGAGGTACGTACATGTTCAGATAGTCCGACGACCAGATTTACTGCCAACATATCCAGGGATCTCTTGGGTCGCTTCCCGAAGATTCACCGATGACGTATGATTCGAACATAATTAATCTAGGATTAATTGCAGAGAGATTTTATCTGGGATAAAATACTATTTGAAGAGAGAGAATGATTAATTTGGAATTAATCGATAAAATAATATATTCGATATATTATACGAAATTAGATTTCGACGCGGAATTAAAATGGATTAATTCGGGCAAATAAATTAATTAGAATTAATTCGCTAGCGATGTGAATAGTAATTTTGTCAGACATAATTATTTAATTAAATTTGATTTATACGTCGCAACGGAAAACTTGTTAATTCGGAATTAGCGAACCCGAGCCCGGGATGTGTCGCGTGCTCATTCGGATTTTGAATCAAGTGGGGCCCACATGTCACATAAGTTATCACATCACTTGTCACTTTAGTTACTTTTGGTGATGGGTTTTGGTGAGAATGATGATGACTTGCCTTACACACTTCCTAAACATGATGGCTTGATTGACTAATACCAAATGTTTGGTATATGATTATTAGATTTTTGAAATCAAAAACCAAGTCAACACAACTCACTTCATCTCTCTCTCTCACGGTATTCATCAAAAATTACACTCTCCCTCTCATTTTCTCTCAATGCCGAGAGTTGCAAGGAGAAGATAGAAATTTTTGTGGCAAAAATTTCAAGAGCTAGCACTCAAATCAATCATCCAAGGTGATAGGGAAACCATCCCAATAGCTTGGAATCAAAGGACAAAGCTTGGAGCTTGGATCTCATTCCCCAACTTGGTGTTTGGCCGAAACTTGGAGAAGAAATTTTTAAATTTGACGCATCCATAAGCCGTTCATTGTAAGTATGATTCTGCCATACTTCTTTATGTATTCACATGTTTTATGCTTAAATATGATCTTGTGAATGCCTTAGAAACCAACAAGTAAATCTTGACCAGGAACTTTATTTGATAATATACTTTTAGTAGTGACACTTTCCAATGTCAATTATAAATTGCTTTGTAATTGTGCACTACATTATATATTATCGGGTCTTTGTCTAATATATACATATCACTAAATCATATTTAGTTTCAATCTAATCGTAATTAGATCGAATATGTATATAAAAGCAAGAAGTACTACCATAGATAAGTAATATTATGGAAAAATGAATTGTTCGTATTCATGAATCAGACATAAATACGATTCGGATTGGCACTCCGAGTATCAACCCTAACATCATCATCATATCCAATTCATCCACCATCTTCATCATCAGTTGCAATATCGTCACACTCAGGTTCTTCATCAACAAGTTGCAGAGTCTTTCCTTTATCTAACAAATAATATAAAGTCATACGTTTATATATATGCAAATTACCTTGTATGTGATTTCATTTAAATAAACTACCTTGATTTCTTTTTCTCTTATGTGCTGATGGCCAACTTCCAATTGGTTGACTAATGGTAGCTCCTAAAAATCCTTCTAAATATGTTTCTAGAGCATTCTCTTTTCCAACCACCCACTCATCATCAGAAGACACATCATCCTCAACTGAGGGATCATCATCCTCTTTCATTGATTGTTTCTTCAAGAACTTATGTTGTAACCTCATATTTTAAATTACATACACCAATTAGTTCAATTTTTGAGTGGATAATTTATTTCCTCTCTTTGTATGAATCTACACAAATGATTATAAAGTTTATCAAAAATAAAATAAAATAAAATAAGTTATTTGAATGACTTATCAAGAAAGATTTTGTGAGCATGTAAAAAATTAAATGTACTTCAATTGCGCTCTCACCCCGAAGATGAGCACGTCTTACTTAAAATCTTTATTATAAAATGATTGCAGTTGAGGAGTTTGGCCTCCATATTATTTCCATCAATCAACTACAATAACAATGATACATAATTCAAATTAAGACAAAAGTTTCATAATTATAATAACACGTAAATGATCATTCACATACCAGGGCTATGATTGAAGAGAGTTGTTCTAGCAAGGCCAAAAGAAAACATGCATGTATTTTTTTAATAAGGAAACCACACATATAACTTTATTTTATCTTCATCATTGATGATAAGTTTAGTCATACACATGAAAAATCCCAACTTAATCTTCTGATGAGTTAATGATTGTTTGAATACTGGATCTAAAGATTCAAAAAATACACGGCTACATGTAAATGACGGTGTATCTGAAACTCCTACCTATCATCAATAATCTTCCATATCTCATTGTATGCTCCAACTTCATCTCCCAAATTTTTTGATATCTCTTCATTTGCTTTATCCATGGTACCGTAGATAAATTGTATCCCATGTATCCTTTCACTATATGTTATCCTAACACATTAATCAAATATTTGGTGGTTTTCAATGCATAAGCCGTGCTGAGTCAAAACCTTTCACTCAACATGATTTTCTTCACTTCTCTCCCTTCGGGCTTCTTTGACAAACTATGTTCATTCAATTCCTTGAAAGTAAATATTTGCTCCAACCGTTGCTTGTATGCAGTAGCAAATCTTGTGAAAACGGGATGCACCAAGTCTTTCTTTGTAAAACTTCTTATCAAATCCAAAACCGATCCATGGTTATATATGAAATTACTCAGTTGTTTTATAGACAATAATAATTACATTATCAAATAACAATTTTTTAAAGAAAAAATAAAACAAAAAAAAATAAAATGTGCAATTACAATTTATAATTACCATTTTTTGCATTTGTCAATGTATTTTTGTGTTGATGTAGCTTTCCAATTTGTTCAAGCATCAAATCAATAGAGTGTGCAGTACACGGCGCCCACCATAATCCTTTCCTCTTATTCATCAACAGTTCGCCAGCTTTCTTATAGTTTGATGCATTATCTGTAACTACTTAGATAACAATGTCCTCGCTAACTTCTTCAACAACATCATAATAATCTTAAATAATAATTTTGCATCGTTTACTACCTCACTAGCATCAATAGACTTAAAAAAATGTCCCGTTAGGATTGTACATAAATAAGTTTAATAATTGTCTTCTCCCTATATCATTCCACCCATATGACATAATAGTAAGGGTGGCAACGGGCCGGGCCGGGATTTGACAAGCCTGGCCCGAGCCCGGCCAACGAAAAAAAAGCCCGGGCCCGGGAAAAGCCCGGCCTGGGCTTTTTTTGGGCCCGAATTTAAAAAAAATTAAAAAATTAAAATATAAATATAAAATACATTTACACTATATACAAAGACAATTTATAAATAAATCACAAGTTTCATTGATAAATTAACAATTTAAATGCAAAAAACAAATAAAAATGATACAAACATATTAAATATATATATATATATATATATTTTATGTTTATTTTTTATTTTTTATTTTGGCCCGGGCTGGGCCCGAGCCAAAATTGGAAAGCCCGGCCCGGGCCCGAGCCCGAGCCGGGCTTTCATTTAAAGGCCCGGCCCGGCATTTTCCGGCCCGGGCTTTTTCCACCACCGGGCCGGGCTTCGGGCTTTTCTGCCACCTTACATAATAGTCACACATGTCTGTTTCCATTACTTTTTTACATTATCAACAACTTCTTGTGTGTTTGCTACTTCCTTATTCAGTATTGTAGTTGATAGCTCATAAGGTGTAGGTGGTTTTAGACCACGCCCAAAATTTCCAACTGATCGTAACATATTGACAAATGATGGACTGCAGACAACATTAAAAGCAACTCCATTCACAAAAAAAGAACTTACCAATGTCTTGTGTCGTGCGATCACGCAACTCTTTCTCACTTCCTTGCACTATCGGATTTTCCACCACCTATAGCTCTTCAACCTTTTGTACAAATCTATCCATTGGTCCTCTGACTCTTCTGTTGGAAACGCTAGTGTTTGAATCATTAGTATATTTATTGTGCAAGGAGACACATTGGTCAATTATTTCTTCTCTAAATAATTATGCTATATTTTTGCATCAGATTATTTCTTCATGAAATCTGATATTTCATATTTCACTTTTGGGGGAACCTGCATCATTACCATGAATACCCATAATGTTCTTTCATTCTAAACAGATCCCCCTTGAGTATCTTATTGCAAAAAATACATTGAATATACTTATACCTCTTGCCTTGTACTATTTCAATTTCATGCCCATACTTCCAAGCGGTATGTTTCCGACTCGCCATGATCACTACTACAAAAAAAAAAATCAGCGACAAGAATTAATTAAAAAAATCAGCAAATTTTTTTAAAGATGGTGCTAATTTGACATGCGCTTAAAAAAAGAGTTAAACAGCTTTGAATAACAACAGTAGCACTTTTGTACAACAATAAAAGTCAAACATAAAATTCCCCATTTCAGCTTCCATTTATATAGTGTTGACGGTGGATTTTGGTCTCAGGGTAATATGGGAATATCACCTCCGAGGTAATCCTCCTTCAATAGTGAATTTGTTTGGTTATGGGGGACCAAAAGTAAATTTAGCGAGGAACGGAAAAATACACCAATCGACAAGAAGATTTAACGTGGTTCGGTGGATTTTTTATCCGACCTACGTCCACGGACAAGAACAGGATGGTACTCTTTATTACTAAATGCGCTTCTCGGGTCTCTTCTTTGTTTTTACAAATCAGAGCTTGATGATTCTGATCACTCACTTTCTTATGATGATTTTATGATATCCTTTACACATACTCTGCCCTCCTATTTATAATAATACAGAAATCATACTCCTATTTGCATAAGAAATCCTATTTGAACTTAATCTTCTCTTCTTGCAAGGATTCCTAGTCTGATTCTCCCTTCTCTTTTCTTATTCCTTTTCAGATTCTGACTCTGTCTCCTTGTGATAGTAGAATACTTTGTTTATCTTATCCGCAAGAATAGGGTGTCGTCATCTTGAACACGACTCGATGTCCGGTCGGTCTTCATGAGGTCGGTCATGACAATATTTTATGCTGAGAGTGTTTCTGCCGACTTTATAGTGCTCGGTCATCCGAACCAAAGTGGTCGGTCTTAACATGTTGTGGTCGGGTCGGTCTTAACATGTTGTGGTCGGCTATATGATCTCAACCAGTCAGGTAATTACCCTTCTGTCCTCGTCGTGCTGCTTTAAATATCATAGTGCCTGAAAACATCATCAACATCTGTCCTCTAGTTCTCGGTTCCAACAAGTGTGCAAGTTGGTGCCGGGAACTATATAAAGATGGTGTTTCTGATCTGCTCCGTTGGAGATCGGTCTGGTGTCGAGAAATGTCTTGTTGCCTCTTTTCAAGCGCTTTAGCCTCGAGACACGCAACAGTCGTGTCCGTTTAAATGCCCATCAAATCAACTTTTAGGGTTTCTTCTGAGTTCGACACTTGTCAAACATCCGCCGGGTTCCCGCCAAAAAGGGGGCGAATCGACCGTGTAGAGGCGTCTTCTCAGTGGGATGATCTCAACCGTCTGTTCAAACTTGGGAGACCTCTTTTACAGTTGACATCTGGCGTTCATCCGGGTTTCTTCCTTTAGATCCGACGGTCGTGAGTGTCTTTGCCATGACTATAAGAAGGCGAGGCTTTCACTGTTCCATCTTTTTTCGGCAATTTCTCATTCTTTCCTGGAAACATCTCCGTGTTTCTCCCAATCTCCGTGTTCTCGAAGTTCAACCGCGGGCTTCTTCTTTTTCTTTGATGCGAACATAAGGAACGGGCACAACCGTACTGCACAACCTCCCGTTTTTTCCGAGAAGAACAAGTAAGTCTTCTGAACGACCTCTTCCTTTTTTGTGTTTATGAATCTGTGTTTGCTAGGGAAAGATTTATGGTTTGCTGGGTTGCTTTTAGGGCGCTTTAGAGACCATATGTTTAGCTAACATGGAGACTGTGAGTAGTTTCTTTTAGCCATAGACTGACTTCCCCTTCTTTCTTTGTTTCTCTGGGTGTCAGGGATGTCTGACAACAGTTCATCCCCTGAAAAGCCTGCTAAAATCTCAACTCCCCCTGCTGAGGAGCTCTCCTCGGGCTCGGGGGCACCTAGTGTAGAAGACCTTGACACTACCCCTACTCCCTCTGAGATCGAACAAGACTCCTACCATCAGAGGGTTCCTCGGAAAGACCCAGAGCCCGGTGAACTTGGATCGTCGGCTCTGGATATGAACCGTCCCTCCAAAATAACTGAGGATGATCTGGCGCTGTTGTGGCAACGATATGACATCCCAATAGATATTGCCCTTGAAGTTCCCGGCCCGATGGATCGTGCTAGTCAACCTGATGAGGGCTCGATGGCACTTCTTCCTGCTTTTTTTGAGTGTGGGCTACGGCTGCCGATGCAACGTTATTTTGCTTGGATGCTGGCCGAGATGGAGATTGCCCCTTGTCAATTGAGTTTAAATAGTTGGAGGATTCTGGCCGGCATATATGTGGTTTGGCACCGGGCAGGCTTAGGTGTACCTTGCTTGGAAGAGGTGAAGAGGTTATATCGTTTGAAGTCCAACCCAAAGACTCACTATGGTTGGTATTACCTCTCTGCTTA
The DNA here is from genome assembly GCA_019454045.1 of Zanthoxylum bungeanum. Lineage (NCBI taxonomy): Eukaryota > Viridiplantae > Streptophyta > Magnoliopsida > Sapindales > Rutaceae > Zanthoxylum > Zanthoxylum bungeanum. Next base: position 253,795 of record SKCR01048417.1, read on the forward strand.
TGATAGCTCGTCCAACCTTGTCCAGAAACTCCCCGACTCAAACAAGAATTTCAAGGACCTTTGGTTCTGGGCTACTGGGGATTGGGGTCGGGTCCTGAGATCATTTGAGGAGGACGTCTCGGTTCCGGACATCTTCAGGGCTGGAGGTTAGGAGTTTAATACCCATTCTTTCTTTCTTTATTCTCGTTCTTAGTTTCTTAGGTTTCTAACTTCTCTGGTTCATCCCAGCTTGTTGGCGAGATGCTCCCAAGGTTTTTCGTCAGGTTCGGAGGCGAGTACATTGGGCTCGGGGGTATGCTGCCCACTGGAGGAAGTTGGTCAATGATGCGGCCTTTGTTGAGTCGGGCCTAACTCGGACCGTTCCTCCGGAGGTCTCGGGTCGGATAGGTAGGTGTCTGATGGCTGTTTTGATGATCTTCCCTGTTCGTTTTATCATGTGTTTGATGTCTTTGTTATATGCTTGGGTCCTGATTTCTTTTTTCCTTTTTTATAGGCATGTCAAAGAGGCCAAAGTTTCTCGAGAAATTGGCCGGTACTATGAAGAAGGTCGGTCATGCGGAAACTGGAACTTCCCAGACGCAACCTGACCCCGCTGGGGCTGAGAGGGAGCCTCAAGGGAAAGTTCAGCCGGCTGCTCGGGGTCTATCTTCTCATGGTGTGCAGTCGTCAGGCTCTGGTCGTCTTGTCAGCCCGCCGAAGCCTCTTAGGAAGAGGAGGCGTCAGTTCGGTTCAGAGGAGACTGAGTTGGTTCAAGAGGAGGAGGAGGATCCTGTCCCGGGCAAGAAGAAAGACGTTCGCCGGGGGAAGAAATTATCTGGGGGCTCCTCCAAGAAGCGAAAGGGTCCAGTAATCCTCGGGGTGGATGACTTGGGAGAGAGCATCTGGGAGGCTACCTCACACCTAGTACCGGCTTTTAATGAATTGGCCGAGGTCATTCCCCCGGGGGAGGTTTCGAGATATGAGGATATCTCGCCTGAGGCTGTGGTGACCGAGATGAGTTCTCAAATGGCAAAGGTAGTTTTATTCTTCTTTTTTCTGACTTCGGTTCTCGGTCTTCTTCGTATCTTATCTTGACTTTCTTTGTTTCCGTGCAGGCTACTTACCTCATGGCCAAGAATAAAGACCTTCTTCTGAGTCTGTTGTCCGAGGGTGGTCAGGCTCAGAGGCTTCAGAATCGTCTTACAGAGGTGGAGGCTAAACTGGCCGACCGGGAGGAGGTGATAAAGAATCACGAAGCGACCGCCATTGAGAACTTAAAAATTAATAAGGCTCTTAAGGCTGCTGCTGCGCTGGAGCGAAAGCTTGCTGACAATGCTCAGGAGGATTTGAAGACCGCCCAATCTGAAATTGGCGTTTTGAAGGCCAAGGTGGCCAGTGTTGAAACAAAATTGAAGACCAATGAAGAACAAATGGCGCGGGCCCGGGATGACTTTGAGAGGAAAGAGGCCGAGCTTGAGGAGAGAGAGGCCGATCTTGAGGCCGAGAAGGAGGCCATCCGCCTTGAGGGGGTTAGTGATTGTGCTGATCTGATACCGATGGTGCTGCCCAGTCTGAACATGGACCCTATTTATGCGGCCATCAGCTTTTGCAAGGGGGATATATCTGAGGAGGAGTTTCGGAAGTGGCTTCCTCCTCCTTCCGAGGAGGTGATGGATCCCGCCCCGGTTTCGGTTGTTCCAGCTTCTGAGGTTCCCCATGAAGAGCGACCTGATGTTCCAGCCCCCGGCGAGGACTACCTTGAGATCCCTCCTCCCGTCCCTGAAGTAGAGGTCTCCCATGCTGCCGAGGATGAAGCAGTTGTTCCTCCTCCTGAGATCGAGCCAGTCCTCCCGCCATCTGAGCCTAGTTGAGGAAGAAATTTCTGCCCCTGTGCAGGCTGAATGAGAAAGGGTAACCCGACCGGGGCCCTGTGTACACTTTACTTTTTGTAATAACATTAAGCTTGTATATGCACATCTATATATATATATTTTTGTGTCCTTATCTCTTTCTCCTTTTTCTCTATGCTTCCTGTTTTTTTCGAACTCTTTGAGACCCTTCAGGGGTCAATATGAGCCGGAAGGGCATATCCTGACCCCGAGCTGAGTGAAAGACTTGGGTTCTGGGGGAATGTTACCTCCCCAAACCTAAAGGAGCTTGACTCGGTGGGACGTAACCCGACCCCGAGCTGAGAAGGGAACTTGGACCCGGGGGAATGTTACATCCCCAGTCCAAAGAGCTGACTCGGTGGGACGTACCCCGACCCCTAGCTGAGTGAAAGACTTGGATTCTGGGGGAATGTTACCTCCCCAAACCTAAAGGAGCTTGACTCGGTGGGAAGTAACCCGACCCCGAGCTGGATAACCAAGTGGCCTCGGCGGAACGAAATCCAGCCCTGAGCCGACTAATCAAATGGCCTCGGTGGAATAAAATCCGGCCCCGAGCCGACTAACCCCTGTGACTCCACAGAAGGGAAATGAATCAACCTTCGAAGCCTTACCGAATCTGGCACGGGCGTCCCCCTACCAGACCGGCGGAAAACGAAAACAAATTTCTGGAAAATAAAAGGCGGGGTGACTTAGCACCTATCCCAAAATAAAAAACATCTTTTGCAAAAAAATAACAACATGAATGTCTCAAAGCAGCGTCCTGCCCGAGGTCTCCAAAACACAATTCTGAATCTTTCAATTCAGTGTCCCGGCGAACCAGGATTCGGATCAGAAGAGCGTTTGAATGGTAAGGGCACATCCTCTACACGTTGGTTCACTGGGGAGCCTGTGTATTGTATGAGGGCTCCTCCTTACCACACTGGAGCAGGCACACGCCACAAGGGGCTTAACGCATCCCCGTGCTGTGTCTCTCACAGATCCGTATGATGAATGGATCAAAGAGTGTCCGGACTGCTAAGGGTATGTTCCTCCTTAGTTCCGGCATCACTAGAGCTAGCAATCGTCACGGGGTGTCATCACCCCCCGTGCTATGCTTTCCCATGGATCCATTACATCGGGTAGGTGAGGATCAGAAGAGTGTTCGACACATTAAGGGCATGTTCCTCCTTATGTTCGGTAACACTGGAGTAAGCAATCGTCACGGGGGTATCATCCATCCCCGTGCTATGCTTCTCACGGATCCTATGCATCGAGTATGCCCCTGAGGACCCGAGCCAAGAGAGGTACTTGGTTCTGGGGGAATGTTTCGTCCCTAGTCCAATGAGTATTGACTCGGTGGGACGTAACCCGACCCCGAGCCGAAAACGGCCTCGGCGGAACGAAATCCAGCCTCGAGCCGATGAAGAGGCCTCGGCGGAACGTAATCCAGCCCCGAGCCGAAAACGGCCTCGGCGGAACGAAATCCAGCCCCGAGCCGATGAAGAGGCCTCGGCGGAACGTAATCCAGCCCCGAGCCGATTGAAACATTAAGGGCATGTTCCTCCTTTATGTTGTGCTTCTCAAGGATCTACGTTCTCTGTGTTTCTTTTTTTTTGTATGGAGTCGGATGGTTCTGGTGTGACTCTGTGCATTTTTTGTGGTGGTATTTGTGGTCGGGCGGTTGCGAGTTTTGTGTTCTTCAGCTTTGGATCGTTGTTGTAAGTATGTCCCCGAATTTTTTGAATATGGTTTCGTAAAGTTTTTATTTGAGAATGCTTGGAAAAAAGAAAGCTTTTTTATTCATGCTCGGGGACATACTGCCCTTCTTACAACTCTCTGGGGGTCATTGAGAGAGGCTTTATGTATTTGGATCCCTGTCCTTTTTGCTGTAGATAGGAGGAAGGGAAAGTTTACTGGAAGTATTTCCTTAACATCTCAGCGTTCCATGACTTTTTTAATCTTGTGCCGTCCAGTCGCTCTAAGATGTACACTCCCGGCTTCACCACTTTTATCACCTTGTAGGGCCCTTCCCATTTGGCGCCCAGGGAGCCCTCCTCTGGCTTTCGAGTATTTAGGGTGTCCTTTCTTAGTACTAGGTCGCCTGGGATGAAGGTGCATGTCCGAATCCTTTTATTGTAAAAACGGGCCATCCTCTGTTGGTAGATTGCTGTTTTCATGGCCGACCTCACTCTCTTTTCTTCGATCAGGTCGATGTGGTTTCTGATAAATCCTTCATTCTGTTTACTCTCGTAGTGCTGAACCCTATGGGAGGTTACTCCAATTTCTGCCGGGATGACAGCTTCATACCCGTATGCTATGGAGAACGGGGTTTCTCCCGTGGAGTCCTTATAGGTTGTCCGGTGCGCCCATAGTATCTCTGGTAGTTCTTCGACCCATAGGCCTTTGCTGGCTCCAAGCCGAGCTTTGAGGTTGGCCTTGATGGTCTTGTTTGTTGCCTCGACTTGGCCATTTGATTTGGGATGGGCTGGTGTGGCAAACCTTAGGGCGATCTGGAGGTCTTCGCAGAGTTTTCTGAAACCTTTGCTGTCAAATTGCTTCCGTTGTCTGTGATGATGGCTCGGGGGATCCCGAACCGGCAGACGATATTTTCCTCAGGAATTCAGTGGCTTTTTCTCCGTTATGGTGGATAATGGTTCTGCTTCCACCCATTTGGTGAAATAGTCTATGGCCACGATGACATACTTCTGCCCTCTCCTTTCCCTGTGGCATTGGCCCAATGATGTCTAGTCCCCACTGGGAGAACGGCCAGGGACTGAGCAGTGTGGTCAACTGTTCGGCTGGTTGGTGGTGGAGGTTTGCGTTTTTCTGACATCCTTCGCACTTGCGGGCCACTTCTATGCCGTCCTGGTGCATGGTCGACCAGTAAAAACCTTGTCTTAAGGCTTTGAAAGCAATTGAGCGACCTCCGGCATGGCTTCCGCAGATGCCCGTATGTATCTCTCTGAGCACATAATTTGCCTCTTCTTCTGCAAGACATCTTAAGAGGGGGACTGAGTAACCCCGTCGGTAAAGTACCCCGTCGATTAGGGAGAATTTGGTGCTTTTGTATTTTAACTTTCTGGCCTCTGTTTTGTCCTCTGGTGTTTCCCCCGTTTTCAAGTATTTTCTGATGGGTTGCATCCATGATGCTTGGCTTTCTTTATCTAGAACTTCCACTTCAGATTCTCCCACGCTTCTTTCCCGGACGTAAATCAAAGGGATTATCCTGGGGTGCTCGGATTTTGTTGAAGAGGCGAGCCGTGCCAGGGAGTCTGCCTCACAATTGTCTTCTCGGGGGATTTGTTCGAAGCTTACATCCCCCATCTTCCCCGTTACCTTTCGTACTTCGGTCAGTAGGCCATCATACTAGGCTCTTTCGCTTGAAATGCCCCCTTCAGTTGCTGAATGGCCAGCTGTGAGTCACTCATTACTACCACATTTTGGATCCCTAGCACCGTGCATAGTCTCAAACCGCCCAGTATTGCTTCATACTCTGCTTCATTGTTGGTTGCTATGAAAGCGAATTTCAGGAGTCGAGTAAGATTTCTTCTCCTTTGTCGCTCTTCAGGACGATTCCCGCGCCATTGCCTTGTGTGCTGGCCGAACCGTCTACGGACATTTCCCACTTGTCCTCGTCTATAGCCAGGGTCTGGGGTCGGTACATTCGGCGACGAAATCTGCCAGGGCTTGTCCCTTTACTGCTGCTCTTGGTAGGTAGGCGATGTCATGTTCACTTAGTTCTACCGACCACTTTACTAATCTGCCGGAAACCTCTGGTCGCTGCAAAATTTGTTTTAGGGGGTGTCCGGTGTATACTTTGATGGGATGGGCCTGGAAGTAAGGCCGCAATGTTCGAGCTGCCGTAACTAGTGCAAGGGCGACCAGTTCGTGTATTGGATACCAGGTTTCAGCGTCTAAGAGGGCTTTGCTGATATAGTAGACAGGCTTCTGGATCTTTTCGGTCTCTTGTATCAGTACTGAACTTACTGCTCGATCTGAAACGGCCAGATATAGGTACAATGTTTCACCGGGAGTGGTTTAGCCAGGAGTGAGGGCTGCACCAGATACTGTTTCAACTGCTGGAAGGCTTCCTCGCACTCTGCGTCCAGTCGACATCCTTCTTTGCTTTTTGAATTACTTTGAAGAAGGGTGGCATTTGTCGGTTGCTCGTGATATGAACCGGTTGAGCGCAGCCACTCTCCCAGTCAGACTCTGTACTTCATTTACTGTTTTGGGAGACTTTAGGGCCAGTATTGCCTGGATCTTCTGTGGATTTGCTTCAATTCCTCGGGCACTTACCATGTAGCCTAAAAATTCCCTGAAGCTACCCCGAAGGTACATTTTTCCGGGTTGAGTTTCAGGTTGTGTTTTCTTAGAAGCTCGAAGGTCCTTTTTAGGTCGTCCATGTGGTTGTCTGGTTCTTTTGACATTATTATCATGTCATCGACATAAACTAGCATTGTAATGCCGATGAGTGGTTTGAAAACTTTGTTTACCAACCTTTGGAAGGTTGCCCCAGCGTTTTTTAGCCCGAAGGGCATCACTTTATAGCAGTAGAGCCCCTGATCTGTGATGAATGTTGTCTTCTCTTCGTCCGCCGGGCACATTTTGACCTGGTTGTATCCGGGGAAAGCATCCATGAAGCTCAGCAATCCTTGACAGGCTGTGGTGTCTACCAGCTGGTCTATGTTTGGCAAAGGAAAGCTGTCCTTTGGGCACGCCTTGTTTAAGTCGGTGAAATCGACACACATTCGCCACTTGCCATTATTCTTCCTGACCAATACCACGTTTGATACCCAATCTGGGTATCTTGCTTCCCTGATGAGACCCGCCTTTAGTAATTTCTCGACCTCGGCTGCTATTACTTACTCCTATCTTGATTGAAGTTCCTTCTTTTTGCCTGACCGGTTTGCGGATGAGTCTACTGCCAGGCGGTGATTGATGAATTTCGGGTCGATCCCCGGCATGTCATTGTATCCCCAGGCAAAGACATCCGGGTATCCTTTCAGGCATTCTAGAAGATCTTGTCGTATAGATTGCTCAGGCCTCCCCCTATCTTTATACTTTTTCCTGGCCCGTAAAGTTCTATCTCCTCCGTTTCTCACTGCAGCGAGTCGGGCATTTTTGTTTGGCCAGGCGCCTGGGCTTCTGTCTTCTTCTTGGTTCCTTTGTCGTTTTCGGTTGTCTTCGGTGACGCAGAGAGTTTCTCGTGAGAGAGTTGCGAAGCAGCTGCGAGCTGTTTTCTGGCTTCCATATACAATTCCGATCCCTTCCCGAGTGGGGAATTTTAATTTCAGGTGGTAGCAGGACATTGCGGCTTTTATTTTCATCATGAAGGGTCGCCCGACGATGGCCTGGTAACTGCTCATGCAGTCTACTACAGTGAAGTCCGTCATGATCGTCCGGGTCCGAGGGTGTGTCCCGACAGTTATTGCCAATTGTATTCTTCCTAGTGGGATGACAGCTGATCCTCCGAAACCGTATAAGGGAGTGCTATCGTTGGTCAGGGTTGCATATTCCACCCATAGGTGTCCAGTGCTTCTCTGGAAATTATGTCAACCGCGCTCCCGGGGTCCACTAGGATTCTGTCTACCTCCGACCCGCTGATGATTGCCTTGATTATCAATGCATCGTCATGAGGGAAACTTACTCCTCGGGCATCCTCATCAGTGAACATTATTGGTACCGACCGGGCTCCCTGTAGCCTGTGACCTGCTCTGTTCTAAGACATCTGGTCCGCGGTTCTGCTGTAATCTTTCCTTGATCGGTTAGAGTTTCCGGCCAGTGTTTTTCCTCCTGCGATGATATTGATTTGGCGACCACGTGCTCTTTGTCTGGCTGTCATGACCTCGTGGTCAATGTATTTGTTCAGATATCCATTTCGTGCTAGATCTTCCATTTGTTCTCGCAGATCTTTACATCCGTCTGTTGCATGTCCTTTGGAGTTGTGGTGTACACAATAAGCCTTTTGGTTCCTTCTGTCCGGGGGGAATCTCCTTTGGTCGGGTTCCACTAAGAGGCCTTTCCCCTGGATCTCCATGACAATTTGCCAGTGGTTTCTTTAGGGGATGTATGCATCTTCCCCGACCACATGGTTTACTTGGGTCGGCGCCCTTCTCTCTTGATTGTCCCGGTGCAGTGGCTTGAATTTGTGCTTCGGGGGTGGTCTTCTGGATTCTCTTCTGTTCGGCGGGGGGCGCCCTCCCTTGCAGTTCTATCTCTGATGGTGTTCCATTTTCGGGATACTTTCTCTTCGTTCTCTAACAAAACGAATTTTCGGGCCTTGGGGTCCAGGGCGGTGGCGTAGTCCGGGGTGTCTGGATCCTTAGATGGGTCCACAGCCTTCCGACCCTCAAGGCTCCTTTCAAGCTTTCCAGGGCCTCGGGGGATTCATACCCTCCGACTTCGAGTACCATATTATGGTATCTTTCAATAAATATCTTCAGAGGTTCATCGTCTCCTTGCTTCATGAGCCTGAGTTCTCCAATCGTTTTTCTGGGGACACAAGCCCCCTTGAAGTGTCGTATGAATGACTTCTCTCAGTTGTGCGAAGCTGCTGATGCTACTTGGGGCTAGGCTTCGGTACCATAGAATGGCTGGTCCGGCTAGAGTTAGGGGAAACACTTTGCAGATGGCGTCCCCTGTCACCCCTTGTACCTCCATTAGTAGGACGAAACCTTCAATGTGGGTTTTGGGGTCGGTATGGCCCTTGTATGGTGTTATGGTCGGCATGCTGAATCTTTTTGGGAATTTCTATGATTTTATTTCTTCTGTGAGGGGGGACTCATCTTTGACGTCCTGGACATCCCCTCGGTTTGCATTGGGGTATACTCCCCATTTGACCAGTTCCTCATGTAACCAAGATTTTATGCTGCTGTCTTTGGTTCCATGCCGCCCCCCGTGGTTTCTTTTCTTTCTGCTATCTCGGGAGTGGCGCTTCTCAGGGTCGGTGTCTTCTCGCATCCTTTCGGTATGTTCTTTCCCTCTTCTCCGGGTACTGTGAGGGCTATCGTAGGAGGAGTCTGGTGATGATTTGTCATCTTCCTCCTCCCATGTGTCCTCGGTTTGGGAATCTCTCTGTACTACCACGGATCTCACCCTGTAGGGTTCCCTCCTCCGGGGTCTGTCGTCTTCGCTTGTATCGACAATTCTATTTCCTTCTGCTATCTCATTCCTTCGTCGGCTAGTCCCGGCCTCGAATTGTCCATTGTGGGCTCCTTCTATCCTTTCCAACCGGTCTACTATGGTTTTTAGCAGAGTTCGGTTTTCCTCCCTTTCTTTCCTAAGGTTTTCCTCGATCTTTTCCATTCAATCTGCAGCCGAGCTCCCTCATGATTGTTGGTTTCCGCCTTCCGCCATTTGTCTTACTACGCGAGTTGCTTTTTGTAGGGTTCCCCACAGACGGCGCCAACTGTTGACGGTGGATTTTGGTCTCAGGGTAATATGGGAATATCACCTCCGAGGTAATCCTCCTTCAATAGTGAATTTGTTTGGTTATGGGGGACCAAAAGCAAATTTAGCGAGGAACGGGAAAAACACCAATCGACAAGAAGATTTAACGTGGTTCGGTGGATTTTTATCCGACCTACGTCACGGACAAGAACAGGATGGTACTCTTTATTACTAAATGCGCTTCTCGGGTCTCTTCTTTGTTTTTACAAATCAGAGCTTGATGATTCTGATCACTCACTTTCTTATGATGATTTTATGATTATCCTTTACACATACTCTGCCCTCCTATTTATAATAATACAGAAATCAGACTCCTATTTGCATAAGAAATCTATTTGAACTTAATCTTCTCTTCTTGCAAGGATTCCTAGTCTGATTCTCCCCTTCTCTTTTCTTATTCCTTCAGATTCTGACTCTGTCTCCTTGTGATAGTAGAATACTTTGTTTATCTTATCCGCAAGAATAGGGTGTCGTCATCTTGAACACGACTCGATGTCCGGTCGGTCTTCATGAGGTCGGTCATGACAATATTTTTATGCTGAGAGTGTTTCTGCCGACTTTATAGTGCTCGGTCATCCGAACCAAAAGTGGTCGGTCTTAACATGTTGTGGTCGGGTCGGTCTTAACATGTTGTGGTCGGCTATATGATCTCAACCAGTCAGGTAATTACCCTTCTGTCCTCGTCGTGCTGCTTTAAATATCATAGTGCCTGAAAACATCATCAACATATAGTTTTTTTTTTTAAAAAAAGAGGTCGTTTTCGTCTGGCTCCGCCTCTCTCCTTATTCAAACATCCCAACGTAAATTACACTGAGATGGACAGCCTCAATTGATGGAGGTTGCCCTTTGCCATATTCTGGTTCGAGGCGGCAGCCGAGGCACAGTTTGAAGCGCACCTCGAACGAAAGTTTGAAACATTGCATTAAATTATTATGAAAATAATGATGATAATATTCTTTTATTTGCTCAAGATCAAAAAAAATTATATTTCAAAGTAAAATCATCTTAAATCTCTTATTCTTAATCAATTTTGACGTTATTGTTTCTGATCTGCAACCATCATTCCTTAAAAATTTTAAAAAATATTTATACTAAGTCCCCTCTAAATTAAATTTATCGGTCCGTCACTGATTATATGTCAAACGAGTTTATGAAATATTTAAATTAACATGGACGAAAATCATAAATAGATGTTTATATTTTACTAAACTTAATAAAATAATGATTGAGATCAAACATAATAACATAAAAAAAAAAAATTAATGTAACCAATCAGAAAATAATAAAAAAAAAAAACTTGTACTTAATTTTATTTGATGACACCATTGCAATCAGCAGCTAAAATACTTGAATTCATTTGCTTTCTACAAGACTACAACGGTCAATAGAAAACAAACAGGTAACTGAAAAAACTACTCGTGAGTCGTGAACAGCTGTTGAATGGGCCGGGCCGCATGGATCTGCCCCGTTTTACAAATGGCATGAATATAAAGCCTGTTTTGTTTTTGGATCATGTCAGCTTTAGTAATATGGGCCAAACCCGACATAATCAGCCTGACATGAAAGAAATTTTATTTTATTTTTATCTGAAGAGAGGAAAAAACAAATTAACAAATCTGAGGTAAAAAAAAACACCACCAATTGTTGGAAGGATAATGATGAAGTCACAAATTTTATATAAATTAATTTTTGGATAAATTGACGTGGCACAACCACCTTAGCTATAGTGAATTATGCGGGTCATTGGACGTTTTTGTTTAACCTATGTAATAATGACATCAGTTTGTACAAAATAATTTTAATATAATTTTTTAAGTTATATCATTATTATTGTTGGAATAGATAGCAACTCATAGAAACTTGGCATTAATCAAAACCATTACTCGATGATTGATCATTCCTCTATTATAGTTTACAAAATTATATTTTACAAGTTTTTTTTTTTTTCAGAAAATACATTTCATGTTAGTGTCTTAAATTTCATTGTAAATTTTTTTTAAATTTACATTTACATAGGTTATATAATAGGTCTATACATATGTGAGTTACTAAAGTAGATGTATGTGAGTTTTTGTTTTGGTAATCAGAATGTTCGGGCTAGATTACATGTATCTTGATTGATCCTGGACTTATATCATGTGTCCTCATATTCTAAGGAGATTTATTTAATGAGATTCGAACCTTAAATTTGAAAAAGAATAAACCGTTCAAATTTAAAATTTTTTATCAAAATAAAAATGAAAAGATGAGAAAATCCCATATCAAACTTTTGATTCCCTTGTCAAATCAAAAAGATTATAAAATATAAAAGGCAGGCAAGACATTGATTTCAAGCTAAGCTAATGTATGAGGCTGCTTTTTGATGGACACATGCAAAGAGAAGATAGGAGCTTCAAGATTTTGCATCTTGATACAAATGTCAATGGTGGAAACAACATGGCCAAATCCATTGATTGACACGTGTAAAGAAAATACAAGGGTGTTGTAGTAATTTTGTAAACCCTTAAATTTTATGCAAACAAAAAGCAAAAGGGGCTACGTTGCTTCATCATCTCCCACACGCGACATCAACTTTATCCAGCATTCGTTTGTATTTTAATAAAAAATTTCCCTGTTTCAGCCAAGTTAGCAACATCATTGAACATATCACATGTGGTCCAGCCAATCAGAAAGGGGCACAAACACAAACCCAATTTTCAGCAAATTTTCTAATGCTAAAAAGAACAAATCAACCTCTAAGAAATATGATTTGATGATAAAAAAATTATGATTTGATTGTCAAATTTTATTTTTTTGTAAGAATTAGTGACAAACGTAAATTTTACCTTTTCTATTTAAACTTAAAAGTCGGATAATTTAAAAACGAGTTTAAAAAAACAAAAACAAACAAATGATCTGGTCCTGTTGTGGCTCCAGCTTACATCATTCAACAACAATCTTGAAACTTCTATAATCTTTTCAGGTTTCATTTTCTGTGGTACTTGGTGCTTGAATATCACAAGTGTTCAGGTTCACTAAGCCTGGTCTTTGTGTTCCAAACCAGATTAAAAAAAAAAGATTTTCTGCATAAGGTGAGAGATCGACTCGATTGTATGAATCATTTGACGCTATTGATTAAAACCGTTGTACTCTATTATGTGTTCCATAATGCATGAAAAAATAAAACCAAGAATGCAGCTTCAAATCCATACCATAAATACAATATAATGGAGTCGAGTACACAACAATCTGATGCCATGAGCATCAAGGGATAGAAAAGGGATCTTCTATCTGTTAACAGAAGAACAAAATTTTTACAATCACCTAGGGGAAAAGATAACAGAGCAAACTTACAAGCATATAGTATGCTGCTCATGACTGACCGGCAGGGATCGAAAAATAAATCCAAGAACCCGTAATCCTTTTTTGGGACACACATGAGTATGGCTTAACATATACTACTTTGTTCAATACTGACAGGAATATTGCACATGAAAGTAGAGCACAAGATTGAACTGTACAGGGGTAGTTTCGCAGAGATTAGGGTCGGCAAAAACTAACCACCACATCATCTCCCAGCAGAAACCAAGGTTTTATCTCCAGTCTCTTGAGCAGACTTTAAGGTTGAGTGAAGAGGTAGAGGTAAATTCGGGCTAGGGTGAGACACAGCTACTTCTGCCACCGGTACCTCTTCTTGAGCAGGGATGGGCGTTGGTTGAGGTTTTGGCGTGTAATTGAAGGAGAGATCTTTGTTAGCAGCCAATGCGAGGAGCTCTTTCTCCTCTAGTCCCTTAGTTGGCCCAAGGCTGCATCTTTCTGGTATATGCTTGGCTAATGCATCTCTAAATTTCTTGATCTGTGAACATCAATATGAGAGCAACAAATTAAGAGTAGCCCTTAATAATACCAAACAAATAAAAGTGAAAAAATGTTAAGAACAATGTAATTCTGGTCGAGTAAACAGTGACCAAGGGCAGCCCAAAATACAACTTCTTGAGTAGCAGCATATATACTCGAATAACAATGAAACGGCCCTCAACTAGTTTCATATCCAAGGAAACCTAGATCAATGCTTAATAAAAGATGGAACTAAGAATTCGCTAACAACAATCAAGTTCGGTCATTATTTAATAGGAATATATACTAACCGTTGCATTAGTGCAGCTAAAGCTGCATAATCGACCATGAGCCCCTCTGTAAAACCGGAAAAATGGCAGCACATGAACATTAAGGCTATAACACATGGATTTGTGCTCCTCATAATTAACTTGAAGGAACTGCACATCTTGGTTCATCTCTGCAATTTGACATATCTGCCACAAAACAACACCCAAACCAGATTCGCTTAAAACATGCAAATCGGGAAAAGCCCTTATCAAACACACGTCTAAACAAGAACAAATCTACACGATACACATATCCGGTGTGTGTCAATTATACCTTGGGATGGAGAGCTTTGCATCCACCACAGCCAGGGGAGAAGAAATCAACAATGACAAGCTTATCACCAGCACTCAGAAGGGAGTCCACAAAATCTTGTGCAGAAGTCACCTCTCTCATGTTTGGTTGCAGCCCCTTTTCCCACCATCTTTGAGCCTTCCCAATTCTAAGGCCGGTCTAATTGACCCATCAAAGAAGAAAGACATACAATTTAATCCAGCAGAATTCATCCAGAATTTGAATCATCAACATCAACAATAATGATTTAGGCCAAATATTATCTTCAAAATTTATGTTATTTCTCAATAATTTAGCAAAATGGTCAATTATTAATAAAGTTGATCATTGAAGAGGAAAAAATCCTATAATCTTTTTCTATTTAAAATCAACAAAAACCCAGCTCAAAAACTGATCATCACAGCTACTACTAACCAAACAACTTTTTAATAACTCAATCATGTTCATACAACAATAATACTAATCTGATCATAAACTAGATGCAAAGAGCAATAGATAAATATTAATAACCAATAGAGCAAAAAAGTTACAAAATAATATATAAAAATCATAAATTGAAAAATGAAAATTTGTTACCAACCTGTGCATTAATGGAGAATTTGGATGAATTTCCTCTCTTGGGCAAGGCTTTATTCTCTTGAAAAGCAACTCTATTGCCATGAAAATCACTGGCTAGTGATGAAGAAAGGCTCATAGCCTCAGATTTCAATTTCATCATAGAACAAGACCCACCACAGCTTTTTGGAAACACAGATATGCTGCTGTTATTGTGTTGATTTTGATTACAATATGAAAACAGATTTGCTTGGCTCAAAATCCCAGCCATGTTTTTTTTCCCTCACAACAACAAGTTTTTGTTTCCCAAAACCAAAAAAAAGGATTTTTATTAATACCCAATTACTAAAAATCAAAACTTTGATAGAGTCAATCAAATTTTGTTAAAAAAATTAGGTTTTTATATTACTTTTGATCATAACCAACTGCTTTCTAAAACAAATAAAACAGTTTCAAAGAAACAAAACCGAAACACGCTTTGTACAGAGATGTAACGTTTACTAATTTAACCTAATTTTTTTTTTCCCCTTTACAATTTCAAAGAAAATCAGAAGAAAAATGGAAACAGATTCAGTCGAATTTTTTTTTTTTTTTTTTTTTTAAAGCTTTCAATTTGAGTAAAGGTGGTTGCTTCTGAAAGCGTTTTAAACGAGGGACGGTTTTGATCTTGACCGTTGATATAAAGTTCATCTAACGGTTAGTAAATTCTTGTGATGTTGGATTTTTATGAAGTGAAATTTTACGGATAAGGTTTTAATTAAGGGAGAATGACCGTTGATGTGGTCCTTTATGTGGTGGATCCAACGGTGGATAAAATTTTATGAAATAAAAATGGATAAGGTTTATTTTAATGTGGTAAATTGTGTGTGTTGACTGGTGTAGTTTCGACACGTGGTGGTAGCAATCAATGAAATTTTGGATATGATTTGGATAAAAGGCAGTTGATTTGCCACCTCATTGCATCTGGTGGGCCAATGTGAAGAAAAAAAATGCAGTCTTTTGCTTTTTCATGTCTCTTAATTTGAAAAAGAAATTCCCAAAAAATAAAAAAACTTGATAATATTTATTTTTTCAGTCAAATTATTGTTTATGTTAATTTATTTTTATTAAATTAAATTTAAATAGAGCTGGTTTGACTCATAAAGTTTTTTAGTATAAAATAATAAAGATCATTAGGTTTTTTTTTTTAATAAATGGTATAGGTGTATAATTAGTATTTAATATTTTGAATTTAATACTAAAACATAACTCAGATTATGGCGGAGGTATGGTCCAAATAATTTTTAAAAAGTGAAATTATCATTTTTTAACCTAATAAATGATGTAAGTATCGTTCTTCATGAAAATTTTGAAATCAATCATTTTTCCACCTAAAATTTCAAATGTTTTCAATTTTCAACTTTTATAAGGTAGAAAACATATAATTTTCTCTAAATTTAATGGATAATTTGTATATATTTTCATTTTTTTTTAAATCGTTGGAAACTCCACCACCAAACCACCTATTCCAGGCTTAAGCGAAGTCGATAAAACATCCGACTATCACAGACTTTTCCAAGAAAAGTACTCATTGGATTCGAACCCAGAACTTCAAAATGACATTTTGAGCCCTACATCACCAAGCCACGCTCCTTAAGGACGTATACATTTTCATGAATAATTTTTAAAATATAGGTATAAAAGATAATGAATTCAAAATTTTCGTAATAAACAATACTTAATCATTTATCAAGTGTAAAAATAATAATTTCCCTTAAAAAAAGTCGAGGTTTGAATTTCGTTAACATAGGAATTAAAATAATTCTCCTTGTATTTATAGTAATATTTATAACTAAGAAATACAGGTATTTAAGATTTTGAAAATTCCAATTATTTTCCACTTTAGAGTCACCAATCAAATCCCATTCAAATTGCATGCTCCATCAGTCATTAGTATTAGTATTAGGTGGCTTGTTTTAAAAGAGACCTCTTTTAAACGCAAGTCAATGGAGGATTAGGTGTTAGATATTGAAGAATCTTCCATATCCCATCATTCAAGAAAAAGAAATTGAACCTTGACAACTTGTAAGGACCATTTCGTCCTACTTTAAACCAAAAATTAGGACTCTAATTTTCACATTTACCTCACATTAAAATTGTGTGGTCAATTTATACATTTCCAAGTTTTTCATCCTTGGACTTGGTATATAATATTTAATCAATCCAATTCATTGTAGAAAAGCATAAAAGAATGAAATATTAGTCACAATTCAACCCTGCACTAGGCTTAAATATACTGTTATGACCTAATTATGAAGGGGTAATTGAATATGGGTATTTTAGACATTTAATAGTGATAGTTTTAGTATAAGTAAACCATATGAGGCAGTTTTTAGGGTTAGTTGAGAAATGAATTAATCTTAACATTAGAAGGGCAGACTGCCTCTAAGGCCTAGAGTTACTATTTATTGATCGTGTTGCTTAAGGTTGATTTCATTATTTTATTGATGTCTTTGTAATCGATCACTGCAATCTTTCACTGTAATAGTTTTCTTGATCAATATTAAGTCATTTCAACATTATTCATTCATCTCTTAGTTCCATATTCTTGTAATTTTCTATCAAGATTACCTATGATTCTATCATTTGGTATTAGAGCATCGATCTTGGCGGTGGAGAAGATGGGTTGGGAAGAATATTATTCAGAAATTTTGAATCTCAAACAAGAAGGGACCGTACGATAATATAGCAAAATTTGAATATAGTTTAAGGTGGGTTCCTCCAACTACTGAAGACTTCTTCATTAATGTTTTCTTGAGAGGCCTTTATCATGAAATAGCAATAGAGATTGATTTAAGAAAAATTGATTCTTTCCATGAGTTGATGGACCAGACAATAAGGGTGGAAAAAATTAGAGAAAGAGAAGAAAGAGTAAAAACGAAAAAAAAAGAGATGGGAAAAGTTTTGAGAGACTTGGGGGTACTAAATGGGGATTTGAGGAGAATCAAAAGGAAATGGTAGAAAAGAAAGGAATTGCAGTTAAAAAAGATGCTTCATCAGAGTGTTTGACAAAGAAGACATAGGAAGAATACGGGTCGGTTGTTGTAATGTGTTTGGGCCTGAATTCGGGTCAAGTGATGGGTCGACATGTAAATTGGACCTTGGATATGGATCTAAATCAGGGCATGATTATGGGTTCAGGCTGAGTTCCATTCAAAACGAGTGGGAATTTGGTCAAAACCTTGGTAGGTGGGATCTTGTGACCCGACTTGAAAAGGTCAACAAATCCGACCTAATGGAGGACGTCGGTGAGCAACGACAACCATCAGGGCAAATATCGGCCTCATGAGAATCTTCAGAGACCGAAAACCACTGTAAAGGCGACTGTCATGGCAACGAAGATGGCAGATCTAGCGGTGGAAACGTCTCCAAAATAATGAACATAACTCAGAAAGTGCCGACCTACTTCTTCGACCACTTATCCTCGTTCTCAACACCACGTTTGCCGAATCTGCTTCAAATAGCTTCTGCTCCTGCCGTGTCACTGTTTCATCTTTCTGTTGATGATACCATGTTCATTTAGGCCTATGTTGAAGTTTTTACTATGAGAATGTCCAAAGATGATGTGTATTCTGTTACTTTTGAAGAACATGATAAATGGATTATGGGAATTGCGCATGTTGTTGGGGTTTTAGAGGGTAAATCAGGGTAACGCAGCGGAACGTGGAAAATCAAAATTTTCCTATTTCAATAATTTTTCTTGGTCAATTAAAATAAACTTATTTATTCTAATTACTTAATAATTAAAAACTAAAATTTTTACCCAAAAATCAGATTTTAACTTAATTTCCGTGAGACCCCAAACTTTAACATTTTGATCATTTCAGTCCTAATTTCTCAAATACAAATTTAAGTGATTTCAAATCACTCCAAAATAATTTATACATATCCAATACATCAAAATAAAAGTTGCAACAAAAATCCCAATTTTTTTCAAATTGCCGAGAGGTACCCAGATTTTTCAGATTTTGTATTTTGGTCCAATCTTGTTCAAAATAATATTAGATGATATCCAATCAACACCAAATTAAATATACATCGTATATATATCATTACACAACACATATATGAAAAGCCTTAAATTTGGAATAGGTTAAGAACCATAATTTCTCAATTTAGTCGAATTAATAAATAATAAAAAATTAACCAATCCAATACATTAATCAAGTCTCTACCATACCAAACAATTCTCACCACTTTGAAATAACTCTAGAACAATTCTAGGTCATCAATGAGTGTCCTAACAACTCTAGAATGGCAACAAGATCATCAAATGACCAAAAGAGAGCTTATAAACACATTTCAAGCGTTCTTTATTTACAAACATGCTTAGATCCTTCATTTAAGCTTCCAAACTTCTCAACACAAAAATAAGAGAGTAGAAAAACATGCAGACATCATATATTATAGCTTAGAACAATAGAAACATATTTCTATTTAAAGAAAAGTTGAAAATACTTACAAATCTTCAAGATTTTCTTTGTTTTTCTTTATCACTTTCTTTTTTTTTTTCCTCTCAGGTATATTGATTTGTGTGTTTTGGAGGCTTAACCTAATGAAAGAAAAATAAAACAAAACAATATATACTCCCCATCTCATGGCCGAAATTTTAGGGAATAAATATCTAGATTTTTTGTTTCAATTTTATTAATTAAATAAGAATTAGTTTACTTGTTCAAATTATACATTACAACTTTAAATGTATTACAACAAGTTAAACCAATCATATTAAGCCATTTCCTAACTTAATCATAACCTTAGATATTTATATTTTAATTATTTTAACCATTAAATAATTAAATAATTAATTAAATATAAATATCTTAAATATATGTATTATATTTACTTTAAATAATCCAAATACATATATTAATGATATATGTCAAATATCACAATTTGACATTTAATTAATGTGTATTCAATAAAATCATACCTTAAATACAAATACACATTAATTAGAAAATGACCATTATGTCCCTTTGCATGTATTTTTCGTTTAACCGTTAAACGATTTATAAATAATCAATATTATTCATAAAAGTTGCCTTAGTGCTCTACGAATATATTTCATTAGTGAGACTCTTTAGGTTCAAGCATATCCGTCACGAAATCCAATTTCTTGTCCATAATCTACCCACCCGTAAATTACGATGAACACGGATAAACTCATTGAACCATACAGGTCAAGGTCATTACATACGTATAATCCCTCTGTCACAGGTATCCGGATTATTCCAGAGATATAGATGTAAATGTCAAATCTCATTAGATATAATCACATCGACGTTTCTATTAGCAGTCTCTTAATAACACTTAGAAATCGCTTCTACAGTGTACCACAGGCCCACGGATTTAAAAAATTTCTAATTCCATATTGAATATATATGCTATGTACACAGAGCTGACAGATTCTATCTTGACACACATAGGATATTCTGAGGATCAGTCCACACTCAACGAACAAGCGGGGGTCTGACTTTAATAGGTCGGTGACGTGAATGCCATCAAAGTGTGGAGGATATCTGATATATCCATAGTGGTATCTCAAGTCAAAGAATCTCTATGCTACTTAACCAAGAAGATTCTTATTAACGTTGGTGTAGCATTTATTAAGAATCTTCGGTGACTCGTTCAGTGTTTATCCGCTATAAACACCTACACGTCTATACGAGTCTCCAAGACTCATGGTTCATTGAGAAACAATTGGAATCCAATATTCTAGTTGATAAGCGGAAAATATATTAATATTTACCGCCTCTTTTACTTAATATTTTGTATAGTTTCTCGAGTTTTATGAACGTTTTGATATGTTTTAGTTTATTTTACAAATAAAATAAAATCAGGACTCAATGGAATCAATCAGGATGAAATATGGAACAAATAAGGGCAAAAATTGGATTTGACATTTTGATTTTGGAGATTGGAAACTTGAAATGGTGTTCTAACGAAGTACAATATCGGAAATTTCAACTTTGCATAATTTCCGTAATTTGGCCATAACTTTCTACTCCGATATCGGTTTGAGGTGACTCAAGTTCCAGATTAAAGAAGACTCAAAGATCTACAACTTTGGAGTTTATAAGATTTTCGAATTCTGAAGTTTGCATTACCGAAATTGATGAAAAGTCCGGATGTGTGTAATGTATAATTATTAAAGTAATTTTCAAAAACAAAAAAAAATAAAAAAAAAATAAAAAAATGGAAATTGTCAAACTTCCACCAAACATGGAGGATTTGGTGCCACGTTTCGTGGAGAAATTGGTGGAAGCCTTTAAATTTGCTTATAAATATCAAGCTAAACTTTGTAAATTTTTCATGTTTTCTTTGGGGGATTTTTCCATGAAAACCTAACAGAAAGTGTCTTGCATGTTTATTTAAGTTTTCTTGTATTTTCTCTTTATTTAATTACATCATGAGTATGTAATCTCTTTTTGCTGGAGTCTGGGGTGAAACTTTTAATATAATAATTTAGATTTACTCCCTTAATTTAAATAAGTAAACTGATTTAATTATTTACCGCCTATATGACCGGTTTTACATTATTGGACTTAGTTTCCGCCTATATGGTCGGTTTAGGTGCTAACCTTGTTACCTCATACATGGTCGGTTTATATGATTTTGTTACCACCTATATGGTCGATTGGACTTTGGACAAATGAAATTAACCGCCTATATGGTCGGTTTTAATATAATTAATTCAAGAAATGATTAATTGATAAGGGAGTAATCTATATTCGAAGTATTAAAAGTGAAACCCCTAGCTCCAGCATTTTCTTTTATTACTGTAATTTTCTTTACTTTTTTTATTTTCTGTTATGTTATTCTATTTAACTATGCATTTTGTAATTTTAGGTATGTTTTGTAACTAAACATATTATTTAGGGGTGTGATGAATTCCAATATCACTGGTTTATAAAGTTGGTTATTTTATGTTTTGGGTAATATAAAGGTTTATTTATTGAGTATTAAGCTTAATGCTTTTTGTTAACTGGCCACTAATAAAATTGATTTGGTAAACTTAAAATGAACTTGGAAAATGAATTTTAGGTTTAGCCTTAGACTTATGATGAGTGGTAAATCTATCACTATTTCCCACTCATTTAACCTAATATTTTGTATAGTTTCTTGAGTTTTGTGAATATTTTGATGTGTTTTGTGTTATTTTGTAGATAAATAAAGTTTCAGGACATTCTGGAGGTGATTTGGAGCAAAATAGTGAAAATTGGAAAAATGGGCATTTTGGTAATTTGGGCGCGTCGCGACGCGCAAGCCCTTGGCGTCGCGACGCCTAACGTGTACCGGGTCATGCTAATGTGCGCCGGGTCAACGGGTCAGAATATGAAAAGTTTGACTTTGCTAACATGCGCCGTGCCATGTGTCACCATCACATCCGATTTGCTAATGTGCGCCGTGCCACGTGTCATCATCCTACGGTACCGACAATCACCATTGCCACGTGTGCCACATGTCACTCCATGTCACCACCACGTCATCATCCACATCACCGGTTGACCGAGTCAAAGTGCCACATCCTCGCCACGTCATCATCAACCAATCACTGCGTGCCACGTGTCACAATCCTACGGTGCCGACACTCCATTTCGCCACGTCACTGCCACATTATGCCACATCAGCATAATAATTGAGCTCTCAACCGCCTTGCCACGTGTTGCCTTATCTTCTTATCCGAATTGCCACGTGTCATCACCAGAGCATGCCACGCCTAACTGTTCCAGCGTCGCGACGCCCAGACCCCACTGATGCCTATAAATTCAGCTCGACGTTTCAGTTTCAGTTGTACCATTCTCTCTCATTTCTTTGATGTAAATATGGAGTCTCTCTCTCTAGTTTCTTTTAATTTAAGTTTTGTAATTAAATTTTAATTACTTTTTGTAATAATAGTAATTTACTTTCTTTATTTTTACAGTTTTTACTATTCACCATGATGAGGTAACTTCCCCAACTAGGGTGAAAGGTAATTCTTTTACTATTACTATTTAGATTAATCTCCCTTAAAAAATAATATATTCACTATTTAAAATTTGACTTAAAAAGGATACCGCCATATTGGTCGGTTGGTAATTCATTTTAATCTGGTTTAAACCTGACTAATCAAGGATACCGCCAGATTGGTCGGTTGGTAATTTTATTTTGGTTCCGCCTTTATGGCTGGTTTATTTTGGTTCCGCCTTTATGGTTGGATTATGGACAAATATTACCGCCTTAATGGCTGGTTGGACTTAATTTGACTTAATCGGGTTACCGCCTATATGGCTGGTTGGTAATATTATCACAAGTTTATATATTATTTAATAGGAGATATCTAAAATAGTAAATAGTAGAAGTTAATTCCTTTTACCTTAGCATTTTATTTTATTTTATTTTACTTTTCAATTTCTACTTTACCGCATTTTACTTTTGGCATTTTTACTTTATGTCTTTTATTTTACTAGCCCTAGTTATGTGTTGTAACTAAATTAGTTATCTAGGGTTGTGATGAATTCCAATATCACCGGTTTATAAGGGGTTAGATTATAGTTTGGGTAATATAAAGATTTATTTATTGAGTCTTAATCTTAATGCTTTTTATTAACTGGCCACTAATAAAATTGACTAGGTAAACTTAAAATGAACTAGACATATGGATTTTAAGTTTAAGACCTTAGACTCAATAGCCCACGATCTTCCTTGAGGATAGATAACCCTTTAATAGATTTCCTTATAGGATATGAATATACCTGTCGGGCGGGGGTAGCCTTAATTTGAACTTAATCTTAATGAATTCATGTAATTCAGTTGACATAGATATATGGTTCAATTGGATTATACTGGATATTTGTAGTTGACCATCGGAAGAGGCTTTTACATAATTTAGTGTTCCAGGTTAATAAATCAATATTTTACCCAACTATAAGATAATCACTTCATCTTTAAATAATATTGGAAGAAATCACAACCCTAGATAGTTTTTAATATTGAGTTTTCTTAAAACCTACTTTTGATAATTTTATTTACTTGCTTTTAAATTTAGAATCGTCACCATTTCAATCAATCAATCAACCTGTTAGATACTAGTAATCATTTGACCTCATAAAATTAATAGCTTAGGTATTAAGTCCTCGTGAGATCGATACTTTTTATACTACTTGAACGATACGTACGCTTGCGTTATACGCGTGTGTTTACGCCGATCAAGTTTTTGGCGCCGTTGCCGGTGACTTATTTATCTTTCACTATTAGTTTTAAGGTTAAATACCTTTACTTGTATCTAACTTTCTTTTTACTTATTGTTTTTGTTTTCTTGTGTTTCAGGTTCTCAGAAACTTCATGAGACGAACCAGAAGCTTTGAACTCCGACCGCTTGACCCGGAAATTGAAAGAACCATCAGACAGTTGAGAAGGGAAAGACGAGAAGGTCAAGAACCTTTAGTCAACATGGAACCTGAACCTTTGGAGGTTGCACCACCAATTCCCATTCGAGACAGAACCATTCCGGTGGTTGACAGACTCATTTCCTGTATTGTACTTCCTCCCTTACCAGCAAATGCAGGTGATATCAAAACTTGCATTCAGATGATTCAGTAGTCAGTGCAGTTTGGGGGAAATGCAACTGAAGATCCTAATGCCCACATCAGCAACTTCCTGGAAGTTTGCGGCACTTTCAATTACAACCGAGAAGCTGAAGAAGCAATGAGATTGCGTGTTTTCCCATACTCCTTGAAGGACAGAGCTAAAGCTTGGCTACATTCACTACCAGTAGGTTCTATCACAACTTGGAACACTTTAGCCACCAAATTTCTTGCAAAGTACTTTGCACCAGCCAGAACTGGAAAGCTGAGGAATGACATCACATCCTTTGTGCAACAAGACTCCGAAACTCTCTACGAAGCTTGGGAAAGGTACAAAGATTTGCTCCGGAAATGTCCTCACCATAAGATTCCAAAATGGCTTCAAGTCCAAACATTCTATAATGGACTTTCTGGAATAATGAGAACCACAATCGATGCTGCTGCTGGAGGAGATTTAATGGAGAAATGAGAAGATCAAGCCTGGGAACTAATCGAAGAAATGGCCAACAACAATTCCTTGTGGCCAACAGAAAGGAGCATGATCCAAAGAATTGCAGGAATTTATGAAAGTGGAGCCAATACAGCAGTCAACGCCAAGCTGATCAGATATGCAAATTCATGGAGACTCTTACCCCTGGATCCACAAGTTCACCATATGGAGGAGCACCAGAACTAAACCAACTTGAAGAGACGGTGAATTATGTCAACAATTTCAACAGACAGGGGAACAATCCATATTCCAACACTTACAACCCAGGGTGGAGGAATCATCCTAATTTCTCATGGAGCAACAATTCAGGGCAAAAGAACTATCCACCACCTGGATTCTAGCAACAGAACAAAAGCCAGGAGTTTGAAAAAGAACCAGAAATGAAGGAATGGATTGCAGAGATGTTCAAAAAGCAACAAGCAGCATATGATGCTATATTTCAAAGCCAATCTGCTTCTATCAAAGCACTGGAGAATCAAATCGGACAACTGGCCAATGCTCAGAGTTACAGACCACCAAGAAATCTTCCCAGCAATACAGAACCAAATCCAAGGAACCGAGGGAGGGAGCAATGTCAAGCCATCACCTTGAAAAGTGGTACTGAAATCAACAAAGATGTTGGAATCAAGGCAACCATTGAAGAAGTTCCAAAAAAAGCAGAACAACAGATGGAGGAAAAAGAAGCAAAGGAAAAAGAACCAGAAAGAATCATTCCACCTCCACATTTTCCTCAGCGTCTTCAGAAAAACAAACTGGACAAGCAGTTTGCTCGATTCCTGGAGGTTTTCAAAAAGCTGCACATCAACATCCCATTTGCAGAAGTCTTGGAAGAAATGCCCACTTATGTCAAATTCATGAAAGACATTCTTTCACAAAAACGGAGATTGGGATTGTTGGACAATTATGACCCATAGCGTCACTATTTGTACAGATCATGGTGTTGTTGTACAAATTAACTATGTGACAAAAGAGATTGCTATCTTATCATTTGTGATTAGATCACCTTAGATATATAAATGATAGGAGGTCCCTATGATTAGTCCTGGATTGAGAATGATATGAGACAGTATCAGTCCACAAAGGATTAATCATTAAATATCCTTAGTCAGAGTATTATCGAGATTGGACATCGGTAATGCGTAAAAGACTAGTATTGCACTTGTGCACGTTGTGAGGGCATAACGGGCATAGTTCTCATATATTTAAGTATTGGATACTTATGCAAGTGTAGTAGGAGGTTGTGTTTCACCGATAGTACGGGAAACAGCTTCGCTCTGGATAGACCCCCTCGGAATCCCATTGGTAGTATGACTATGTGTCTATGGGAGTCCGAAATCAGGGTAGGTGTATTTGGTCTTAACCTGAGACTTGCACCGCTAATACTTACGACAATCAATATACTTTGGTTGAGGTCGTCCAGGGCTTTAACCGGTTCTGTGTACGCCAATACTGGGTATATTGAGATTCGTAGAGTATTGGGTGTGATGTCAAGACGGAAGTATCACTCCAGTCATAGTGGAGATGATGTCACGTAGGATACGGTATTAGTGCTCTTAAGTGCTGCGCGGCCATCGGGATATTATGACTAGGTCATGTATATCCGATTATAGAGACTAGTTACCAGACATCCGACATGTGCTTCGTACGGGGCAGACACGACTCCAGCCCCAGGCCTAGCACGTGACCATCCGATACTAGATCGATATGCACTATACGATGTATACTACGCCTGATACAGATCAATATATTCCTGTAAGGATATTTCCGGAGAATTGGGTAGGCATGGCGCTTTGCTAGAAGCCAACCTTGTCTTGTGAATCGGTAAAACGTAGTACTTGGTACGTACGTGTTCGGATAGTCCGATAACCGAATTTACTGCCAACATATCCGGAGATCTCATGGGTCGCTTCCCAATGATACACCGATGACGTATGACTCGCACTTTAATTAATCTGGGATTATTTCGATGAGAGAGAAAATTAATCTGGGATTAATTACGGAGATATTTTATCTGGGATAAAATATCGTCTAAAGAGAGAGAACGCGATTAATTTGGAATTAATCGGTAAAATAAATTTAATAGTTAAATTTGATTTTTCTATTTAATTTATTCGAATGGGCTAAAATTAATATATCGGATATATTAATATGAATTGGATTTCATTACGAAATTAAAGTCGGACTTTAATGCGAACGAATTAATTTAGAATTAATTCGTAAACGACGTTCGTAATATATTTGCGTCGCATAATATTTAATTAAATTAGATTTAATTATTTAACGACGGAAGTTCGTTTAATCGGATTAAACGGAACCGAGCCGCGGCAAATGTTCGTAGAGATATTTGAATTTTGAATTCAAATATGTGGGGCCCATGAGTGGTTGGTGTACCTACCACCCAACTACCTTGTTTTACTTTGGAAAACCATTTACCCACACCTACCAAGTTTAGGGTAAAAGGTGAAATGGTTTTACCTAAAGTATATAAACAAAATCTCTCTCTACACTTAATAGATTATTATTATTTCATTAGATGGATTTTAGTAAACCCTAGACAACTCTATCTCTCTCCCATCTTCTTCATGTTCACGCCCAAGGGGCTAAAACTCACTGTTTTTCTGTCAAGAAAAACGTGAGCAGTGAGGAGGCTATTTGTGGATTTTGTGGCAAGATCCAAGTGCTAGTACACTTCTAAGAGGCATACGAAGGTGTTAGGGAAACCCACCCATGAGCCGGGAATCGTTAGACGAAGATTGAAGCTCCAAATCTCAGCTCAAAACCTGATTTTTCAAGGCAGTGGACTGCACTGCAGTGGCGCCATTTGGAGGGCAGAATTTCAGTTTTGTTCTCCATCAAATCGTCTCAACCGATCAATGTAAGTATTCCACAACTTCTTTGATATGTATTTCACACATCTTCATGCTTGTTTGATGATCTGGGACCTAGAATAAAACCAACAATGGCATCAAGAGCCTAGGTTCAAGCATGAAATTTTTAGGGCTTAAAATTGGGTATTTTGTATTTGAGCATGATTTGAATAAATTGGATGTTTGAGTATGCTTAATACATGTTGAATTGAAGATTGATTGGATCAATTTCAAGAAAATTGATTTGGAATAATTTTTCCCCAAAATATTATGTTGGCCGAATATATAGGGTTTTGTGGAATCTTGGAATTTTTTGATTTTGATTCATTGGATGAGTTAGAATAATGATGGATAATGTTAATTTGAAATTAATTGGATTGAATTTTGAATTGAACAAAATCCCCAATTCCTTATGTTGGCCGAATGGTATACCCAATTATCTTGGTATTTTTTGATTTTTGAACATTGGATGTGTATGAAATCATTCGGGAAGTTAATTCGATGTCGATTGTGGATTAATTGGATTGAACCGAATTGGACAAAAAATACTCTCCCTTGGCCGAGACATGTAGCATGGTTAATGGGTTTGATTTTTCATTAAATGTGTTGGACATGTGATAATGAAATGAGCATGATTAATTGGACAAATTTGATGTTTTGGAAATATTGATTTGGGTGATTAATCATGTATACACTTTAGAAATTATTAATTGAAATTGGAATTTGGTAATTTAATTAATTGGGCCTTAAAATTGGATTTGGGCTTTTAAAGTTGTAAATGGGCTTATTGGGCTTTGTTGTACAAAGTTGGTTTAGGCAAATTGGATTGGATCCAATTGGGCCCAAAACCACTTCCTAAAGCCCAAATGTGACTTATAAACCTTTAAAGTTTAATTGGGCCTAATGGGCCGAAATTGATTTCTTGGCTTATGGGGTTACTCCTTGATTGGGCTTTGGTTGCCAAAGCCCATGCCTTAAAGAAATTAATTTAAAGCCCATTGGACTTGAATTAAATTGACGTTGGACGTTAATCGGGCTTTGAGACCCGTAACGATTAAATTTGGAATTTAAGTCGTAAAAGGTTTATTAATAAAGTGTAATATTTAATTTGGAATTAAATAGTGAATTAGTATTAAATACATATTAAATTGGATTTAATGTTGTAGTTTAATTTAATTCGAGAATTCGTACTTTGAGTACTTATTCGCAAAAACGAGTTTGACTCGCGCAAAATCAAATCGTTGTTTGAACATTGGATGATCACTAATTATCAGATTAATTAATTTGATTAGATTGATTGATAACATGCTTGTGTGAATACATGGTTGTGATGAATGAATAATGTATATCGGATGGATATTAGTCGGGTGGGGGCAATTTTGGAAATTGTTGTAATAAATTCGATTTATTAAATTGGACCTGCGTGTCCAGCCTTATCACCTCTATTCTCTTTGTATTCTCTTCTCACCTATTCCCCTCAATGTAAATGAGGTTTCTTTAGAAGTGTAGTTTAACGGGTAGAAGTAATACAAGTGCTAGTTTGAGAGAGAAAGGGAGAGATTTGATCTAGGATCAATGTGTTAAGTATCCATCCGCATATCATTATTATTTATTTTCATATGCGCTTTATTATGTGTTTAGAATGCATGTTTAAGGGTGTATGATGATGAGACCTAAACAAAGATAATAAATTGGTAGCCAATTTGCACGCGAAAAACCCTCATCAAATATCATGCGTTTTTCCTTCCATTGAGTGATTCTTACTCAAGATCCGAGACTGGCATTGGGTTGTTGGCCAAAGTCAAGCCCTTTGTCCGTCGAAGATGTGTTTGAATCACGAGAGTTTTGTTCTATATTGGTGTCTTGTCCAAGTTGTGGTTTGTTGGCCAAAGTCAAGACCACTTCTTGTCCATCGACATTGATTACGAAGCTTTCCATGGTCAATGGGTCGCGCTTGACTGGGATCATTAGGTTTGTTGTGCCAAAGCCAAGGCTTAGTTGATTCAGAGGAAAAAGGTTAGGTAATACATTGGATGTATTGGCATATATAAGATATATGTTTAGGATTTGGATATCCGCCTACTGGATCTAGGAATTGGATTAGATCCAATTGATCTTTGAGATCTACCTAGTTAATATCATACAATTTGTTGGCCAAAGTCAAGATTGTGTGTTATTTAACGGGATCCTAGCCCACTAGGAAACACGGTTTCCCGAGTACTCGACAGAGGGTTAGAGGCTCGCCGAAAAATAGTGGGAGGCAAGAATTGAATTGCAATATTCGTTTAATTACTTGCCATACGCGCTCATTCAAATTATTCGTCATATAAATTAAATGTTAGTTGGACTAATATTTAAATTGTTGTTTTAATAAGCAGTTGGACTGTATTATAGTTGATTATATAATTGGATTATAGTAATCAATATATTTGAATTAATTAATTCCAATTTACAGTTGATTTTATAATTGGATTATAGTAATCAATGTAATTGAGGTTAATTGATTTAAATTATATTTGATTGTATAGTTGGACTATAATAATCAATATAATACATAGTACCACAAATCGTTGATTAAATAGTTGGACTATTAGAATCAAGATGAATGAAAGATTAGTGTTTAAAACATAATCCTAGGTGAAAATGTATTTAAACGACTATATTTTAAATTGGGAATAATTTCAGGATGGTCCTGGAAATAAATAATAAGTTACTTTATTTGATAAAATAACCTATTATGCCTAAGCCAGGAATTAAGCAAATAGTAGAGCATAATCTTTGGAAGATTTATGTGATGATAACTTAAGTGCTTAATTCGATATACTTGTCATAAATCTATGATTAGATTTAAGAAGTATTGAAATTGCAATAAATAACTCTTGGAGGGTTAAAGACTATTCTCGAGGAGATAAAGTCAAACTTTGCAATTAGGTAAGTGGCGCAAGGCGCACCATACTTCAATATTCTAGAAACCCAAGGCTTGGCCAAAGGCTTCTGAAATATTTGAAAGGGCAAAGGCAAAATCATTATGATCTTCTGGGAAGATAAATGACATATCCTAAAGTGACTGCCGTTTGGATATGGCACACGAAGGAATTAAAGAAAGGGCAAGGCTCTGACTTTAAGAATGTTTGTCAATATTATGTCTATTACTAGTATTAAAATTGGATTTTAAAATACTTAGTATGGTACATAAAATATATGGATTGATGTTCAGAATCTGCTGTGAGCAGGATACTGACTTCAAGCTGAGATTAATCTGCGAATCGGAAACGGGACGAAAGTCGCTGTTTCGACCGTAGAATACTATTTAGGAACTACCCTTTGGTGTGTACTTAAATTAGGAACTGTTATAATGTAACTAGTTTGACTAGAAACATTATCTTTATATCAGTGTTTAATCCGTTGCGGATAGACCTTTATATTCTAGAACACTAAAGTGTTTCATTATATAAAGAATGATATTAAGATAAACACATTAGATGTGAGTAACAGAATTTATATTTTGAATATAAATAAAATCTCAAACATATAAAATGACAAATATAGCTCAAACTGATTTGATCAGTAGAGACTTATTTGTGGCATTGTTGTCTGGGACACAATTAAACAAGACTCGTATATCCACGCTTTTGAAGAGTGGGTACTAGGACTGATTTGACTATTCAAATAAAGTCTACGAATCTAGTTTATTAGGTAAAGTACCTGAAACGCTATTTACTTGGTAATAGTAATAGTGCCACCGATCTGTTAGCCCTATTCATAGTGAAGTAAGTGGGCCCATATCTAGCAATGCTAGATGTGAATATGAATATTTCGTGACCTTAACGGATGTGGCATCACATTATGGTTATGTGTTTCTTTTGAAGAACACAAATCGATAACTTTTAGAGTTTCGACACGAAGTAGACAAACAGATCATCTAAAGTATTAAACCATCGCGGTAAGACCGTAATGGAAAATACTTAAGCAGTAAGTTTCAAACATACGTGAAAGAGTATAGTATTCTTTCAATGAGGACTCCTCCTAGGACATGTCAGTTTGACGGTGTGTCCGTACGGAGAAACCGAATTTTGTTGGACATGATAAGGTTAATCATGAGTCGCTCTGAGCTACCATTTCCTTCAACGGATATGCATTAACAGTGCAATACTTATTTAGAATAAGGTTCCATATAAATCTGTTTGACAGATATCATATTAGATATGAACGGGAAAGAAACCGGGTTTCTCATTCCTGATGATTTGGGTATGCTAGGCATATGTTTGGATGATACCAAACTAAAACCCAAATAGGATAAGTGCCAATTATAGGTTATCCTAGGGGAAACCATAAGTATAGTACTTTTGCATCTCACGAGAGAACAATGTTATTGTTGCTCACCATGCGGTTTTCCTAAGAGGAATACCGATATGCAGTGGTAAGTGGGAGGATGGTATAACTCGATGAAAGTCGGAGTAATACTGTTCAAGGCACGAAGTCCTTAATGGAACACAGATAGTTCATCAAGGATGAAACTATACCATTAATCTTCGAATACACAAGAACCGCGTAGATCGGAGAGAATCAGAAAACAACCTGGGGTATGGGTTTCTGATCTCACCTCATAAAGATGTCAATCTTGTTGAGGTAGACCAACCGACTACGTTTGAGGAAGTGATACAAGTATCGACTCCTTTTATGGCAAAGTGCCATGAGTCCAAAATGGATTCCATGTATACCAACTATGTTTGGACACTAGTTGATGTACCACAAGGCATTGTGCCTATTGGTACATATAAGTCTTCAAGGAAGACATACATGGATGGCAACATACCAACGTACAAAGCTAGGCTTTTAACGAAAAGGTATCGTTATCAACATTGTGTTGATTACGGTTCAACCTTTTACCTGTTGCCACGGTAAATCCATTTGGATGATGCTTGCTGATATGCATATTTCATTTATGAAATGTGTCAGTTAAAGATCAAAATCGCTTTCCTTAAACGGAAACCTTTTGGAGGATGTTTATAACATCCTGACGATTTTGTCGTACCTAAACCAGCAAACTAGGTTTGCGGGTTGTTCGATCCATGTTTGGATTGAAGCAAGCATAAGGTTCTTGGAGCTGACGTTTTGATGTAATCATAATGGTTTATGATTTAATTCAAAACGAAAATAATTCTTGTGTATATAAGGAGGTTAGTGGGAGCGCACTGACAATGAATGTCCTGTATAAAATAATGATAATATATGTCATTTCTTGGAAATGATATTCCCATAAAACATCGGCGAAAGCTTGGCTTTCGAAATAATTCTCCGTAGAATTCTTAGGAGTAACAACCTTTATTCTAGGAATAAAGATCTATTGGGATAGATTTAAAGTTGTTAACACTCTCTGAGAAATTGTACATTTAAAATGTACGTGACCTGGTGTCTCATACGCTTTGAGCGTATGGAGACACAATCAGACCAATCCGAGTGATAGTCACTGGATTGAAGTTAAGAACATCCGTTAGTATCTCAGAGAACTAAGGATGCTGTCTTAGTCTATGGAGAAGGAGAACTTGAAGTGACTGGGATCACTGTAGCAAGTTTCCAAACCGATAAAGACGACTATAAGTCGCAAACGGTACTATAAAGTTTGAATACCGGAACAGTGAGCTGGAAATCTTCCAAGCAAGATACTGTTACCGATAAACAACAAATGCGGATTATTGCTGCAGCTGAGGCAGCAATAGAAGCCATTTGGGTCGATAATAAATCTAATTAGATTAGATATAGTTCTGTTAGCAGCTGAGCTAGGCGTCAGCACAGGCTAAAGAATTAATGGTCTCATCAACGATCCATATATATACTTCGATATTCATCTGATTTGTTCGCATCATACATCGTGGTGATGTGATGATCGTATAAATCGCGTCAGACGATAATCATGTAAATCCACTGACGAAAACCTTTTCTCTGCAGATTGATCGAAACGTACATAGTTCGGGTGTTAAACACTTGAGTGACTGGCTATAGGCTAAGTGGAAGATTGTTGGACAATTATGACCTATAGCGTCACTATTTGTACAGATCATGGTGTTGTTGTACAAATTAACTATGTGACAAGGAAATTGCACTCTTATCATTTGTGATTAGATCACCTTAGATA
The DNA here is from genome assembly GCA_019454045.1 of Zanthoxylum bungeanum. Classification (NCBI taxonomy): domain Eukaryota; kingdom Viridiplantae; phylum Streptophyta; class Magnoliopsida; order Sapindales; family Rutaceae; genus Zanthoxylum; species Zanthoxylum bungeanum. Next base: position 287,187 of record SKCR01048417.1, read on the forward strand.
TATAAATGATAGGAGGTCCCTATGATTAGTTCCTGGATTGAGAATGATATGAGACAGTATCAGTCCACAAAGGATTAATCATTAAATATCCCTAGTCAGAGTATTATCGAGATTGGACATCGGTAATGCGTAAAAGACTAGTATTGCACTTGTGCACGTTGTGAGGGCATAACGGGCATAGTTCTCATATATTTAAGTATTGGATACTTATGCAAGTGTAGTAGGAGGTTGTGTTTCACCGATGGTACGGGAAACAGCTTCGCTCTGGATAGACCCCCTCGGAATCCCATTGGTAGTATGACTATGTGTCTATGGGAGTCCGAACATGGGTAGGTGTATTTGGTCTTAACCTGAGACTTGCACCGCTAATACTTACGACAATCAATATACTTTGGTTGAGGTCGTCCAGGGCTTTAACCGGTTCTGTGTACGCCAATACTGGGTATATTGAGAATCGTAGAGTATTGGGTGTGATGTCAAGACGGAAGTATCACTCAGTCCAGTCAGTGGAGATGATGTCACGTAGGATACGGTATTAGTGCTCTTAAGTGCTGCGCGGCCATCGGGATATTATGACTAGGTCATGTATATCCGATTATAGAGACTAGTTACCAGACATCCGACATGTGCTTCGTACGGGGCAGACACAACTCCAGCCCCAGGCCTAGCACGTGACCATCCGATACTAGATCGATATGCACTATACGATGTATACTACGCCTGATACAGATCAATATTCCTGTAAGGATATTTCCGGAGAATTGGGTAGGCATGGCGCTTTGCTAGAAGCCAACCTTGTCTTGTGAATCGGTAAAACGTAGTACTTGGTACGTACGTGTTCGGATAGTCCGATAACCGAATTTACTGCCAACATATCCGGAGATCTCATGGGTCGCTTCCCAATGATACACCGATGACGTATGACTCGCACTTTAATTAATCTGGGATTATTTCGATGAGAGAGAAAATTAATCTGGGATTAATTACGGAGATATTTTATCTGGGATAAAATATCGTCTAAAGAGAGAGAACGCGATTAATTTGGAATTAATCGGTAAAATAAATTTAATAGTTAAATTTGATTTTTCTATTTAATTTATTCGAATGGGCTAAAATTAATATATCGGATATATTAATATGAATTGGATTTCATTACGAAATTAAAGTCGGACTTTAATGCGAACGAACGAATTAATTTAGAATTAATTCGTAAACGACGTTCGTAATATATTTGCGTCGCATCGATATTTAATTAAATTAGATTTAATTATTTAACGACGGAAGTTCGTTTAATCGGATTAAACGGAACCGAGCCGCGGCAAATGTTCGTAGAGATATTTGAATTTTGAATTCAAATATGTGGGGCCCATGTGTGGTTGGTGTACCTACCACCCAACTACCTTGTTTTACTTTTGGAAAACCATTTACCCACACCTACCAAGTTTAGGGTAAAAGGTGAAATGGTTTTACCTAAAGTATATAAACAAAATCTCTCTCTACACTTTGGTATTATTATTATTCATTAGATGGATTTTAGTAAACCCTAGACAACTCTATCTCTCTCCCATCTTTTCTCATGTTCACGCCCAGGGGCTAAAACTCCTGTTTTTCTGTCAAGAAAAACGTGAGCAGTGAGGAGGCTATTTGTGGATTTTGTGGCAAGATCCAAGTGCTAGTACACTTCTAAGAGGCATACGAAGGTGTTAGGGAAACCCACCCACGAGCCGGGAATCGTTAGACGAAGATTGAGCTCCAAATCTCAGCTCAAAACTGATTTTTCAAGGCAGTGGACTGCACTGCAGTGGCGCCATTTGGAGGGCAAAATGGTTTTGTTTGTCTTCAAATCGTCTCAACCGATCAATGTAAGTATTCCGCAACTTCTTTGATATGTATTTCACACATCTTCATGCTTGTTTGATGATCTTGGGACCTAGAATAAAACCAACAGGGAGACTACGAAACAATTAGCATTAACGGAAAAAATGCAAAGCGCCATTATCAGAGGACCTTTCCCCCAAAGTTGAATATCATGGCAGTTTCACATGTTCCATGCACCATTGGAGAACATTTAATCGTTAAGGCTTTAGGTGATTTAGAGCCAATGTAACTTGATGCATTTTTTTTTCTATTTACGGAAACTGCAGATTGTAGAATCAATGCCTACCTCAGTTTTTCATTGCACTTGCTGACCGATACTCTCGCATTTCCAAGAGGTGTTGTTGAAGATGTGCTGGTCAAGTAGACAAACTAATTCTCCCAGCGATTTCATCATCCTTGACATGGAAGAAGACAAAGAAATACCTATCATCTTGGGAGACCATTCCTGGCTACAGGTAAAACTGTGATTGATGTGGCAAAAATGAGATTGACCATGAAAGTGTAGGACCAAGAAGTGACCTTTAATGTTTTCAAAGCCATGAAATTCCCGAGTGATGAAAAGGAAGAAGAATGCTTCAGAATTGATGTTGTTGATAATATCATTCAAAATACTAAGCCAAATCCCACAGATACACTTGAAGCTTGCATCACCAATATGACTGACAACGAGCTGGATGCTGAAATCCTGGAATGTATCAACTACCTTGACAAACCATTCCGATTCAAAGCAACACCACCAGTTGAAAGCTTGGAACTGCCAAAGAAAGATCGAATCAAGCCTTCGATTGAAGAACCACCACAGTTGGAGCTGAAGTTACTTCCGAGTCATCTCATGTATGCATTTCTTGGAAACTCTTCTGAATTACCTGTTATTATTTCTTCTTCACTAACATTGGAGCAGGAAGAAAAGTTGCTGAGAGTGTTACGAGAGCACAAGAAAACCATTGGCTGGACTATAGCAGACATTCGATGCATTAGTCCATCATTTTGCATGCACAAGATCCTGATGAACGATGAGTACAAACCCACAGTGGAACATCAACGGAGACTCAATCCAATCATGAAGGAAGTCGTGAAGAAAGAAATCATCAAATGGTTAGACGCTGACATCATTTACCCCATCTTAGATAGCAGTTGGGTAAGTCCTATGCAGTGTGTACCGAAGAAAGGAGGAATTACTGTGGTTACCAATGAAAAGAATGTGCTAATCCCAACAAGAACAGTGACTGGATGGAGAGTATGCATGGACTACAGGAAACTGAACAAAGCCACGAGAAATGACCATTTTCCGCTACCATTCATTGACCAGATGTTAAATAGACTGGCATGACATGGATTCTATTTCTTTCTGGACGGATATTCAGGGTACAATCAGATTTCCATCGCACCAGAAGACCAGGAGAAAACTACATTTACATGTCCCTGTGGTACTTTTACTTTCCGCAGGATGCCATTTGGATTATGTAATGCCCCTGCCACATTCCAGCGTTGCATGATGGCCATATTCTAAGACATGCTGGAGCAGAGTATGAAGGTTTTTATGGATGACTTTTCTGTGTTTGGAGATTCTTTTGACCATTGTTTGCAAAATTTGGAACAAGTGTTACAAAGGTGCGAAGATACAAACCTGGTACTCAACTGGGAGAAATGCCACTTCATGGTGCAGGAAGGCATTGTTCTTGGACATCGGATCTCACAAAAGGGGATTGAGGTAGACAAAGCAAAGATATAGACAATTGAAAAACTACCTCAACCAACATCAGTAAAAGGTATTCGAAGTTTTCTTGGACATGCAGGTTTTTACAGGAGATTTATCAAAGACTTTTCCAAAATTGCAAAACCTCTGTGCAATCTTCTGGAGAAAGATGTGCCTTTCAACTTCACCAAAGAATGTCAGGAAGCTTTTGAGATCTTAAAACAGAAGCTGGTCTCTGCCCCCATCATAGTAGCACCAGACTGGACCCTTCCATTTGAAGTGATGTGCGATGCTAGTGATTTTACTGTAGGTGCAGTTTTGGGACAACGTAAAGCAAAGATTTTCCACACCATTTATTATTCCAGCAGAACTCTAAATGAAGCTCAACTCAACTACACAACCATCGAAAAAGAGTTGCTCGCAGTTGTGTACGCTTTTGACAAATTCCGCTCTTATCTGTTGGGTCCCAAAGTGGTGGTCTACATAGATCATTCAACAATCAAATATCTGATCACGAAGAAAGATGCCAAACCCAGATTGATCCGTTGGATACTTCTTCTGCAAGAATTTGACATGGAGATCAGAGACATGAAAGGAACATAGAATCAGGTGGCAGATCATCTATCGAGGCTTGAGAATGGAGAAATAGCTGACAAAGATCTGTCAATCAAAGAAACTTTTCCAGATGAACAGCTGTTTGGCATGAAAAAACAGGAAGTCCCTTGGTATGCTGACTATGTCAACTACATTGTGTCAGGAAAATGGCCGTTGGAATGGACAACTCAGCAACAGAAGAAGTTCTTTAAAGAAGTCAAGCATTATGTTTGGGATGAGCCGTACCTGTTCAAACATTGTGCTGATCAATTATTGAGATGATGTGTTCCACATGAGGAAATCAACAGTGTTTTGTAGCACTGTCATTCATCACCATATGGCGGACACTTTAGCGGAAACAAAACTGCAGCCAAAGTCCTACAATCAGGTTTGTTCTGGCCCACTCTTTTTAAAGATGCTTATCTTTTTTCTTTTCAATGTGTCAGGTGCCAGAGAACGGGAAATATTTCCAGGAGAAACGAAGGACCGTTGCAAAACATTCTAGAAGTGGAAATATTCGATGTGTGGGATATTGATTTCATGGGACCCTTTCTTCCATCATTCGGAAACCTGTACATCCTGGTTGCTGTAGACTACGTCTCCAAATGGGTCGAAGCAATTGCACTGTCATCCAATGATTCAAAAGTCGGGATCAAATTCCTGAAAAAGAATATTTTCACTCGGTTCAGAACACCTCGTGCAATCATCAGTGATGGTGGCTCTCATTTATGCAACAGATACTTCGATGCACTCCTATCCAAATACGGAGTTACTCACAAGGTTGCCACAGCTTACCATCCACAGTCAAATGGACAAGTTGAGGTCTCAAACAGGGAAATCAAAAGAATCCTAGAAAGAACCGTTGGATCAACAAGGAGGGACTGGTCAACAAAATTAGATGATGCATTATGAGCCTACCGGACAGCTTACAAGACACCCATTGGTATGTCCCCATATCGATTAGTGTTTGGGAAAGTGTGCCATCAGCCAGTTGAGCTTGAGCACAAGGCGTACTGGGCACTGAAGAAGTTGAATTTTGATTCACAAGCTACATGAGAGAAAATATTTCACCAACTTAACGAATTGGAAGAATTTCGCCTACAGGCTTATGAGAATGCCAGATTATACAAATAAAAGACAAAGAAATGGCATGACCGAAAAATAGTGCACAGACAGTTGGAACCAAGGCAGCAAATGTTGTTGTACAACTCGAGGTTGAAACTTTTCCCTGGAAAGTTGAAATCTAGGTGGTCAGGTCCATTTGTGATCACTCAGGTTTTACCTTATGGAGCGGTTGAGTTACTGGATCCCAATACCAACAACACATTCAAAGTTAATAGTCATTGTGTCAAGCACTACTGGGGAGAATCATTTGAGCGATAAAAAGAAAGTGTCACACTTTCAGATCCAGCATAACGTTCAGGCAGTCACGTCTAGCTGACGACTTAAAACTTAGCGCTCGCAGGGAGGCAACCCATGCAATTTTTGTATATATTGTGATTTGGTGTGATTTAATTTGGTGTGTTTAGTTTTTACAGATTAAGTCATTTCAAGATGGAAGAAGATCTCGCAAATCTTCACAAGCAATTTCCTTCTCTCCCTCAAAAATCTCTGATGAAAGTTTACAAAGCTCGCTTGGAACGAATGAGGTTACTGACAATCCATGGTGTTCCTAATGACATTCGTTGGGTAATTGAAGCACGAGTCCGATTGGCAGGTGAGTCTTTTGACTCTTTTATTTCACATTTACCTGGTTTTGGAAGAAGCACCTATGCAAAGAAACGTAGAGCTAAGCAAACGGGTGTTTGTTGCAAATGTGCACGCTGTAATTGCAATACTCGTTGTCGTTCTTTAGGAATGGTGTCTGATAATCGCGAAGACAAAATTAAATTCATTAGGGATGGCTTGAGTAAGGAGTCTTTAGATGATATATCTTCGACTCTTGAGACGCATCCTAGTGGATATGTTCACATAGCCTTTCGCAAATTACATACACAATTTCAAAAAGAAAGACAACAATTAAGTCTTTGGAATCTGACTAAAAAAGACCATGTTTGCCAATTTATAAGAAAATTGGATGGGAAGCTTGTCCCTGACGCATAGACGTTAATCAAGCTGTAAATTTTTGTAAATATTTTATCTCTTTGTCTTTTCCTAATAATTGTGTTTTGTTTTGTTGTTTTCTTTTATTTTCTACGACAGGATCCAGACCTTTTTGACTATCACGATTTATTTTACTGTTTAACTAATAATTGTCATTTGGCAGGTACTAGTGCTATTATTTTACTCACCCTTTTCAGGTGTTATAAATTCAACTCATTATTGCACTTTTGAAGATATCCAGAGTAAAACATGGAAGCCACTTCAAGAAGACGAGTTGAAAACATCTGTGTATTTTGCGGTAGTAGTGTTGGTACTAAACCACAATACGTAGAAGCAGCACATGAATCATTTCAAAGGCCGTACATGAAGGAGGTAGTAACGTTTTGGGAATCATCCAAAAACCCTTGGCAGAGGCAAATCTTATTGAACCATCAAACGGAGAGGAACTGATCGTGCCAAGTATGTCTGAACGTTTGGTAGAAATGATTAACCGTGCTGATGCTTTTATTGCTTTTCCAGGTGGCTTGGGTACATTGGAGGAAATTTTTATAGTACTATCTTGGGCGAACTTGAACATACACCAGAAACCAATTGGGCTATTTAACGTTGATGGATTTTATGATTTTCTTTGTGTGTTTCTTGATGATGCCCGAAGAAATGGGTTCGTGTCAAAACCTTTAAAAGAACTCATCTTTACTGCCAGAACTGCTTCGGATTTAATAGACCAACTTTTAGCCTATGAACCACAAGTTGACCTTATCCTTTCAAAGATAAATTGGTCTGAGGACGATCGTGGTAAGCGGCGTCGTGTTAATCTGGATCTTAACCCTTAAATTCTTGTAGAATTTCAGCTAACCAAGTATTATTTTCTAAATCTTCTTCTACTGTTTAAGACATTGGAGACAATGTCTCATTTAGGTTTGGGGGAGGGAATTAGTTGATTTTTAGGGAATTAGTTGATTTTTAGGGAATTAGTTGATTAGTACCTTATTTTTAGTTTGTGTGTTGTTTTTATTTTTAGTCCAAAATTTTTCGAAAAATACAAAAAAATTGAAAAAGTTTCTAAAATTACAAAAATATTTTGTGTTTTTTTTTTATTTTGACTAAAAAGATGAAATTGGTAAGAGATAGCTGAGTAAGGAATTTCCACTCCTGAGACGTATCTCAAACTTATTTCGAAACAAGTTAATTTTTGTTTATTTCCTTTTGAATTATTTAATTTGAGAATTCTCCATAAAACTAACTAAAATGGATCTTCATATGCTCAGTTGACATGTATTATCAACATACATAGAAACATACGGACATTAGTTAAAATTGAAAAGTTTGTAATATTCAGTGCTCTAGTTTAATTAGAGGAAGCATCTCAAAAAGTAATGGAGTAAAAAAAAAAATAATCTGAGATCCGAGTTATTAAGTCTGTAAGGGTGTTTTAACACTTAGTGCCCTAAAGCCAACTGGTTTGGGAGCCACTGGCCCAAAGCTCGCTACATGGATCAAAGATGCTGCAAAAATATATATATCTGAAGTCTGAGTAATTAAGTCCGTAGGGGTGTCTTAACACCTGGTGCCTTAAAGCCAACTGGTTTGGGAGCCACCGACCCAACACTCGTTACATAGATGGAAGATATTGTATATAAATAAAAAATAGAGAAAAATCAAAGAAAAAAATCAGAAAAATCAGAAAAATTATTCAATTACTGCAAAAAGGTGTGAATTCCGATAAAACTTTAGGACAAAAATATTACTCTCTTATCAACTGCACTTGTGACTGTTGTGGGCAAAAATGAGTTGTTTAATATTTTATTGGCTGTGTATATGGAGAATGGTAAAAATGATCGGAGAATTCACTTATTTGGTAATTTAGAAAGAAAAAAAACAACTAGTAACTTGGAGTAGAAGTTTCACCTGATTAGTCACTAACATCTTTATTCTCTTTTCGCTTGTCTTTTTGCTTTTGTGTGCATTAGTTTCACTACCTTTTTACTTTGATAAAATGTTTGTGGGTATCATTGCTATAAACCCTCACGAGACTACAACTCGTCCACTAGGGACACCTAGGGGTTTAAAGGCTTGTTGCATATGCTAAATGCAACCGTGATCCCTACGAAAGTGGCTTAGTTAAATTTATTATGTTATTTTATTTTGTGTTTTGCTCGAGGACTAGCAAAATGTTAGGTTTGGAGGTGTGATGAATGGTAAATCTATCACAATTTCCCATTCATTTAACCTAATATTTTATATAGTTTCTTGAGTTTTGTGAATATTTTGATGTGTTTTGTGTTATTTTGTAGATAAATAAAGTTTCATGACATTCTGGAGGTGATTTGGAGCAAAACACTCAAAATTGGAAAAATGGGCATTTTGGTAATTTGGGCGCATCGCGACGCGCAAGCCCTTGGCGTCGCGACGCCTAACGTGCACCGGGTCAGAATATGAAAAGTTTGACTTCGCTAACGTGCGCCGTGCCACGTGTCACCATCACAGTCGATTTGCTAACGTGCACTGTGCCACGTGTCATCATCCTACGGTGCCGACAATCACCATTGCCGCGTGTGCCACATATCACTCCACGTCACCGCCATGTCGTCATCCACATCACCGGTTGGCCGAGTCAAAGTGCCACGTCCTCGCCACGTCATCATCAACCAATCACCGCGTGCCACGTGTCGCAATCCTACGGTGCCGACACTCCATTTCACCACGTGTCGCCACGTCACTGCCACGTCATACCACGTCAGCATAATAATTGAACTCTCAGCCGCCTTGCCACGTGTCGCCTTATCTTCTTATACGAATTGCCACGTGTCATCACTAGAGCATGCCACACCTAACTGTTCCAGCGTCGCGACGCTGGCTTGGCGTCGCGACGCCCAGACCCCACTGATGCCTATAAATTCAGCTCGACGTTTCAGTTTCAGTTGTACCATTCTCTCTCATTTCTTTGATGTAAATATAGAGTCTCTCTCTCTAGTTTCTTTTAATTTAAGTTTTGTAATTAAATTTTAATTACTTTTTGTAATAATAGTAATTTACTTTCTTTATTTTTACAGTTTTTACTATTCACCATGAGGAGGTAACTTCCCCAACTAGGGTGAAAGGTAATTCTTTTACTATTACTATTTAGATTAATCTCCCTTAAAAAATAATATATTCACTATTTAATATTTGACTTAAAAAGGATACCGCCATATTGGTCGGTTGGTAATTCATTTTAATCTGGTTTAAACCTGACTAATCAAGGATACCGCCAGATTGATCGGTTGGTAATTTTATTTTGGTTCCGCCTTTATGGCTGGTTTATTTTGGTTCCGCCTTTATGGCTGGATTATGGACAAATATTACCGTCTTAATGGCTGGTTGGACTTAATTTGACTTAATCAGGTTACCGCCTATATGGCTGGTTGGTAATATTATCACAAGTTTATATATTATTTAATGAGAGATATCTAAAATAGTAAATAGTAGAAGTTAATTCCTTTTACCTTAGCATTTCATTTCATTTTATTTTACTTTTCAATTTCTACTTTACCGCATTTTACTTTTGGCGTTTTTACTTTATGTCTTTTATTTTACTAGCCCTAGTTATGTGTTGTAACTAAATTAGTTATCTAGGGTTGTGATGAATTCCAATATCACCGGTCTATAAGGGGTTAGATTATAGTTTTGGTAATATAAAGATTTATTAATTAAGTCTTAATCTTAATGCTTTTTATTAACTGGCCACTAATAAAATTGACTAGGTAAACTTAAAATGAACTAGACATAGTGATTTTAAGTTTAAGACCTTAGACTCAATAGCCCACGATCTTCATTGAGGATAGATAACCCTTTAATAGATTTCCTTACAGGATAGGAATATACCTGTCGGGCGGGGGTAGCCTTAATTGGAACTTAATCTTAATGCATTCATGTAATTTGGTTGACATAGACATATGGTTCAATTGGATTATACTGGATATTTGTAGTTGACCATCGGAAGAGGCTTTTACATAATTTAGTGTTCGAGGTTAATAAATCAATATTTTACCCAACTATAAGATAACCACTTCATCTTTAAATAATATTGGAAGAAATCACAACCCTAGATTATTTTTAATATTGAGTTTTCTTAAAACCTACTTTCAATAATTTTATTTACTTGCTTTTAAATTTAGAATCGTCACCATTTCAATCAATCAATCAACCTGTTAGATACTAGTTATCATTTGACCTCATAAAATTAATAGCTTAGGTATTAAGTCCTTGTGAGATCGATACTTTTTATACTACTTGAACGATACGTACGCTTGCGTTATACGCGTGTGTTTACGCCGATCAAGTTTTTGGCGCCGTTGCCGGGGACTTATTTATCTTTCACTATTAGTTTTAAGGTTAGATACATTTACTTGTATCTAACTTTCTTTTTACTTATTGTTTTTGTTTTCTTGTGTTTCAGGTTCTCAGAAACTTCATGAGACGAACCAGAAGCTTTGAACTCCGACCGCTTGACCCGGAAATTGAAAGAACCATCAGACAGTTGAGAAGGGAAAAACGAGAATGTCAAGAAGCTTTAGTCAACATGGAACCTGAACCTTTAGAGGTTGCACCACCAATTCCCATTCGAGACAGAACCATTCCGGTGGTTGACATACTCATTTCCTGTATTGTACTTCCTCAATTACCAGCAAATGCAGGTGATATCAAAACTTGCATTCAGATGATTCAGTAGTCAGTGCAGTTTGGGGGAAATGCAACTGAAGATCATAATGCCCACATCAGCAACTTCCTGGAAGTTTGCGGCAATTTCAATTACAACCGAGAAGCTGAAGAAGCAATGAGATTGCGTGTTTTCCCATACTCCTTGAAGGACAGAGCTAAAGCTTGGCTACATTCACTACCAGTAGGTTCCATCACAACTTGGAACACTTTAGCCACCAAATTTCTTGCAAAGTACTTTGCACCAGCCAGAACTGGAAAGCTGAGGAATGACATCACATCCTTTGTGCAACAAGACTCCGAAACTCTCTACGAAGCTTGGGAAAGGTACAAAGATTTGCTCCGGAAATGTCATCACCATAAGATTCCAAAATGGCTTCAAGTCCAAACATTCTATAATAGACTTTCTGGAATAATGAGAACCACAATCGATGCTGCTGCTGGAGGATCTTTAATGGAGAAAGGAGAAGATCAAGCCTGGGAACTAATCGAAGAAATGGCCAACAACAATTCCTTGTGGCCAACAGAAATGAGCATGATCCAAAGAATTACAGGAATTTATGAAAATGGAGCCAATACAGCAGTCAACGCCAAGCTAGATCAGATATGCAAATTCATGGAGACTCTTACCACTGGATCCACAAGTTCACCATATGGAGGAGCACCAGAACTAAACCAACTTGAAGAGACGGTGAATTATGTCAACAATTTAACAGACAGGGGAACAATCCATATTCCAACACTTACAACCCAGGGTGGAGGAATCATCCTAATTTCTCATGGAGCAACAATTCAGGGCAAAAGAACTATCCACCACCTGGATTCTAGCAACAGAACAAAAGCCAGGAGTTTAAAAAAGAACCAGAAATGAAGGAATGGATTGCAGAGATGTTCAAAAAGTAACAAGCAGCATATGATGCTATATTTCAAAGCCAATCTGCTTCTATCAAAGCACTGGAGAATCAAATTGGACAACTGGCCAATGCTCAGAGTTACAGACCACCAGGAAATCTTCCCAGCAATATTGAACCAAATCCAAGGAACCGAGGGAAGGAGCAATGTCAAGCCACACCTTGAAAAGTGGTACTGAAATCAACAAAGATGTTGGAATCAAGGCAACCATTGAAGATGTTCCAAAAGAAGCAGAACAACAGATGGAGGAAAAAGAAGCAAAGGAAAAAGAACCAGAAAGAATCATTCCACCTCCATATTTTCCTCAGCGTCTTCAGAAAAACAAACTGGACAAGCAGTTTGCTCGATTCCTGGAGATTTTCAAAAAGCTGCACATGAACATCCCATTTGCAGAAGCCTTGGAAGAAATGCCCAATTATGTCAAATTCATGAAAGACATTCTTTCATGAAAACGGAGATTGGGAGACTACGAAACAGTAGCATTAACGGAAGAATGCAGCGCCATTATTCAGAGGAAACTTCCCCCAAAGTTGAAATATCCTGGCAGTTTCACAGTTCCATGCACCATTGGAGAACATTATATCGGTAAGGCTTTATGTGATTTAGGAGCCAGTGTTAACTTGATGCATTTTTCTATTTACAGGAAACTGCAGATTGGAGAAGCAATGCCTACCTCAGTTTCATTGCAACTTGCTGACCGAACATTCGCATTTCCAAGAGGTGTTGTTGAAGATGTGCTGGTCAAAGTAGACAAACTAATTCTCCCAGCAGATTTCATCATCATTGACATGGAAGAAGACAAAGAAATACCTATCATTCTTGGGAGACCATTCTTGGCTACAGGTAAAACTGTGATTGATGTGCAAAAAGGAGAACCGACCATGAAAGTGCAGGACCAAGAAGTGACCTTTAATGTTTTCAAAGCCATGAAATTCCAGAGCGATGAAAAGGAAGAAGAATGCTTCAGAGTTGATGTTGTTGATAATATCGTTCAAAATACTAAGCCAAATCCCACAGATACACTTGAAGCTTGCATCACCAACATGACTGACAACGAGCTAGATTCTGAAATCCTGGAATGTATCAACTACCTTGACAAAGATGGCAGATCAACTACCGTGCCACGTGTCATCATCATACGGTGCCGACAATCACCATTGCCACGTGTGCCACGTGTCACTCCACGTCACCATCCACATCACCGGTTGACCGAGTAGAAGTGCCACGTCCTCGCCACGTCATCATCAACCAATCACCGCGTGCCACGTGTCGCAATCCTACGGTGCCGACACTCCCTTTCGCCACGTGTCACCACATCACTGCCACGTCATACCACGTCAGCATAATAATTGAGCTATCAGCCGCCTTGCCACGTGTCGCCTTATCTTCTTATCCGAATTGCCACGTGTCATCACTAGAGCATGCCACGCCTAACTGTTCCAGCGTAGCGACGCTGGCTTGGCGTCGCGACGCCCAGACCCCACTGATGCCTATAAATTCAGCTCGACGTTTCAGTTTCAGTTGTACCATTCTCTCTCATTTCTTTGATGTAAATAGAGAGTCTCTCTCTAGTTTCTTTTAATTTAAGTTTTGTAATTAAATTTTAATTACTTTTTGTAATAATAGTAATTTAATTTCTTTATTTTTACAGTTTTTACTATTCACCATGAGGAGGTAACTTCCCCAACTAGGGTGAAAGGTAATTCTTTTACTATTATTATATAGATTAATCTCCCTTAAAAAATAATATATTCACTATTTAATATTTGACTTAAAAAGGATACCGCCATATTGGTCGGTTGGTAATTCATTTTAATCTGGTTTAAACCTGACTAATCAAGGATACCACCAGATTGGTCGGTTGGTAATTTTATTTTGGTTCCGCCTTTATGGCTGGTTTATTTTGGTTCCGCCTTTATGGATGGATTATGGACAAATATTACCGTCTTAATGGCTGGTTGGACTTAATTTGACTTAATCAGGTTACCGCCTATATGGCTGGTTGGTAATATTATCACAAGTTTATATATTATTTAATGAGAGATATCTAAAATAGTAAATAGTAGAAGTTAATTCCTTTTACCTTAGCATTTCATTTCATTTTATTTTACTTTTCAATTTCTACTTTACCGCATTTTACTTTTGGCGTTTTTACTTTATGTCTTTTATTTTACTAGCCCTAGTTATGTGTTGTAACTAAATTAGTTATCTAGGGTTGTGATGAATTCCAATATCACCGGTTTATAAGGGGTTAGATAATAGTTTTGGTAATATAAAGATTTATTTATTGAGTCTTAATCTTAATGCTTTTTATTAACTGGCCACTAATAAAATTGACTAGGTAAACTTAAAATGAACTAGACATAGGGATTTTAAGTTTAAGACCTTAGACTCAATAGCCCACGATCTTCCTTGAGGATAGATAACCATTTAATAGATTTCCTTACAGGATAGGAATATACCTGTCGGGCGGGGGTAGCCTTAATTGGAACTTAATCTTAATGAATTCATGTAATTTGGTTGACATAGACATATGGTTCAATTGGATTATACTGGATATTTGTAGTTGACCATCAGAAGAGGCTTTTACATAATTTAGTGTTCCAGGTTAATAAATCAATATTTTACCCAACTATAAGATAACCACTTCATTTTTTAAATAATATCGGAAGAAATCACAACCCTAGATAGTTTTTAATATTGATTTTTCTTAAAACCTACTTTCGATAATTTTATTTACTTGCTTTTAAATTTAGAATCGTCACCATTTCAAATCAATCAATCAACCTGTTAGATACTAGTAATCATTTGACCTCATAAAATTAATAGCTTAGGTATTAAGTCCTCGTGGGATCGATACTTTTTATACTACTTGAACGATACGTATGCTTGCGTTATACGCGCGTGTTTACGCTGGCCAACTTAATAGCTCACGATCTCACATTGGGGCAAATGTCTCTTAGGTAGATTTCCTTACATGATAGGAATATACCTATTGGGCGGTGGTAGCCATAATTGGAACTTTATCTTAATGAATTCAGGTAACTTGGTTAACATATGAATATAGTTAATTGGGTTACTTTGGGTGTTTGCATCTGACCATCGGAAGAGGCTTTTGCATATTTTCGTGTTCCGGGTTAATAAACCGATATATTGCACAAACATGAGATAATCACTTCATCTTTAAAAGATATTGGAAGGATTCACAACCCTAGATAGTTTCATAATATTGAATTTTCCTTAAATTTACTTTCACACTGTTTTATTTACTTGTTTTAGATAAAAATTACCATTCAATCAACAACCAATCTATTAGATACTTGCAAACATTTAACTTCATAAATTGATAGCCTAGGTGTTAAGTCCTCGTGGGATCGATACATTTTATACTACTTGAGCGATACATGCACTTGCGTAACGTGAGTGATTTCACCGATCAAGTTTTTGGCGCCGTTGCCGGGGACTTATTTATCTTTCACTATTAATTTTGGGGTTAGATACTTTTACTTGTGTCTAATTTCTTTTTACTTATTATTTTTGTTTTCTTGTGTTTCAGGTTCTCAGACACTACATGAGAAGAACCAGAAGCTTTGAAATCCGTCAGCTTGACCCAGAAATTGAAAGAACAATCAGACAATTGAGAAGGGAAAGACCTGAAGGTCAAGAAGCACTGATCAACATGGAACCTGAACCATTGGAAGTTGCACCTCCAATTCCCATTCGAGACAGAACTATTCCTGTGGTTGACGACTTCATTTCATGTATTATACTTCCTCACTTACCAGCAAATACGTGTGACATCAAAATATGCATTCAGATGATACAACAATCAGTTCAGTTGGGGGGAATGCAACTGAAGATCCTAATGCCTACATCAGCAAAGTACTTTCCCCCAGCCAGAATAGCAAAGTTGAGGAATGAGACTGCATGTGTTCCCATATTCCTTGAAAGATAGAGCTAAGGCTTCGCTATATTCACTACTAGCAGGTTCCATCATAATTTGGAACACTCTTGCCACCAAATTCCTTGCAAAGTACTTTCCCCCAGCTAGAACATCAAAGCTGAGGAATGGCATTACATCCTTTGTGCAACATGACTCAGAATCCCTCTGCGAAGCTTGAGAGAGATACAAGGAGTTGCTCCAGAAATGTCCTCACCATGAGATTGCAAAATGGCTTCAAGTCCAAACCTTCTACAATGGACTTTTTGGATTGATGATAACTACAATTGATTATGCTGGTGGAGGAGCTTTAATGGCAAAAGGAGAAGATCATGCCTGAGACTTAATTGAAGAAATGGCCAACAACAATTCCTTGTGGCCAACGGAAATGAGTATGATTCAACGAATAGTAGGAATCTACGAAGTCAGAGCCAACACAGTAATGAATGCCAAGCTGGATCAGATATGCAAATTCATGGAAACTCCTAGCATGCAAGGTAATGCTGGATCCACAAGTTCACCATATGGAGGTGCACCAGAGGCAGAATCATACAACCAACATGACGAGATGGTGAATTATGTCAGCAATTGTAGGGGTTTTAGGGGCGTAATCCGGCAACGCAGCGGAAGCGGTGGAAAATCAAATTTTCCAATTTCAAAACCTTTTCTCGGATTAATTAAATAAACACATTTATTTAATTATCCAATAATCAAATTATGAAACAAAATTCAAATGAATCATATTCAAGTGAATTTACTAAATTGCCCTTACATTGGTATTTTGTCCATTTTAGTCCGAAATTGATCTAATCAATTTTGAATGATTCTAAATCATTTCTAAGATGAACTTAGCATGTTCAAAACATCAAAACACCAAAAGCAACAAAAATCCCCAAAAGTCCATCCTTGGCCGAGAGCCCCTCCAAGGTGCATAATTGTGCACTTTGTGATTTCATGCATCAAAACACATCAAGATGCAATCCAATGAACATGAAACTTTATATGCATCATATGCACACACAAATACACAACATATATGAAAAGCCCCAAATTTGGAATTGGTCATGAACCCTAATTTTTCAATTTCATCAAATTGGACAAATTAGACCAAATTGGTTAAATCCAATACTTCAATCATCTTTCTTCCATCCAATCAAAGTCTCAACACAATGAAACAACTCAAGATCAAATCTAGGTCATCTAAGAGTGGGTCAACAACTCTATATTAGCAACAAGGTTTCCAAAACCATAAAAGAACATTTATTACTACAATAGCCATAAGCTTCCTTCATCATACATGCTCTACACTTTCATCAAAACTTCCATCATCAAAAACACAAGGAATAAAGAAAGAAATAACCTAAGAACATCATATGTTAAAGCCTAGATCCTAAGGAACATTTTCCTTTCTAATAGTAAGTTGGAAAAACTTACTAAAAATCAAGCTTTCTTTGGTTTCTTCTTTCTTTCTCACAAGCTTCCTTTGGTTTCCATTAATGGAGTTTTCTTTTAAAGTGTATTAGGTTATGAATAAATGAAATGAAAAATAATATATACTTGCACCAATTCCACCTTGGCCGAATTTCACTAAAGGAAATGCAAGTCTTGTAATTTCAATTTCATTTCACTTTACATTTGATCAACTTGGTTAAATATCTAAAAACAACTTTAAAGACATTTAATTAAGTCAACAAATGCAACTAAGAAAAATATAACTCTTATATTTTAAGTGTATGGCCGAATTTAGCAAGAAATAAAGAGAAAGATATTTTCATTTTTCAAACAATTTTGAACAAATATCTTAAGAAGTCAAAATCAATTTGACAACCTTTTTCTTTAATGTAAAGTCAAACATTTACACTTATAATCATTTCCTAACTTTATCATTTGGTGATATATTTATATTTTAATTATATTAATCATTTAACAATTAAATAATTAAATAATTAATTAAATACAAATATATCAAATATATGTATTATATTTACATTAAATATCTCAAATACATATATTGATGATATATGTCAAATACCTTTATTTGACTATTTATTAATGTGTATTTAATAATATCATATATTAAATACAAATACACATTAATTAGGAATTGACGGTCCGGCCCGTTTGCATGTATTTTTCGTTTAACGATTAAACGATTTATAAATAATCATCATTATTCATAAATGTTGCTCTAGTGCTCTACGAGTATGTTTCATTATTGAGACTCTCTAGATTCAGGTATATTCGTCACGAAATCCAATTTCGTGTCCATAATCTATCCACCCGTAGATTATGATGATCACGGATAATCTCGCTGAATCATACAGGTCAAGGTCATTGCATACGTATAATCCTTCCGTCACAGGTATCCGGATAATACCAGAGATATAAATGTAAACGTCAAATCTCTATAGGTATTATCCCGTCGACGTATCTATTAGCAATCTCTAAATAACATTCGGAACTTACTTCCGAAGTATACTGTGGCCACAGATTTAACAGACTGCTAATTATATATGGACTACCTATGCTTTGTACACAGAACTGACGGATCTTATCTTGATACACACAGGATATCCTGAGGATCGGTCCACACCCAACGAACATGCGGAGGTCTGATCTAAATAGATCGGTGACGTGACTGTCATCTAAGTGTGGAGGATATCTCATACATCCACAGTGGTATCTCAAGTCGAAGGACCACTATGCTACTCAACCCGAGAAGATTCTTATTGACGTTGGAGTACCATCCATTAAGAATCTTCGGTGAGCCGTTCAGTGTTTATACATTATAAACACCTACACGTCTATATGAGTCTCCCCAGACTCATGGTTCACTGGGATAAACTATCGGACCAAGTCTCGATATACGACATGTACTGGTCTTAACGGATTTGACTAACCGACCCGTGTTAGTGAATCTTGACCAGGAACTATGTTTGATAATATATATATATATAACAGTGACACTTCCCAATGTCAATTACAAACTCCCTTTGTAACTGTGTACTGTATTATATATTATCGGGCATTTGTCTAATATATACATATCACTAAACCACATTTATTTTCAATCTAATAGTAATTAGATCGAATACGTATATAAGAACAAGAGGTGCAACCATAAATAAGTAATATTATAGAATAAGGGGATGTTCGTATTCATGAATCAGACATAAATACGGTCCGGATTGGCGCTCTGAGCACCAACCCCAACAGCAATTTCAACAGACAGGGGAACAATCCATATTCCAATACCTACAACACAGGGTGGAGAAATCATCTCGATTTTGCATGGAGCAACAATTCAGGGCAAATGAACAATCCACCACCAGGATTCCAACAACAAAACAAAGGCCATGAGTAAAGAACCAATAATAACAGAAGTGCTGACCCACTTGAAAAACCTAGAAGCAAAATACGACTCTCAAGTAGCATTAATTCAAAACCAAACCGCTTCTATTAAAGCACTGGAGAATCAAATGAGACAACTGGCTAATGCTCAGAGTTACAGACCGCAAGGTAACCTTCCTAGCAACACAGAACCAAATCCAAGGAACATAGGGAATGAGCAATGTCAAGCCATCATTTTGAAAAGCGGTACTGAAATTAACAAAGATGTTGGAATCAAGGCATCCACTAAGGAAGTTCCAAAAGAAAGCAGCGAAACAGAACCACAGATGGAGGAAAAAGAAGCAAAAGAAAATGATCGAGATCGATTTACTCAACCTCCACCTTTTCCACAGCATCTCCAGAAACACAAACTGGACAAGCAGTTTGCTCGATTCCTGGAGATCTTCAAAAAGCTGCATATCAATATTCCATTTGCAGAAGCATGGGAACAAATGCCCAACTATTTCAAATTCATGAAAAATATTCTGTCATGAAAGCGAAGATTGGGAGATTACGAGACAGTAGCATTGACAGAAGAATGCAGCGCCATCGTTCAGAGGAAGCTTCCCCCAAAGTTGAAATATCCAGGCAGTTTAACCATCCCTTGCACCATAGGCGAACATTATTTCGGTAAGGCTTTGTGTGATTTAGGTGCGAGTATTAACTTGATGCCTTTGTCCATTTACAGGAAACTGCAAATTGGAGAAGCAAAACCCATATCAGTCACTCTGTAACTGGCTGACATATCACTCATGTTTTCGAGAGGTGTAGTGGAAGATGTATTGGTCAAAGTTGACAAATTCATTTTCCCTGCAGATTTTATTGTCCTTAACATGGAGGAAGACAAAGACGTGCCCATCATCCTCGGGAGTCATTCTTGGCTACAGGTCAAACTGTTATTGATGCACAAAAAGGAGAACTAACCATGAAAGTGTAGGACCAATAAATAACATTCAATGTTTTCAAAGCCATGAAATTTCTGAATGACGAAAAAGAGGAGGAATGTTTCAGAATTGATGTTATAAATAGTATCATCCAGAATACTGATGCAATGCAACTTTCCACGGACAAACTTGAAGCTTTCATCACCAACATGACCGACAGCGAACTAGATGATGAAATTCTGGAATGTATCAACTATATTGACAGACATTCTCACTTCAGATCGACACCACATGTGGAAAGTTTAGAACTACCGAAAAAGGAGCAAATCAAGCCCTCGATTGAAGAACCACCACAGTTGGAACTAAAGCCACTTCTGAGCCATATCATGTATGCATTCTTAGAAAACTCTTCTGATTTACCTGTGATTATATCTTCGTCGCTAACATTGGAGCAGGAAGATAAGTTGCTGAGAGTGCTACGCGAGCACAAGAAAGCTATTGGCTGGACTATAGTAGACATTCGAGGCATTAGTCCATCATTTTGCATGCACAAAATTCTAATGGACGACGAGTACAAATCCACAATGAAACATCAGCGGAGACTAAATCCAATCATGAAGGAGATTGCAAACAAAGAAATTATCAAATGGTTGGACGCAGACATCATTTACCCCATCTCTAACAGCACTTGGGTGAGTCCTATGCAATGTGTACCTAAGAAAGGAGGAATGATAGTAGTCACCAATGAAAAGAACGAGCTGATTCCAACAAGAACGGTGACTGGATGGAGAGTTTGCATGGACTACAGAAAGCTGAACAAAGCAACAATGAAAGATCATTTTCCGCTGCCATTCATTGACCAGATGCTAGACAGACTAGCGGGACATGAATTCTATTATTTTCTGGACGGATACTCAGGGTACAATCAGATTTCCATAGCCCCAGAAGATCAGGAGAAAACCACTTTTACATGCCCGTATGGTACTTTTCCTTTCCGCATGATGCCATTTGGAATATGTAATGCTTATACCACATTTCAACGTTGTATGATGGCCATCTTTTTAGACATGCTGGAACAAAGTATGGAGGTTTTCATTGATGATTTTTCTGTGTTTGGAGACTCTTTTGACAACTGCTTGCAAAATAGGGAAAAAGTGTTACAAAGATGCGAAGATGGCAACTTGGTACTCAACTGGGAGAAATGCCACTTCATGGTGCATGAAGGCATTGTCCTGGGACATCAGATCTCACAAAAGGAAATCGAGGTAGACAAAGCAAACATCGAGATAATAGAAAAACTACCTCCACCATCATCAGTCAAAGGGATTCGCAGTTTTCTCGGACATGCAAGATTTTACAGGAGATTTATCAAAGACTTCTCTAAGATTGTTAAACCTATATGCAATCTATTGGATAAAGACGTGACTTTCAACTTCACCAAAGAATGCCACCAAGCTTTTGAGATCTTAAAACATAAGCTGGTCTCTGCTCCCATCATAGTAGCACCAGACTGGACGCTTCCATTTGAGGTGATGTGCGATGCTAGTGATTTTACTGTAGGTGCAGTTTTGGGACAACGCAAAGCAAAACTTTTCCACACCATTTACTATTCCAGCAGAACTCTGAATGAAGTACAACTCAACTACACAACAACTAAAAATGAGTTTCTCACAGTTGTGTTTGCTTTTGATAAATTCCGCTTCTATCTGCTGGGTCCCAATGTGGTGGTCTATACAGATCATTCAACAATCAAATACATGATCGCAAAGAAAGATGCCAAGCCCAGATTGATCAATTGGGTGCTTCTGCTGTAAGAATTTGACGTGGAGATTCGAGATAGGAAATGGAAAGAAACTAAGTGGTAGATCACTTATCGAGGCTCGAGAATGGAGAAACAGCTAGCAATGAACTGATGATCAAAGAAACCTTTCCAGATGAACAGTTTTTTGCCATCAAGCAGCGGGAAGTCCCTTGGTATGCTGACTATGTAATCTACATAGTATCGGGAAAATGGCTGTTGGAATGGACACATCAGCAACGCAAGAAATTCTTCAAAGAAGTCAAGCACTATGTCTGGGATGAGTCGTACCTATTCAAATGTTGTGATGATCAATTAGTGAGACGTTGTGTTCCACAAGAGGAGGTCAATAGTGTATTGCAGTATTTTCATTCATCACCATACGGCAGACACTTCAGTGGAGATAAAACTGTAGCCAAAGTCCTACAATCAGATTTGTTCTGGCCCACTCTGTTTAAAGATTCTTACTTATTCGTTCTTCAATGTGACAGGTGCCAGAGAACAGGGAATATTTCGAGGAGAAATGAAGGACCTCTTCAAAGCATTCTCGAAGTTGAGATATTTGATGTATGAGGAATTGATTTCATGGGACCATTTGTTCCATCATTTGGAAACTTGTATATTCTGGTTGCAATAGATTACGTCTCCAAATGGATTGAAGCAACAACACTACCATCAAATGATTCAAAAGTGGTGATTAAATTCCTTAAAAAGAATATTTTCACTCACTTCGGAATACCTCGGGCAATTATCAGTGATGGTGGCATACACTTCTGCAATATATACTTCGATGCACTCCTATCCAAATACGGATTTACTCATAAAGTTGCCACTGTTTACCATCCACAGTCAAATGGACAAGTTGAAGTTTCAAACAGAGAGATCAAAAGAATATTGGAGAGAACTGTTGGATCAATAAGGAGGGACTGATCTACAAAACTGGATGACACACTATGGGCCTACCGGACAGCTTACAAGACACCTATTGGTATGTCCCCATATCGAATGATGTTTGGGAAAGCATGCCATCTGCCAGTGGAGCTTGAACATAAAACGTACTGGGCACTGAAGAATTTAAATCTTGATCTACAAGCAGCATGAGAGAAACGGCTCCACCAACTCAATGAATTGGAGGAATTTCGCATACATGCTTATGAAAATGCCAAACTGTACAAAGAAAAGACCAAAAAATGGCATGATAAAAAAAATAGTGCGCAGACAACTGGAACCAGGACAGCAGGTGTTGTTATACAATTCAAGGTTGAAACTTTTCCTTGGAAAGCTAAAATCAAAGTGGTCAGGTCCATTTGTGATTACTCAGGTGTTACCCTATGGAGTAGTTGAGATATATAACTCCAAATCCAACAACACATTCAGGGTAAACAGCCAGCGTGTCAAGTATTACTAGGGAGAATCATTTGAGCGATAAAAAGAAATCTCACACTTGCAGATCCAGCCTAACGTTCGAGCAGTCATTTCTAGCTGATGACGTTAAACTTAGCACTAGTAGAGAGACAACCCATGCAATTTGTGTATATATTGAGATTTGGTGTGTTTTATTTTTGTGCGTTTAATTTTTGTAGGTAAATTCACATTTCAGGATGGAAGACGTTCTCGTAAATCTTCACAAGTATTTTCCTTCTCTCCCTCAAAATTCTCTGATGAAAGTCTACAAAGCTCGCATGGAACGAATGAGACTTTTGATGATCAAAGGTATTCCTAATGACATTTTTTGGTTAATTGAAGCACGAGTTTGATTGGCAGGTGAGTCCTCTGAATATTTTGTTTCATTTCTGCCTAGTTTAGGAAAAAACACCTATACTAAGAAAAGAAGAGCTAAAAGATTAGGTATTTATTATAAATTTGCATGCATGACATGTAATACTCGTTGTCGTTCTTTAGGAATGGTGTCTGATAACCACGAAAATAAAATAAAATTCATTAGGGATCGCATGAGTAAGGAGTTTTTGGATGATATATCATTGATTCTTGAGACGCATCCCAGTGGATATGTGTATGACGCAATTCGCATGTTACATCCCAGTGTAATACTCGTTGTCGTTCTTTAGGAAAGGTGTCTGATAACCACGAAAATAAAATTAAATTCATTAGGGATCACATGAGTAATGAGTCTTTGGATGATATATCATTGATTCTTGAGATGCATCCCAGTGGATATGTGTATGACGCAATTCGCATGTTACATATACAGTTCCAAAAAGAAAGACTAATTAAGTCTTGGGAATCTGACTTTAAAAGACCTTGTTTGCCAATTTATAAGAAAATTGGATGGGAAGCTTGTCCCTGATGCATAGACGTCATTCAAGCCGTTACTTCTTGTAAATATTATTATCCCTTTGTCTTTAACTAATAATTGTGATTTGTTTTGTTATTTTCTTTTATTTTCACCGATAAGATCCAGACTTTTTGACTTTCACGATTTATTTTACTGTTTAGCTAATAATTATCATTTGGCAGGTATTAGTGCTATTATTACTCACCCTTTTCCAGGATCTATAAATTGAGCTCGTTATTGTACTCTTGAAGACATCCAGATTTGAGAAAGAAATATATAAAAAAAATGGAAGCAACTTCAAGAAGACGAGTTGTAAACATCTGTGTGTTTTACGGTACACACATAAGTTTTCTTGTATTTTCTCTTTATTTAATTACATCATGAGTAGGTAATCTCTTTTTGCTAGAGTTTGGGGTGAAACTTTTAATATAATAATTTAGATTTACTCCCTTAATTTAAATAAGTAAATTGAATTAATTATTTATCGCCTATATGACCGGTTTTACATTATTGGACTTAGTTTCCGCCTATATGGTCGGTTTAGGTGCTAACATTGTTACCGTCTACACGGTCGGTTTATATGATTTTGTTACCGCCTATATGGTCGATTGGACTTTGGAAAAATGACATTCACCGCCTATATGATCGGTTTTAATATAATTAATTCAAGAAATGATTAATTGATAAGGGAGTAATCTATATTCGAAGTATTAAAAGTGAAACCCCTAGCTCCAGCATTTTCTTTTATTGCTATAATTTTCTTTACTTTTTTAATTTTCTGTTATGTTATTCTATTTAACTATGCATTTTGTAATTTTAGGTATGTTTTGTAACTAAACATATTATCTAGGGGTGTGATGAATTCCAATATCACTGGTTTATAAAGTTGGTTATTTTATATTTTGGGTAATATAAAGGTTTATTTATTGAGTATTAAGCTTAATGCTTCTTGTTAACTGGCCACTAATAAAATTGATTTGGTAAACTTAAAATGAACATGGAAAATGAATTTTAGGTAGATTTCCTTAGACTTAATAGCTCACGATCTCACATTGGGGCAAATGTCTCTTAGGTAGATTTCCTTACATGATAAGAATATACCTATTGGGCAGGGGTAGCCATAATTGGAACTTTATCTTAATGAATTCAGGTAACTTAGTTAACATAGGAATATAGTTAATTGGGTTACTTTGGGTGTTTTCATCTGACCATCGGAAGAGGCTTTTGCATATTTTCGTGTTCCATGTTAATAAACCAATATATTGCACAAATATGAGATAATCACTTCATCTTTAAAAGATATTGGAAGGATTCACAACCCTAGATAGTTTCATAATATTTAATTTTCCTTAAATATACTTTCGTACTGTTTTATTTACTTGTTTTAGATAAAAATCACTAATCTATTAGATACTTGCAAACATTTAACTTCATAAATTGATAGCCTAGGTGTTAATTCCTCGTGGGATCAATACATTTTATACTACTTGAGCGATACGTGTGCTTGCGTAACATGAGTGATTTCACCGATCACTAGTATACGACATGTACCAGTCTCAACGGGTTTACTTTACTGACCAAGTAGTGTAAACCTTGACCAGGAACAGTTAAAGAATTGATACTGTTATGATACAACTCAATGTCAGTTGCGACGCTTTTGCAATAGTATCATAACTAATCATTCTAAGGTCAATTACGTCTTTACCATTTATAAAGAGATGTTATATAATAGAAACTGTTTATTTTATTCATAATAAAATGTTACATAAGTATTTACAGGGAAATACATAAGAAAATTGGCGCTCCAAGCACCAACCCTAACAAATTCTCTCATTTGTTCTAGTGCCAATATCAATTGTATCTCATACCCATCAACTCCACATGTTTATCAAAAACTTCAGAGGAATGACCTTGGTAAGCGGGTCTGCTATATTATCTTCACTCGGTACCTTGCACAAGACAATTTCCCATCGCGACACAATCTCAAGAATGATGTGGTACTTTCGTTCCACATGCTTCAATTTCTGATGCGCCATCAGTTCCTTTGCTTACACAATGACTATAGTATTATCACAGTATAACATAATCAAATTCTCGATACTTGGGACTACTCCCAATGCTGTGATAAAGTTCTTAACCCATACAGCTTCAGAAGCTGTAATATATTCCGCCTCTATGGTGGAATCAGCTGTTGATCCCTGTTTGGAACTCTTCCAACAAACTGCACCTCCATTAAGGGTAAAGACGAATCATGATGTAGACTTTCTATCATCGGGATTTAATTGGAAATCAGAATCCGTATATCCATAAACTTGCAGTTCATTTCCTCTATATATTATAAACTTATCCTTAGTACCTTTAAGATACTTTATGATATATTTAATGGCCATCTAATGGTCATTGCATGGATTGGACTGATACCTGCTGGTCACACTAACTGCGAAGCTGATATAAGGCCTAGTACATAACATAACATACATGATGATGTCCAAACACGAAGCATAAGGATGATTAGACATTTTAATCTTCTAATCTTATGTTTGAAGACACATCTTCTTCGAAAGAAGTAGGCCATATCTGAACGGTATATTTGCTGTCTAACAGTTACCAAAATTGTACCGTTCTAAGATCTTATCTATGTACGTTGATTGAGATAACCCATTAAGCTTCATTTCTCTATCTCTATAGATTTTTATGCCTAAGACATAAGAAGCTTCACCCATTGGCTTTCTTATACACACAGAGTATTCTTCCAAATTCTTGAGAAAACCAGACAATCTGATCATCTCGTCGAATCAAAGATTCCAACTTCATGAAGCTTGTTTAAGTTTATAAATAGACTTCTTAAGATTACATACGATGCTTGAGTTCTCGCTGGATGCAAAACCTTCATTTTGTTCCATATAGATTTCTAATATTTTAAGAGATGATTTAGAAAAATAAATGTTTTTAATCACAAGTTTTATGTTTTTCGAGGCATGGGGAAAAAATCCACCTCAGTATGCAACTTGTACATATATGAAATTGACAGACAGAGAACATGTACACATGTAAAGGACTGGGGGGATGGCGATACGTAACACCCTCAGATCCTAGTTCAGGGCTAGGGGGATGGCGATACGTAAGGCCCATAGACCATAGTTTCAGGGTCAAGTAGTAGCATGGATCAGCACTACTGGCTCTAGTTCAGTGGCTTGGGGGACGACGATACGTAACGCCCCAAGACCACCAGTTTCAAGGACAGTAGTGGCATGCTCTGGGGGACAACGATACGTAATGCCCCAAAATCATGGATTTGCACTGCTGACTCTAGTTAGGCGTATGGGGGGACGGCGATACGTAACGCCCACATACGTCAAGTTTTTCAGATACAGACCACTTTTTAGATATCAGGGTTTTCAGAGAAAAAAAGTTTCCAGATATCAGATTTTCAGAAAACAGTTTTTCCAAAGATCAGATTTTAGAAACGGTTTTCAGAAAGTATATTTCAGAAAGTTAAGCTTTATAGAAGAGATTTCAGACAAGGTTTTCAGAAAAAGAGTTTTTATATAAAGTTATTTCTAAAATGTGATTTCAGAACCAAATGTTTTGTTTTATCAGAATTTCAGTTTTTTTTCGTCCACTCACTTAGATCGTTCAAATGATCTAACCCCCACCCCAGTGTTTTGTTTTACAGGATCTTGGAGGACGAGCTTGGGAGGATGGATATTGATGGCAGTCACTAGAGGGTTTGGTCCACCAGGTCGAGTCAGAAATAGAGTACAGTCTAGTTGATGTAAAGTTCAGTCTCAGATATTTGTATATCACAGTTAAATATGAGTATTCATGTATATAATTGTAAAACATATGGTAATATCTGTTCAGTCAATATATATTATATTTTGAGCTATAATGAGAGTTTGGGTATTAGTCCCATATATGAAAGTATGTTGAGAAAAGTATCAGTATTGTGTGTAGTGAAATAGTCAATGGCTCAGGGGAATAGTACTGCTTATTCCATGCCGGTAGCATCTCCCAAATCGGGGATGTTACATATGTGTACCATAAGGGGTTTAGGTATCCATGTAAGTAAGTCACGATTCTTAAAACTTTGGCCAAAGTCGATCACCTAGGGTGGATCGCATATATCAGAAATGATTTCTGATAAGTTGTCAATAATCGTGGACATGTCGACATGAGATATGCGCCTCAGAAACTTAACGGTGTATTCTATGTTTCCTAAGCGCAACTCGAATAGCCCACGCCGGAGGGATTGATAAACATATGTGATGACCTCGACTTCTATAGTTAAGAAAGGTCGTTCGTGTTCTTCGCGAATTCAGAGGTGGTCGAATTACCTACATATAAAGTAGACTTATATGACGAACGTGTCTGAACTTACAGAGTCCCACAATATGAAGTGTACTCGTTGAGCACTTGGGCAGTCGATAATTTTTTATAATAAATAATATTCGATATTATAATTATCAACTAAGATAATTAAATGTTATTGGATAACATTGATTATTTACTTTGACACAGTTGGATTAATTAGATTAATCCAAAATTACACAAGGGCTTTGTTGTAATTTCATAAATATCTCTACCATTGGAGGATATTTTGGTAATTACAAAAATATAATAATAGGTGTTTTTTCTTGATTTAATTGGATTAAATCAAAGTGGTAGACATTTAACTAATCCATTTACTAATCTGTCTTGATTTAATTGGATTAAATCAAAGTGGTAAACAAAAGTGATTAGTCACACCTCATTTTACATATTGAATTAATTCTACCTAATATTTGATTAGGATTTTTATTAATTAAAAATTACATAAGTTTTGCTATAAATAGCAAGCTTAAGTAATGTTTTAATTAAGCTTGAGAAATCTAAAAACAAGCAAGAATTATAGAAATTACCCTAAGTTAGAGAAGTGTTTAGAGAAGTTTTGGAAGATCTCTACAACATTTTAACTAGGAGAAATCAAGATTGGATCTTAGAGTCAAGCTTGCTAACTTTGGAATTTCTCCACAACATTTCAATAAGGAGAAGTAGATTGGATCTTTAAATCAACCGTACTAGATAAGTTTGATCTTCTCCAAAAGCTGTGTTTTTCATTATTGAGTTTTCATTAGTGAGACATATAATGATGAATTATGTATTAGATACATAATAACATAGTTTGATGTTGAAATTCGGCTAATTAATTGTGTTAGGATGCTTTGAAAGCATAAAAACAATATGCTTGTAATTGGGTCAAAATATTTGTATTAGACTTAGACATAAAATTAGAGTTTATATATATATATATAATATATATATATATATATGTTTGTTATATAACATGTGTTGTGGTTGGTTTTGAAATTAAAAATATTTTGGATGATTTTAAAAATGTTTAAGAAATTTAAAAAAAATTGAAAACAGTAAGTAAGCACACAGCAGCACAGCAGATATGCTGCTGTGTGCGCTGCAATGCAGCACATAAGTAGCTGCTTGCTGCGCTGCCAGCAGCAAGCGTAGTATGCTGGCTCCACAAGCTACTTGCGCGGCCCGGGCGACACATGTTTTTTTGGGTTTTGTCAGGTTTTGATTTTTCCGGACCCCGGTTTTTCCCTAAACACTCATAATATAATGTGATATTTCATTAAAATATTTTAAAAATACACCCATACTAGATATCCACGGTTAGACATATTTCCGCTACGCGGGGCACCGATCCGATCATAGGGGTTCCACATCCGTCCCAACACCAATAAGGGTAGTTTAGACATTTCATAGTGATAGTTTCAGTTTAAGTAAATCATATGAGGTTGTTTTTAGGGTTAGCTGAGAAATGAATTAATATTAGTTCTAGGAGGGCAGGCTGCCTCTAAGGCCTAGGATTACTGGTTCTTGATTGTGTTGCTTATGGTTGATTTCATTATATTATTGATGTCTTTGTAATCGATCACTGCAATCTTTCACCGTAATAGTTTTCTTGATCAATATTAAGTCATTTTAACATTATTCATTCATCTATTAGTTCCATATTCTTGTAATTTTTTGTCAAGATTACCTTGGGTTCTATGACATACCAAAACATAACATAAAATCTGATAAAAACTAATGAAAAATGAATGAACATGTATTTACATGTTCAGCTTAAGTTCAGGTCCGATGATTTGGCGGTAGAATTTCCAATATTTCAAAAAGAAAATGTATTACCTTTTGAATTCTGAAAGTCTAGCTCAGAGACAAATTAAAGACCTAGCCTAAGAATAATTTATCTCTGCTGTTTCATTCTCATATCAACTATGTTTATGAATCGTTCTTCAAATTCCACAAGTTTAACGCTATCTAGTTCAACTCGAAAAGAGCAAAATGAATAAGAAAAATAAGGACACTTGTTTCAGTTTACCAAAAGTCGATCCATTTGAAAAATAAAAGAGACAAAAATCGAATTGATGAACTGGATACTGCTATAAAAACTTTGCAACTCTACAACAAACATCTAAAGTTAATAGGAAAAAAAAACAAAAGGGTCAGCTTTCTTTTGCTGTTTTAATGTGGACACTACTTCAACTTAAGCAACAAAGTTGTTGACAGCTGATTTCGGTCTCAGGGCAATAAGGGTTTTTTACTCCCGAGACAATCCTCCCTCAATAGTGAATTTGTTTGGTTATGGGGGACCAAAAGCAAACTTAGCAAAAGACAAATAATACGCCAATCGACAAGGAGATTTAACGTGGTTCGTCGGATCTTGGTCCGACCTACGTCCACGGGCACAAAAAGGATGATACTTTTATTACTTAAACACGCTTCTCAGCTCTGCTTCTTGTTTTTTACAAGTCTGATGATAATGATTCTGATGATGATTCTTAATGCTCTCCACTTATTTTTTTCTTTATGCACACTCTACCATTCTATTTATAATAGTGTAGAAATCAAATTCCTTCTCCTATAAGAATTTCCTAGTTGAAACTATTCCCTTTTCCCATAAGGATTCCTAGTCAAAACTATTCCCTTTTCCCATAAGGATTCATAATCAAAACTACCTTTACTTTCTTTATCCTACTAGGACTCTGTCTCACCAGTTTTCCCCATGAAAATAGGATAACTTGTCGTCTTATCCGTAAGAATAGGGTGTCATCTTCTGGAGCATAGCTCGCTATCTGGTCGGTCTTCATGAGGTCGGTCATGATGGTCCTTTGAACTGAGAATGCTTCCGCCGATCTGATAATGCCCGGTCATCCGAACCGAAGTGGTCGGTCACCTACCATTAAGTGCTCGACCCTCACTTATGTGGTCGGTCATGATGGTCATTTTTAATGATTTTGACCAAGGAGGAAATTTACCCTTTTACCCCTGCCGTGCTGCTTAAATATCATAGTGCCTAAAAAACACCATCAACATCTATCCCTTAGTTCTCGGTAACAACGAGTTTGTGAGTTGATGCCGGGAACTATAAAAAAGCTGGTGTGTCAATGAATCCGTCGGTGGTCACTTCAAGAACTGCAGAGAAAAATGCCTTGGCTGCAAATCTGGTCATTCCTGCCATCTTCATGAGCTCAGT
This sequence comes from Zanthoxylum bungeanum, assembly GCA_019454045.1. Lineage (NCBI taxonomy): Eukaryota > Viridiplantae > Streptophyta > Magnoliopsida > Sapindales > Rutaceae > Zanthoxylum > Zanthoxylum bungeanum. Next base: position 318,913 of record SKCR01048417.1, read on the forward strand.
TAACGAGGATCCCGATATCTACCTGTGGAGAAAATGCTTTGCCCTTATGCTGATGACGATCGACTCGGTGAGATGTAACCCGACCCTGAGCTGAGAAGAACATTTGGCTCTGGGGGAATGTCACCTCCCCAGACAAATAGAGGGCCGACCATGTGGGAGATGCTCCGATCCCATGTCGATGATAAGTCTCTCGGTGGGACGTATCCCGACCCCGAGCTGAAGAAAGACTTGGCTCTGGGGGAATATTACATCCCCAGTCCAAGAAGCCGACTCGGTGGGACGTAACCCGACCCCGAGCTAAAAGAAAGACTTGGCTTTGGGGGAATGTTACATCCCCAGTCCAAAGAAGCCGACTCGGTGGGACGTAACCCGACCCCGAGCTGAGAAAGACTTGGCTCTGGGGGAATATTACATCCCCAGTCCAAAGAAGCCGACTCGGTGGGACGTAACCCGACCCCGAGCTGAGAAAGACTTGGCTCTGGGGGAATGTTACATCCCCAGTCCAAAGAAGCCGACTCGGTGGGACGTGACCCTACCCCGAGCTGAGAAACACTTGGCTCTGGGGGAATGTTACATCCCCAGTCAAAAAAGCCGACTCGGTGGGACGTAACCCGACCCCGAGCTGAGAAAGACTTGGCTCTGGGGGAATATTACATCCCTAGTCCAAAGAAGCCGACTCGGTGGGACGTAACCCGACCCCGAGCTGAGAAAGACTTGGCTCTGGGGGAATGTTACATCTAGACCTGGCCGCCGGTTCGGTTCCGGTTCGGAACCGAACGGAACCGGCCGGTTCCCGGTTCCACAAGTGTGGAACCGGAACCGAACCGGTTAATTCCGGTTCGGTTCCGGTTCCACACTTAAGTGGAACCGGAACCGTAAACCGAACCGGTCGGTTTCGGTTCGGTTTACGGTTCCCCTTTCGGTTTTTTTTTTTTTTTTTTTTTAATAATAAATTTTAAAAAATAGAAAAAATTCTATAATCGTAATGTTTTTTCATACTATCACATCATTTTTATAGAATCTTTTTTTTTATAAATTCTTTTAACATATAATCTTTTTTATAATCAACTATTGGCTAGTGTTTTCTTTATATAAGCGATGTGGAATATTTGTTACTTGGCTATTGTGTCCCACATTGCTTATATAAAGAAGTCAATAACCAAGAGTTGGTTATAAAAAAGATATGGACATTCATGTTTTAGTATTACAATTTTAAACCTCATTAAGTCATAATTATTAATAAAAAAAATTGAGATTTACTTGAGGAACCTTACGGTTCCAAGAAAATAATTTTTTTTTTTTTTTTTACTTCCGGTTCCAACCGGAACAGTACGGTTCCGGTTGGAACCGTTCGGTTCCAGCGGTTCCAACCCTAACCGAACCGGTCAGGTTCCGGTTCGGTTTCGGAACCGGAACCGGTTGGAACCGGAACCGTCCGGTTCCAACCGGTTTGGTTCCGGTTCCGAACCAGAACCTTGGCCGGGTCTAGTTACATCCCCAGTCCAAAGAAGAGGACTCGGTGGGACGTAACCCGACCCCGAGCTGAATAAACCATAAGGCCTCGGCGGAACAAAATCCAGCCCCGAGCCGAATAAACAAGTGGCCTCGGCGGAACGAAGTCCAGCCCCGAGCCGAATAAACAAGTGGCCTCGGCGGAACGAAATCCAACCCCGAGCCGAATAAACAAGTGGCCTCAGCGGAACGAAATCCAGCCCCGAGTCGAATAAACATCGGTCTCGCGGTACAAGAGCAGACCCGAGCCGGAAAGAGACATCGGTCTCAACGGTACAAGAGCAGACCCGAGCCGGAAAGAAACATCGATCTCGGCGGTACAAGAGCAGACCCGAGCCGGAAGAAAACATCGGTCTCGGCGGTACAAGAGCAGACCCGAGCCGGAAAGAGACATCGGTCTCGGCGGTACAAGAGCAGACCCGAGCCGGAATGAGACATCGGTCTCGGCGGTACAAGAGCAGACCCGAGCCAGAAAGACACATCGGTCTCGGCGGTACAAGAGCAGACCCGAGCCGGAAAGAAACATCGGTCTCGGCGGTACAAGAGCAGACCCGAGCCGTAAAACATATATCAACAAAACGGACTCGGCGGTACATGAGCAGACCCGAGCCGTAAAACAAATATCAAAACCATTGTGTGAGCCATAACAAAAAAGCATAATCAAATGTCAACCTAGGACAGAAAAAGTCTTACTCACCTTTTTGAGATCCATTGCCTTCCACTTTTTCGCCTCTTCTCCGACTGGCTCCGGCTTCAAGCCCATCATTATTCGTCTCTTCCATCCTCTCCAGTTTGTCCATCATGGATTTTAGAAGGATTTGATTTTCCTCCTTATATTTCCTCATATTTTCCTCCATCTTCTTCATCCAATCTGCTGTTGAACTCCCTGACGATCGGTGATTTCGATCTTCTGTCATCGTCTTACCACGCGAGCTGCTTTTTGTTGGAGCTCCCCACAGACGGCGCCAACTGTTGACGGCTGATTTCGGTCTCAGGGGCAATAATGGTTTTTTACTCCCGAGACAATCCTCCCTCAATAGTGAATTTGTTTTTGGTTATGGGGGACCAAAAGAAAACTTAGCAAAAGACAAATAATACGCCAATCGACAAGGATATTTAATGTGGTTCGGCGGATCTTGGTCCGACCTACGTCCACGGGCACAAAAAGATGATACTTTTATTACTTAAACACGCTTCTCAGCTCTGCTTCTTGTTTTTTACAAGTCTGATGGTAATGATTCTGATGATGATTCTTAAAGCTCTCCACTTCCTTTTTTTCTTTTATGCACACTATACCCTTCTATTTATAATAGTGTAGAAATTAGATTCATTCTCCTATAAGAATTTCCTAGTTGAAACTATTCCCTTTTTCCCAAAAGATTCCTAGTCAAAACTATTCCCTTTTCCCATAAGGATTCCTAATCAAAACTACCTTACTTTCTTTATCCTACTAGGACTCTGTCTCACCAGTTTTCCCCATGAAAATAGGATAACTTGTCGTCTTATCCGCAAGAATATGGTGTCATCTTCTGGAGCATATCTCGCTATCTGGTCAGTCTTCATGAGGTCGGTCATGATGGTCCTTTGAACTGAGAATGCTTCCGCCGATCTGATAATGCCCGGTCATCCGAACCGAAGTGGTCGGTCACCTACCATTAAGTGCTCGACCCTCACTTATGTGGTCGGTCATGATGGTCATTTTTATTGATTTTGACCAAGGAGGGAATTTACCCTTTTACCCCTGCCGTGCTGCTTAAATATCATAGTGCCTAAAAAACACCATCAACATCTATCCCCTAGTTCTCGGTAACAACGAGTTTGTGAGTTGATGCCGGGAACTATAAAAAAGATGGTGTGTCAATGAATCCGTCGGTGGTCACTTCAGGAACTTCAGAGAAAAATACCTTGGCTGTAAATCTAGTCATTCCTGCCATCTTCATGAGCTCAGTCAACGAGGATCCCGATATCTACCCGTGGAGAAATTGCTTTGCCCTTATGCTGATGACGATCGACTCGGTGGGACGTAACCCGACCCCGAGCTGAGAAAAACATTTGGCTTTGGGGGAATGTCACCTCCATATACCAATAGAGGGCCGACCATGAGGGAGATGCTCTGATCCATGCCGATGATAAGTCTCTCGGTGGGACGTATCCCGACCCCGAGCTGAAGAAAGACTTGGCTTTGTGGGAATATTACATCCCCAGTCTAAAGAAACAGACTCGGTGGGACGTAACCCGACCCCGAGCTAAAAGAAAGACTTGGCTCTGGGGGAATGTTACATCCCCAGTCCAAAGAAGCCAACTCGGTGGGACGTAACCCGACCCCGAGCTGAGAAAGACTTGGCTCAGGGGGAATGTTACATCCTCAGTCCAAAGAAGCCGACTCGATAGGACGTAACCCGACCCCGAGCTGAGAAAGACTTGGCTCTGGAGGAATGTTACATCCCCAGTCCAAAGAAGCCGACTCGGTGGGACGTAACCCGACCCCGAGCTGAGAAAGACTTGGCTCTGGGGGAATGTTACATCCCCAGTCCAAAGAAGCCGACTCGGTGGGACGTAACCCGACCTTGAGCTGTGAAAGACTTGGCTTTGGGGGAATATTACATCCCTAGTCTAAAGAAGCCGACTCGGTGGGACGTAACCCGACCCCGAGCTGAATAAACCATAAGGCCTCGGCGGAACAAAATCCAGCCCCGAGTCGAATAACCAAGCGGCCTCGGCGGAACGAAATCCAGCCCCGAGCCGAATAAAAAGTGGCCTTGGCGGTACAAGAGCAGACCCGAGCCGGAAAGAGACATCGGTCTCGGCGCGTACAAGAGCAGACCCGAGCCGGAAAGAACATCGGTCTCGGCGGTACAAGAGCAGACCAGCCGGAAAGAGACATCGGTCTCGGCGGTACAGAGCTGACCCGAGCCGGAAAAAACATCGGTCTCGGCGTGTACAAGAGCAGACCCGAGCCGGAAAGAAACATCGATCTCGGCGGTACAAGAGCAGACCCGAGCCGGAAAGAGACATCGGTCTCGGCGGTACAAGAGCAGACCCGATCCGAAAAGACATCGATCTCAGGGCGGTACAGGAGCAGACCCGACCGGAAAGAGACATCGGTCTCGGCAGTACAAGAGCAGACCCGAGCCGGAAAGACACATTGGTCTCGGCGGTACAAGAGCAGACCCGAGCCGGAAGGAAACATCTGTCTCGCGCGGTACAAGAGCAGACCCGAGCCGGAATGAGACATCGGTCTCGGGGTACAAGAGCAGACCCGAGCCGGAAAGAAACATCGGTCTCGGCGGTACAAGAGCAGACCCGAGCCGGAAAGAAACATCGGTCTCGGCGGTACAAGAGCAGACCCAAGCCGGAAAGAGACATCGGTCTCGGCGGTACAAGAGCAGACCCGAGCCGGAAAGAAACATCAGTCTCGGCGGTACAAGAGCAGACCCGAGCCGAAAAGAGACATCTGTCTCGGCGGTACAAGAGCAGACCCGAGCCGGAAAGAAACATCGGTCTCGGACGATACAAGAGCAGACCCGAGCCGTAAAACATATATAAACAAAACGGACTCGGCGGTACAAGAGCAGACCCGAGCCGTAAAACAAATATCAAAACCATTGTGTGAGCCATAACAAAAAAGCATAATCAAATGTCACACCTAAGACAGAAAAGGTCTTACTCACCTTTTGGGGTCCGTTGCCTTTCTTGTAACTCTACAAGGGTCACTACAAGCAAGGTTTTTCTTAATACATCATCTCTACATCTCAGCATTCCACGCATCCGACCGGATGACTTCCGCTATCAACTTGGTCGACCTCAAAAACCGAATGGTCTATGTACACACTGAGATAGCCTTCTTTCACCAAGTCTTCCACCTGCTCCCGCAAGTCTCTACACCCATTCGTGGCATGTCCCCTTACGTTATGGTAGATACAGTATGCCCTACTATTTCCCTCCTCAATCGAGAACCTTTTCAAATTAGCTCGGCCAACAGACCTTTATCCTGGATTTCCGAACTATCTAGGCCATAGGTTTGTTCAGAGGGGTGTATACTATTCTCCCCGCGACACGGTTGACTTGGACAGATGACTTTATCTCTTGAACATGACTACTCGGAGGTGTCGGTCTGAGTTTCTTATGCTCCGGGACTGGTCTCCTCATTTTCTGATCGAATCCCACTGATTGTCTGACCTGAGTATCTTAGCCTTTCGGGTGTCTACTCCCCGGCAATTTTTTCTCCTCCTCTATTGAGATAAACTTCCTGGCCAACTCCAAAGCAGTGGCATAACCGATACGTCTTGAATCCTCAGGTGAGTCCACAACTTCCTGACCTTCAGACCTCCATTAAGACTTTCTAGCGCTTCCGATGACTCGTACGCTCCGACCTCGAGCACCAAATTGTGGTACCTTTCAATAAAATTCCTCAAGGGCTCATCATCCCCCTGCTTCATCAGTCTCAATTCTCCCACCATTTTCTTGGGGACGTAGGCCCCTTTGAAGTGTCGAACAAATGACCTTCTGAGTTGAGCGAAGCTACTGATGCTTCCCGGGGCAAGACTTCTGAGCCACAGAATGGTAGACCCGCCCAAGGTTAGTGGGAATACTTTGCAAATGGCATCCCCTACTACCCTTTGGACCTCCATTAATAGGATGAAACTTTCAATATGGGACTTTGGATCTGAATGGCCTTTGTAGCGCGTCATGGATGGCATGTTGAAATGTCTTGGGAATTTTGCCGACTTTATTTCTTCTGTGAATGGAGATTCTACCTCACCGTCCCGAGCATCTGCTGTATCAATTTTGGGGTTTACTCCCCACTTGGCCCTTTCTTTTCTTAACCAAGACTTTATACTGCCATCTGTGTCACTATGCCGCCTCCCGCGGCCTCCTTCGCGTCTGTCACCACGGGTGCAGCGTTCCTCATGACTTGAGACTTCTCGTCCAGTTTCACCATGCTTCATATTTCCCCTTCTGGTGTCGCGGGGGCTATCATAGGAAGAATATGGTGATTGTCTCCCCTCTTCTTCTTCCCACGTATCCTCCGTTTGTAAATCTTTTTCTACCACTACGGACCTCATCCCGTAGGGACCCTTCCTCATCGGTTCATCGTCATCACTCACATCGGTGACCCTTTTTCCATCTGATATCTCTCCTCTTCTTTGATTAGCTCTGGTTTCAGGCTTCTCGAGGTTCCCCCTTCCATTTTCTCCAGTCGGTGCATCATGGTTTTTAGGAGGGTCTGACTATCCTCTCTGTCCTTCCTTATGCTTTCTTCTATCTTCTTCATCCAATCTGTAGCCGGATTCCCCGACGATTGGTGATTTCCACCTTCTGCCATCGTCTTACTACGCGAACCGTTTTTTGTTGAGTGCCCACAGACGGCGCCAACTGTTGACGGCTGATTTCGGTCTCAGGGGCAATAAGGGTTTTTTACTCCCGAGACAATCCTCCCTCAATAGTGAATTTATTTGGTTATGGGGGACCAAAAGCAAACTTAGCAAAAGAAAAATAATACGCCAATCGACAAGGATATTTAACGTGGTTCGGCGGATCTTGGTCCGACCTACGTACAAGGGCACAAAAAGGATGATATTTTTATTACTTAAACACGCTTTTCAGCTCTGCTTCTTGTTTTTTACAAGTCTGATGGTAATGATTCTGATGATGATTCTTAATGCTCTCCACTTTTTTTTTTCTTTATGCACACTCTACCATTCTATTTATAATAGTGTAGAAATTAGATTCCTTCTCCTATAAGAATTTCCTAGTTGAAACTATTCCCTTTTCCCATAAGGATTCCTAGTTAAAACTATTCTATTTTCCTATAAGGATTCAATCAAAACTACATTTACTTTCTTTATCCTACTAGGACTCTGTCTCACCTAGTTTTCCCCATGAAAATAGGATAACTTGTCGTCTTATCCGTAAGAATAGGGTGTCATCTTCTGGAGCATAGCTCGCTATCTGGTCGGTCTTCATGAGGTCGGTCATGATGGTCCTTTGAACTGAGAATGCTTCCGCCGATCTGATAATGCCCGGTCATCCGAACCGAAGTGGTCGGTCACCTACCATTAAGTGCTCGACCCTCACTTATGTGGTCGGTCATGATGGTCTTTTTTAATGATTTTGACCAAGGAGGAAGTTTAGCCTTTACCACCCCTACCGTGCTGCTTAAATATCATAGTGCCTAAAAACACCATCAACAAAAGTCAATCTATCCAAACGTTAAAACAGAAACATATAATGAAATGGATAAAAATGGCATTGCTTACCTTCTTTGATGAAGTTGAAATAGAAGCTGTTTCTTCACAACCCTAAACCATCTTATCAAAAAACCTGATCCCCTCCTCGACCAATCCTCAATGACAACAATCATTCAAAACACTCAAACAGGGGTGAAGTCTCTTGTAACTGACCCCCTTATTTTTTTTTGCCGTTAATATTAGATAAATAATAGAGATACCATCCTGATTTTTTAGTGAAAAATTATCGTCTCCCCTTCAAATAATCCCATGGCTTTGCCCATGCACTCAAGAATATTACTATGTTCGGCTTCAAACCAACTTGATGCATCCTCTCAAAATTATGTACTGCTTCTTTCCCCATCCCATGCATTGCAAACCCAAATATTATTGATGTCCAGGAAACCAAAATTTTCCTCTCAACAGATATATCCTCAAAGAATCTTGATGCACTCAATATGCAACCACATTTTGCAGGGATGTAGTGTTTTTTGAAGACCAGACAATAAAAGATATTGAAAGATGTCTTTTAATTCTAGTGCCGACAAAACTGATTCAAATCCAGACACAATCCTAGCACTAACACGAGTGGCCACATATAATGATGGGGTGCAGAACCATATGGGAAGGAATGGTATGTTGAGCAGGGGGAGCCGCAATCCGCTCCATCAGAGGTTACAAGATCATCTGCATATCTAGATGAAGACAGACCTCCAGATACCAGTGAACCTCAAGTACGAAGATCCGAGCGAGGCCGAATTCCATCAACTAGATACTCAGGATCTAACTATATTCTGCTTATTGATGAAGGGGAGCCGGAAAATTCCAAGGAATTTGAATCTCATAAAGACAAAGGAAAATGGTTGCACGCAATGTATGATGAAATGAAATTTCTGGAGAAGAATCATACTTATATGATAGTCAAGCTCCCGCAAGGAAAAAATACACTGAAAAATAAATGGGTGTTCAAGTTGAAGAAAGATGGCAGCGGAATGGTGGTGAAACACAAAAACCGATTAGTAGTCAAATGATTCATACAGAAAAAATGGAATTGACTTTGATGAAATTTTTTCACTAGTTGTAAAAATGGCTTCAATCCGAGTTATCTTAGGATTGATAGCTAGTTTGAACCTAAATCTTGAATAGATGAATGTTAAGACAACATTTCTTCATTGTGATCTACATGAAGAAATCTACATGGAGCAACCAGAAGGTTTCAAGGTTCCAGGAAAAGGGAACCTTGTTTTCAAGATGAAGAAGAGTTTGTACGGCCTTAAGCAAGCACCAAGATAGTGGTACAAGAAGTTTGACTCATTCATGGTGAGTCAAGACTACAAAAAATCTGTATCAGATCGGTGTGTTTACATTCAAAGGTTTCCGAATGCAAATTTCATTGCTCTTCTATTATATGTAGACGACATGTTGATCATTAGACAAGATGCAGCGAAGATCAACCAGTTGAAGAAGAAACTCTCTAAGTTTTTTGACATGAAAGACTTATGACCAGCTCAACAGAATTTGGGAATGCAAATAGTTTGAGATAGATAGAACAAAAGGTTGTGGCTTTCACATGAGAATTATATTGAACGGGTAATAAGGAGATTCGATAAACATAATGCCAAACCTGTCAGCATTTCTCTAGCACACTACTTCAAACTGAGCAAGAGTTTGTACCCCTCATCCAAGAAAGAGATAGATGAGATGTCATCAATACTATATTCTTCAGCAGTTGGAAGCTTAATGTATCTTATGGTATGTACCAGGCCAGATATTGCTCATGCAGTAGGTGTAATGAGCCGTTTTCTCTATAACCCAGGAAAATAATACTGGAAGGCAGTCAAATGGATTTTCAGGTACCTCAAGGGTACATCGAAGTTATGTCTGTGCTACGGAGGAGCTGATTCAATCTTAGAAATCTATATAGATTCAGATATGACAGAAGATCTTGATGGAAGAAAATTTACATAAGGTTTTCTCTACACTTTTGCAGGGGTAGCTGTGTCATGGCAGTCAAAATTACATGGGTGTATTGCATTATCGACAATAGAAGTTGAGTATATTACAACAGCGGAAGTAGGAGAAGAAAAATATTATGAATAAAGTATTTTCTCCAAGAATTAGGGATCAAGCAGACATAATACAAGATATATTTATTGGTGGAGATGTGGAACCCCTAGGGTCGGATCGGTGCCATGCGCAACGTAAGTGGGTCTAACAAGTGAATATCTAGTATGCGTGTATTTTAAAATATTTTTATATAAAATTATATTCTGTTTCGAGTCCATAGGAAAAAACATGGACCAAAACGGAGTCCGAAAACTCCAGAACGGAGAAAATGAAGTTTCAGTAAGTATTAGCTTTGCGCGTCGCAAAGCATGAGTTTGGGCGTCGAGATGCTCCAAAGTGTTAGAGTAATACGAGAGCTGAACGTCTCAGCGTCGCGACACATAATGATTTGCATCGCGATGCTCCTAGGTCTGATGCTCAGTGTCGCGATGCTGAGGGGTCAGAGTCGCGACACTGACCTAGGCAGTGAGCATTTTCTACTTCAAACCATTACTAAACACTTCCAATTTTCTCCTAATACTTCAAATACACCTAAAATCCAATTTTAGCTTCATAACCAACAACATATGTTATACAACTAGCATACATATATTCTGACCGGTGTAATCACACGCGTATAACGCAAGCGCACGTATCGTTCAAGTAGTATAAAAAATATCGATCCATCGAGAACTTAAAACCTAAGCTATTAATTTATGAAGCCAAATTTTTACAAGTATCTAATGGAATGATTGTTTGATTGGGTGGTGACTTTAAAATTAAAACAAGTAAAAGAAATAGCGAGAAAATAGATTGAGGAAAATTCAATATTAATAAACTATCCAGGGTTGTGAATCATTCCAATATTTTTTTAAAGATGAAGTGGTTATTTTACGTTTGTGTAATATATTAGTTTACTAACCTGGAACACGAAATTCTGCAAAAGCCTCTATCGATGGTCAGATGCAAATACCCAGTGTAACCCAATTACACCATATGTCTATGTTAACCAAGTTACTTGAATTCATTAAGATTAAGTTCCAATTGTGGCTACCCCCGCCCAACAGGTATATGTCTATCCTGCAAGAAAATCTATTAAAGGGTTATTTATCCTCAAGGAAGATCGTGGGCTATTAAGTCTAAGACTGAAACTTAAAATTCTTTCGTCAAGTTTATTTTATGTTTACCAGATCAATCTTATTAGTGGCCAGTTAACAAGAAGCATTAAGATTAAGACTTAATAAGTAAACTTTTATATTACCCAAACTATAAAATAACCCATTATAAACCGGTGATATTGGAATTCATCACAACCCCAGATAACGAGTTTAGCTACGACATATATTTACGGCTAGTAAAAGCTTAAATAAAATAAAAGACATAAAGTAAATGCTGGAAATTAAATGACTGAAAGTAAATGCGGAAAAGTAAATGCTGGAAATTTAAAATGTAAAAATACAATAAAAGAAAATGATGAGGTAAAAAGATTCACTTTTATCACTACTATTTTAGATATCTCCCTTATTATAATATATAAACTTTGCGTGATAATTACCAACCAGCCATATAAGCGGTATCCTGATTAAATCAAATTATTAATTAATTACCAACCGACCAATCAGACGGTATCCAGTTTAGTCAAGTTTAAAACCAATTTTAATAATTACCAACCGACCAATAAAGCGGTATCCTCATTAAGTCAGGTTTTAAATAGTTTATATATTATAATTAAGGGAGATTAATCTAAATAATAGTAATAAAAGCTTTACCTTCTACCCCAGCAGGGGGAGTTACCTCCTCATTACTGAAAAGTAAAAATTGAAAAAGTAAAGAAAGGAAAGTACTATGCGTAAAAGTAAATAAAATTAATTACTGAACTGAAAATAAACAAACAAGATACAATCTTCTTAGTATTCTTAAGGAATTACATAAAAGAAGGTACGAAATGAAATGGAAAATTTGGCCTTCTATTTATAGGCAAAAAATGGCTCGCGCGTCGTGCCACGTAACCCTTGCGCGTCGCGACGCATCGTGATTTGTGACGTAAAAACCGGATCTGGTGAAACGTGTCCTGACGGTGCGGCAGCTGAATGATTGTGCTGATGTGGCGATGATGTGGCGATGTGGATTGTCGGCAGCATGTGATGGTGACACGTGTCTGGCGCACGTTAGCATAATTTGCTATGATGTTGACACGTGGCAAACGCACGTTAGCAGATTCGGTGCACGTTTACAGCCAGTGCATTTTAGTAAAACTTCTCTGATTGGTCCACGTGTCCCAGCGCACGTTAGCAGACTCCGATGCATGTTAGCGGTTGCGATGCCTAAATGACAGTTTTTCCCTTTTTGTCCGTTTTTCACTATTTTGGCCGTGAATTGCTTCCAGAAAGTCCTGAAACCTTATTTATCTATAAAATACCACAAAACACATCAAAATATTCACAAAACTCAAGAAATTATACAAAATATTAGGTCAAATGAGTGGAAAATAGTGATACATTTACCACTCATCATATTCTAAATACTTATATGCATTTACTTGAATCAAAACACAAACCAATTTAGAGTCCCACTATGAAATGTCTCATGAACAACTCTAGTTCACCCAAATGTGGTCAAGTGATTCTAGAATGGTAGCTATAGTTGTAAGATTTAATCTAGAGTTCCAAACACTTATTAATTGTTCCATGTCCAACATGAGCATCTTTGACCTAATTAATAAGAATATCGTGTTTATACTTCCAAAGCATCTTAATATAATTTATTAGCCTTATTTCAACTTTAAACTATATAATCATGCATCCGATACATATTTCATCACTATATGTCTCACTAATAAAAACTCACTAATGAAGAACGTAGCTTAAGAGAAGTTCAAACTTACCTAATAAGCTTGATGCAAAGATCCAATCTCTATCTCTTTGTTGAAATGGTTAGAGAACTTACAAGGTTTGCAAGCTTGACTCCAAGATCTAATCTTGATTCCAATGCTAGCAAGCATCACTCCAAGATCCAATCTTGATTTCTCCTAGATGAAATATTGTAGAGACCTCACAAAGCTTCTTTAAACACTTCTCTAACATAGGCTAATTTCTCCAAGAATTGCTTGTATTTAGCTTTCTCAAGCTTAATTAAAGCCTTCATAAAGTTTGCTATTTATAGAAAAACTTAGGTAATTTTAATTAATAAAAGTTCTAATCGACTTTTATGTGGGTTTAATCGATTTCAATAGGCAATGGATTAATAGTTACACATAGAGATGACAACTATACCCGAACCCGGCCCGGGTCCGCATGGACCCGGACGACCCCGGTCTGGGATTAAAAAAACCGACCCGGGTCTTTAAAATTCGGACCCGGGTGTATCCGGATCCGGAAAAAAAAAAAAAAAATAATAATGAAAAATACAAAATAATATGTATATATATATAAAAATATAATAAAATATAATTAAAAAATATAAAAGAATTGAAATAAAATTAATTAAATTGAAAAAATCCAAATATAAATATAAAATAATACAATTAAAAAAATAAAAAAAAAAAAAAAAAAAAAGTGAACCGGGTATCCGGATCCGGACCGGGTAGACCTGGGTCCGGATCCGGATTTTGCCATCCCTAGTTACACATGTCAACTTTTCAAACTCCCAGACAAAATAGATGGTCATTTCCCATTCGAAATAGTTCTCGGCTCATTTTAATTTATTAGAATCCAAAAGTCTCATTAATGGATTTGCGACAACCATCTGTAAGATAATATTTTAAACAGTAGCAGAATATTTTTCATTTCAAAATAATAACACTAATTGATTATGAAATTTTAAATCTATTAGTGCCCTCTTACAACTTTACGTAATTCTGTAATCTCTCTTAACAGAAAAATAGAAATTTTACTATCAAAATTTCATAGCGGGAAGTGGATTTCATGACATTTACTCCAACCTCACACTAATGACGATCTTGGCCTTTATAAACTCATTAGGTATACCTTTAAGGTCAATCACTTCATGTGGCTCCCAGTTTGGTCCTGAACCGTTTCTTATCCTCACATTAATGATGATCTCGGATTAAGACATGTTCTGAGTGTATTGTCAATGTGCAATAATGAACTTCATATGTACTCTCTCACACTAATGATGATATTGGGTGACTGTGTTAACTCATCACGTTACATCTACTATAAGTTCCGAGCACTTATATCCTCACACTAATGATGATCTCAGATATAAATAGTAAGAACTCATTCATCTCCGTATTAACAAGACGGACCATCCAATAATGCTCCAACATTACTAATACTATTACTTAAAATAAAGTAATCACCTAATCATGAGAGATTTATGACAATCAAGTCATTAACATAATTAGGTCAAAATTTTAATTTAAAACATGCAATACATATCCAATATGACTTATGGATAATTAAATTAAAATATAAAGGCATAGATTCGTCAAACATGCAACATGTGTTGTGTGGTTAAGCCTTGCTACTGATACCATTCTGTTGGGGCAGATGTGACCAAAACAGAGTCCAGAAACTCTAGAACGAAGAAAATGAAGTTTCAGTAAGTATCAGCTCTACGGGAGCTTGGGCGTCGAGACACTCCAAAGTGCGAGAGCAATGCGAGAGCTAAATGTCTCAGCATCGCGACGTGGAAGGATATGCGTTGTGACGCTCCTAGGTCTGATGCTCGGTGTCGCGATGCTGAGGGGTCAGAGTCGCGACGCTGACCTAGGTAGTGAGCATTTTTCTACTTCAAACCATTACTAAACACTTCCAATTTTCTCATAATACTTCAAATACACCAAAAATCCAATTTTAGTTTCATAAACACCATCAACATATGTTATAGAACTACATGTATTATAAATACTTATATGTATTTGTTTGATTTAAAACACCAACCAATTTAGAATCCAACTATGAAATGTCTCATGAATAATTATAGTTCACCCAAATATGGTCAAATGATTCTAGAATGGTAGCCATACCTCTAAGCTTTAATCTATAATTCCAAACTCTTATTAATTGTTTCATATCCAACATGAACTTTTTTGACTTAATTAACAAGCATATTGTGTTTATACTTCCAAAGCATCATAACACAATTCATTAGCTTTATTTCAACTTTAAGCTATGTAATCATGCTTCCAATACATAATTCATCACTATATGTCTCATTAATGAATAACGTAGCTTAATATAAGTTCAAACTTACCTAGTAAGCTTGATGCAAAGATCCAATCTCCTTTTCTTTGTTGAAATGGTTGGACAACTTTCAAGGTTTGCAAGCTTGACTCCAAGATCCAATCTTGATTCCAATGCTAGCAAGCTTCACTCCAAGATCCAATCTTGATTTCTCATAGATGAAATGTTGTAGAGACCTCACAAAGCTTCTCTAAACACTTCTCTAACTTAGGCTAATTTCTACAAGAATTGCTTGTATTTAGCTTTCTCAAGCTTAATTAAAACCTTCATAAAGTTTGCTATTTATAGAAAAATTTAAGCAAATTTTAATTATTAAAAGTTCTAATCAAATTTTATGTGGGCTTAATCTAATTTTTCCAAATATGCATAATTAGGTGTGACTAATCACCTTTGTCTACCACTTTGATTTAATCCAATTAAATCGAGACAAAGATTATGAAATGGATTAGTTTAATGTTTGCCACTTTGATTTAATCTAATTAAATCAAGCCAAAAACACCTATAGTTACATACTTGCATTTACCATAATATCCTCAAATGGTAGAGATAATAATGAAATTATGACAAAACCCTTGTGTAAATATTGAATTAATCCAATTAGGTCAAAGTAAATAATCAATGTTATCCAATAACACTTGATTATCTTAGTTGATAATTATAATATCGAATATTATCTTTTATAAAAATAATCGGCTACCCAAGTGCTGAACGAGTACACTTCATATTGGGACTCTCTAAGTTCAGACACGTTCTTCATATAAGCCTAGCTAATATGTACGCAATTCGGCCACCTCCGAATTCGCGAAGAACACGAACGACCTTTCTGAACTATATAAGTCGATGTCACCACATATGTTTAATAATCCCTCCATCGTAGGCTATCCGAGTTGTGCTTAGAAAATATAGAATTCACCATCAAGTTTCCGAGGTGCACATCTCATGTTGACATGTTCATGATTCTTTACAACTGATGCGATTCACTATAGGTGATCGAATTTGGCCAAAGTTTCAAGAATCGTGAATTACTTACATGGATAACTAAACACCTTATGGTACACATACGGGTCGACAGATTCTACCTTGATATGTACTTGATTAACCAGTGCATCGGTCCACACCCAATGAACATCTAGAGGCCAGACCATGAAAGGTTTCTGACATATATGACATCAAAGTGTGGAGGATCTCACACAAAATCAATGATATCCTATAGTCAAAGGATCACATATGCTACTCGACTCGAGGAGATTCCTATTGACGGTGGTGTGTACTTCCAACTATTAGGAATCACTTGTGAGTCATTCAGTATTTGATCCAACCAATACCCACACGTCTATACGAACTTCCAAAGCTAATGGTACATTGGGTTTAAGCAATTGGAACTCCAATTCCAATATACGACATTTGATAGTCTTCTAAGTTATAGAATTTTGACCGTATTCCAAAACCAAATATTAGAAATATTTACTTTAATAATAGTTTAAAATAGTAATACTTATCCCAATATCATACCACCTAGTGTCCATTATTACTATAAGACCAATCTAAGGTCGATGTCATTCTTAGCATATTTATACATCAATCTAATATGCATAATGACAATACCTTTAATAAGGTATGAAATGAAAATATAGTTATTTTATTAATAAATAATACAATATACAATACATTATTTGGATTGACACTCCAAGAATCAAAACTCCCACTTGCTTAGTGCCAATCTGGATGGTACCACAGTCTTATCTCCTCCACATGTTTATCGAATAACTTATGAGGTAAGGCCTTTGTAAGGGGTCTGCTATGTTGTCTAGTCCTTGAACCTTCAAGACCACTATGTCTTTTTGTTCAATAATCTCTCTAATTACATGATATTTCATTTCCATGAGATTAGACTTGGAATGCGCCATCAGCTTTTTAGCCTGTGTAATGGCTCCGTTATTATCACAATACAATGAGATGGAATCCGCAATACTAGGCACAACGCCAAGTTCTGTGATAATATTTCTAATCCATACAACTTCTTTAGCAGCTTCTGAAGCCGCTATAAATTCCACCTCACTGGTAGAATCAGCTGTTGAGCCTTGCTTTGAACATCGCCAAATAACCGCACCACTGTTAAGGGTAAATATGTATCATGATGTGGATTTTCTATCATCTGGATCTCCCCGGAAGTCGGAGTTTGTATAACCCTTAACTTGTAGCTCATCTTCTCTATATATCAGAAACTTATCCCTAGTACTCTTAAGATAATTCAGGATATGTTTCATGACTGTCCAATGGTCATTACCTGGATCAGATTGATATCTATAATAAAATAAGTTCAATTGAATTGTAATGAGGGTAAAGATCTTGGAGCAATTAGACAAGTTTGGACAACATCAGATGAAGATATCAGAGTAATATTCACTCTTTTGGATATTTCAAGATATTTAGAGATCCAATTGACATGAGGTTGATGTCATGGGAAAGTAAACTCGAAGACGATCGCGTACATATAAAGAACACATGATTTAGCCAAGGGACGAGAAAGTTACAAGCGTTTTAATTTGTAACTCAAAATCAGTCCGCGACGTGCATTCATCTGAGCGTTGGAACGCTCGGAGACATAAACTTTACGTTTGAGGGGCGTTCGAGCACGTGCGTATGAACGTTACTTGGACGCGTTTTAATTCATTTTTGCAAAAAGAAAGCCTTATCTTTACCCTATCTATATAAACAAACTCAGATCCCCCTTCACAAGAGTTGAAAACATATTATTCATAGCCTACAAACGTTTTGTTTCAACATTCTTGACAATCCACCTTGAAAACTTCATTGTTTACCTGTCTTCTCTGTTTTTGGTGAGATTCTTCTTTGATTGACCATCAACACAAATACAACCTAACCCAATTTACTAAACCTTCAGAGTTCTCAATGAGGAAGATTGATAGTCCGAGTTCCAGCATTGCGTGCTTGCAGAGTGATCTGCTTAGAGACTCCAGAGGTTCTGAAGAAGGCCGTTTGGTGCGGGCTCAAGGAGTTCTTTTGGTTATTACAGTCTAAAGGTATTAGAGTCGGCATAGTTGTTGCCATAGGTCTTTACCATCAATGTAAGTTTTTCTCATTATAGTGGATTTTGACTGGTAGCTGTGGATGCTGGATTTCGGCCGAGGTCCACAATCGAGAATTTATAGGTTGGGGGCATTAGCGATCATGCAAGACAAAGGTACAGTGAGCGGGAGTAGACTGCCCATCGGTGTGGTGGGCGCCGGGGGCACTCCGACGCCCAAGTCAGTAGTATGAAATGAGCAGTAAATATGTAAAAGGTGAAAGCAAGGTTTGATGTTACCTTGTCTTTCTTTGGGTGGCCGTGAGGGCGGTGGCAAGTGTTTAGGGAGTGGGAAGCTCTAAGAGAGCTTGTGTCAGAGTAAAGAAGCTAGTAAGAGAGAAGTGAAGCTTGGATGAATGTAGAGAAGCTTCTATACCCTGTATGCTGAGTTACGTATCCTTTTATAGATTTGAAAGAGGTTGCTTTACAGCCGTAACAGAAGATGTATAGGAGACCCACAACGTGATGTGATTTCTGGCAATGGGGCCTCTCACATGTTTATTGTTTCTGCTTTCGGTGGGAAGATAATTTGCATGTGGAGATATATTCTTTGTTGGGGAAAAGAGAGAAACGGTTAAAGGGGTTTGTCATTTTGTTTTTGTAAATGGTTTAAAGTTTAATGGGCTGAGTTACTTTTTGGGCCTCACCTGGTGTTGGGTTCAAAGTGAAATGACGGTTTTGCCCTTGGACCAAATTTGGCCCATACAGTAGCCTAGATACGTGGAGTGATTTTTTACTCGTACAATTTTTCCACTTCGTTAACAAAATTATTGTGCTAATTTTGTGCTAATTTTGTTTACCGCATTGTTTTATTTGTGTTGACTCATAATTGTTAGACTTAAGGGTGCTTGATATTAATCCATAGAAATAATAGTTAGGACTTGTTTTAATTTATTATGTAATATTCCGCATATGGTCAGAACCTAAGATTAAAATTGAATTTTCAACCTCATTTTAAGCAATGTATTTAAAAATATATGGAAGGCTTTGAATTTATGTTAGATAATAAGTCTTAGAAAAAAAAACAAATATATTATGATTACGCAACGGAAATAATAAAATAAAATAAAAAGGATATAATTGTTTAAAAAACAATTTGTGTAATAATTTTTGAATTTAAAGGAGTTTCTGTCAAATTGTGCATATTAAATAAATTTTAAAGGTGCTAGTGCGTTTTTCAAAAATTAATATTAAAAACAAACCAATCAGCAGTTAGATCAATTGGCTTCGTAATTTTTCCACATGATCAACGGTCCAAATTCCATCATTTAAATCACAAATAATCACACGACCCACAATAACATAATCCTGGATCCCTCACTGGACACGTCATCTCAAGTCCTTAACCTCATCAACCGGCGGCAACGGTCAGCTCCGGTACCGATCCCCGTCCTCCGCCGAGCTCATTGAGACCGGATCCCCACCCTCCCACTTCGACCAGCTAGGCAAAGTGAACAAACGGCCTTTCAGTCGCCAGCAGCACGACTCCTTCTCCGATAAGATCCACCGTTACCGCAGCGTTTTGCTCGTCTTTTCCATCCCGATCATGTTGATCGTCTTCGTCTTGTTTCTCATGCCCGGCGGTGGGCCCGCATCTGACGTGGCAATGGATTACGGTCTCAGCCGCAAGTTGTCGCCCAATTTGAAACTGTCCAAGCGCTACGCTGTCGTTTTTGATGCGGGAAGTTCGGGGAGTCGTGTTCACGTGTATTGTTTTGATCAGAACTTGGATCTTGTGCCAATTGGCAAAGATCTCGAGCTTTTTTTTCGGGTGATTTCTTAAATTCCGCTTTTTCTTTAAATATATGTTTGGTTCAAAGGAGGGGAGGGGAGATGATGATTTTTAATTAAATATATGTTTGGTTCAATAAGGGAGGAGAGAGATTTTAAAACTAATTTACTATTTTATCCTTATAGCTTGTTATAAATAAAATTAAAACAATATAGGCTTATATTATCTTTGAATTAAACAAATAATAAAATTAAAATTAAAAGCTCTACATATATAATACATGTTATTAAAAATAAAATTAAAACAAGCATCAAATCAGTAGCTAGGTTTTGACATAGATGAATAGATAAAGAAACACTGCAAAATATCCAAGTTTATAACATAAATTACTAAAATGATTAAGTTCAGATAATACGCAAAATGTTAATAAGGTTTCAGCAAAATAACAACCATTAAGCTCAAGTCTTTAATCAAATGCATAATCTCTCTTAAGAGTCAAAGACCATTTGCATGATCACTGCCTTACGTGCTTCCGCTGGACATTGAAGAATTATTCTAAGTTTGTCAGCATCTTTCATTAAAGAGCAATAAATCTTAGTCAATGAGTTTGTATCACATCCACAATCCTTGATTAAGAGGGATTTGTAATTAGGACAATTTAGGATTTTTAATATATAAGTAGGGATAATTTAGTCATTGCATTTAAAATTTTAATTCTTCATTTTCTCTCCCCTCCAAAACCCCCCACTTTTGGAGGGGAGCTAAAATTGGCTTAGGGGGGATTTTGCTCCCCTCCCCTCCCCTCACCTTAAAAAAATTGAACCAAACAAACATAATTTAAAATAATCCCTCCCCTCCCCTCCCCTCCTCTCCAAAACCCCCAACCAAACACAGCCTTGAGATGAAAATTTAATATTAATTTCAGAATTAAGGATTGGTAATAATGTAGTTTTGATTTGTAAGTAATGCTTTCTTTTAAGATTGTTGTTGAAACGTTAATTCTAGGCCTGTGATGATGTTAGAAGTGCATGCTGCAAGTGCACCTAAAATTGCTTTGTGGAGAAGTGCCAATTAATTGCTTTTTCGAGAAGCACTTTAAGTAATTTCCCATAAAGCACTGTAAGTATGTGTGTTTTCTCTCTTAAACAGCTGTTCTTACGAAAGCATCTAGCTATGGTCCACAAGGGTGGCTCGGTGGCAAAAGACTTTAGACTTGGTTGTCAGGTCTTGAGTTCGGGGGTGTATTTTTTGTAAAAACCTGGGACAGCCGAGGATTTTACCTACTCCGTTTAAGCCTGGGTCGGGTGGTTTACAAGACTATCTCCAAATGTTCTCTCTTTTCTATTTGGGATCTTGTAAAGTGCTTTTGTCTGATTCGCAACCACTGGAAAATGAATAAAAGCACTTTTGAGTTTTGACTACGGGGGAAACACTTGCAATTGCAGTTTTGATTTTGGCAAAAGAACTTGGATTTGCGTTGATGTTGATTCCAACATTATGATAATAAAACAGGTTTATGTGCATGCATAAAGTGATTGATATGAATGAGTACTTGTTGTAGCTAGTCCGTGTTGTTATCAACTCAAGATTGATTGCTTTAATTATAGTGCATATCATTCGTTCTTCCCGTTCCTTTTTCGGTGCTATTAGTTGCAATGTTATTTTATTCTGATTTAAGAATGGTGATGGTGTTACAGATTAAACCAGGTTTGAGTGCATATGCAAGCGATCCCCTAGCTGCAGCGAACTCACTAACCTCGCTTCTTGATAGAGCACTAAGTGTTGTGCCGCAAGATTTGCGACCAAAGACACCTGTTAAAGTTGGGGTGAGTAAATTTAGATAGGTTCTCTATTCTCACTCTCCAGGATTCTTTATGATGCTGTAATGCCATTGTCTGAAATTTATTAGTTAAATTACTGAGAGGGGGTTTAATTGTTTTTGTAGGCAACTGCAGGGTTAAGGAAATTGGGAGTTGATGCATCTGATAGAATTTTGCAAGCGGTAATTCCTGCTTTGTCAGCATATTCTTTGGTTGTTCTCACTCCTTTCTTTCATCTTCCATTGTACTTACAGTTGTTTGAACTTCAAATTTAAGGTTAGGGATCTCCTCAAATATAAAAGTGCGTTCAAATCTCAGCCAGATTGGGTCACTGTATTGGATGGTTCCCAAGAAGGTTCTTACCAGTGGGTATGTGATTTTCTTTTCTGCAATTTTCTTTTAGGTTTTGACCTAGAGAACACAATGGATATGTGATGTTGAAGGCATTATATATTCATGAAGTTTCTCTATCGCATTGCACTCATACTTGGGATACTTGCATGCATGTGCACACATGACACTAATGTGTGTATGAAGAATATGTTGTGAACAATGTTTGTGATAGTAATGAATAATGATGATTAAATTACCCCTTGGTTTCTTGATATTTTTCCTAGACTCTTAGAGTAGTCAAATCAAATATGCATTGTACAAAATTCCAGGCTCTGACATATCCATAGATAGTATTTACTCTGTTGACATAGGGAAGGAGTATTGACTTATTTCAGGACATACAAAGGCAGAGGTTGATGATGAGACATAAACATCATTATATCATCTGGCAACATTTCAAGTTTTAACGTATTGTAAAGAACATCTGGTTTGTGCTTTTTTTTTTTGTTTGAATGGATGCAGTCTGAATATATAAATGTATCTCGTGTTGTAGGTAACGATAAACTACCTCTTAGGGAATTTGGGGAAGAAATATTCAAATACAGTTGGAGTGGTTGATCTTGGAGGGGGATCTGTACAAATGGCATATGCAATCTCGGAGAAAGATGCTGCAAATGCTCCAACAGTGCCAGATGGAGAGGATACATATGTAAAGGAAATGTATCTGATGGGAACAAAATATTTCCTCTATGTTCACAGGTCCCTTCTTTCTTTCTTAAAATTGATCTCATTATTTGATTCAATGATTTCTTGGTCAATCACCTCATGGGTCACTTATAGTAGTCATTTTGTTCATTGGTCCATGTTAGAGAATGTTTTTAGGTTCTCTAAGGGGTGAACAAAACATGGCACCCTACCCTGTTTAGGTGGAACCAGAATCTACCCTAAAAAATTCAGTTTCTAAATTTTAGAACCATAGCCTACCCTATTAAACAGGCTACCCTATTTATCGATTCCGATTCGGTTCCGGTTCGATTCTAGGGTACCTTGTTTTCATCACAACAAATTTAAGCACTGAAGATTATAAGCAAAACAAGACTTTGATTCTCAAGAACTGAAAACAACTAAATAAGCACAATAATATCAATTAAACAAAATACAT
Organism: Zanthoxylum bungeanum; assembly: GCA_019454045.1. Classification (NCBI taxonomy): domain Eukaryota; kingdom Viridiplantae; phylum Streptophyta; class Magnoliopsida; order Sapindales; family Rutaceae; genus Zanthoxylum; species Zanthoxylum bungeanum. The sequence continues at coordinate 342,043 of SKCR01048417.1, forward strand.
GATTATATAAAGCTATTATGGCAGTAAAAGAGTTAACAGACAAACAAGAAATTACAGGAGGCGACAGAAAATGAATTGGTTCCGAAGATTTGATTTAATTGCAAGAAGCAAGAAGAATTAGCGAAATTACCTTATATAGTAAAATGAATTACAGGAGGCGAGATAAAATGAATTACAGGAACGGGGCTTTTGATTTTGAGTAGCGACGAGAGAAAATGAATTACAGGAGACAGGAGCTTCACGTTTAGCGACTAGGGTTAGTTAGAAAATGAATTATATAAAGGTTAAAAACAACATCGTTTAGTTCCACATTTGGTTAGAAAATCGGTTCTCAAACTGGTTCCACATTTGGTTAGCAAATCGGTTCTCAAACCGGTTCTGATACCAGTTATTAAATAGGGTAGGATCCAGTTTTGCGTGTAGGTTCCGGTTATTAAAACTCTAGAATCGGAACCTACCCTAAAAAAGAGGTTCCATATTTTTAGAACCATAACCTAGTCTCATTAAAGCGCTTCCGGTTTTGCAACCTCTTAAAGAGGGTCAGTTCTTGCGGTTCCAGTTCTACCTGGATCCGCTGCACACCCATATTCTCTAACTATTTGGAAAATATCTTTTATTTAGCAAAGTATCATATAGTTTTCCAAGAGATATTTTCTAACTCTATGTTTGAGTTAATAAAGTATTGGCATCTTGCATACAGTTACTTGCACTATGGTTTGTTAGCAGCCCGAGCAGAAATCTTGAAGGTCACTGCAGACTCTTATAACCCATGCATTTTGGCTGGTTATGATGGTATGTTCAAGTGACTAATTTTCAGTAGTCCTGATTAACCATCCTTCTGCTTTCTCTGTACCAGTCATTGCTGATCTCTCTCCCCCCGGCTCTAAATTCTGTTTCATAGAATGCGATGAAGATTGAAGGGGAATTTTATCTTTTGAACAGGAAAACTTGTTTACCTAAATCTTTATTTCTTTTTGAAAATATTTAGGGTTGTGTAGTTAGTCAGGATAGCAAAAATTAATAGGTGAGATGCTAGTTTTTTTACCCTCCCTGTGGACACATAATGGCAAAATGCACATTCGGTGGAATATGGAACGGTGGAGGTGGTGATGGACAAAAGAATATGTTTGTTGCTTCATTCTTCTTTGACAGGGCTGCCGAGGTATTACTCTTTCTATAACTTGGTTGCTTGAGAAGAATAATTTATAGCACACCATGTAGCTTGTCTAACTGAATAAAATTTGCATATAGGCTGGTTTTATTAATCAAAATGAACCTGTTGCCAAAGTTCGTCCTTCTGATTTCGAGACTGCAGCTAAGCGTGCCTGCCAAACTAAACTCGAGGATGCAGAATCCATATATCCACGTGTGGACGAAAGCAATCTGCCATACATATGCATGGATCTCGTCTACCAGCATGCATTGCTTCTAGTTGGATTTGGTAAGTTACTGTGACACGAAGTCAATTTCTGGGTTGGTACTTGGTATTCTGATCTCTATCATCTTTTTTGAGCAGGCCTCGATCCCTGGCAAGAGATTACCTTAGTAAAGCAAGTTAAATATCAAAACTCACTTGTCGAAGCAGCATGGCCGCTAGGCAGCGCCATAGAGGCTATCTCGTCTTTATGATCGAGTCATGTTTTCAGCTTAATTATTGTGTAAACTTCAGCGTTATGAGGTTTTTGGGTGCCGCAGAGTTGAAGCTGAAGTATCCCTGGCAAACTTTGGATTGGGAATTGAATTTGGTCTATATATCCTGGGAATAACGAGAGAAATTTATTATCAATTGTAATTACATTACAAAATGTTCTGATTATAATTTTTTTGTGTGAGTGATTCGGTTCAATTAGTTCATTTAGTAATATTTTAGCAAAAAAAAACAAACAGAATTGAATGAGCAATACCATTTTATTCTTCACTTCTTTCTCTTTGAATCAACGATCAATCAATATATATTTTTTAAACTAGCCGGTAGCCTGGTGCTGCACGTGTTATTTTTGATTTGTAGATTTCTCATCAAATAAATTTGATAATAATATCCCAAATTAATTTCTTCAAGATCTAATGCGTTTAATGAAATGTTTAGTAAATCTTGAAAACATAGAAAGAGTATTTATACAAACTACAAAGTAACATGGAAAATACATATTGCTAATCATAAAATTACACATGAGTATCATCAATTCTAAATTAATTATGTTGACAGATGATTTTCGTTTCAGAGACAAATCGGTAAACTCACTCGAATAATTGTTCACGTGTTAGGTTAGCGCGTCGCGACTCGCAGAGGGTTGATGACGCCAAAAGCCTAGCAGAGTGCCACATTCTATCTCATTTGCGTCGCAATGTGATTTTTTTTTTTTTTGTTTTTTGTTTTTTGTTTTTTTGGCAAAATGTGAATCCTTCGGCGAACATATCCACAAAGATGCGTCTCAAGAGTTGACTCCTTATTCTGCCATCTTGATGAAATTAGAGTTTGGAACTCTAGATGAAAGCTTGAAGCTATGTCTACCATTCTAGAATCACTTGACCACCTTTCAGTGCCTAGAATTGTTCATGAGTCACTTTATTATGGGATTCTAATTTGGTTAATGGTTTGATTTAAAGAAATATATATATGTATTTAGAATATATATATATATATATTTCGTATAACATGTGTTGATGTTGATTTTTATACTAAAATTATTTTTGAGTATTTTGAAACTGTTTAAGTAAAGTGTATAAGGAGATTTTTTTTTTAAAGTTATGTTAGTAACTAGTGCATGCTGCGTTATAGCGCAACATGCACAAGCATCGAGCATGCTAGAAGCATGTGTTGCATGTTGCACCATGTTTTGGATGTTTCTTGCGCGCACTTGGCCATAGTGACACGCTCTCTCTCCGATTTTCTCTCGTTTTGATTTTTCGGGACTCCAATTCATTTTTGTTTTTTCCCTATACAATCGTAATGAAATATATTATTTCATTATAATATTTAAAATACACATATGCTCAATTACCACTGGTTGGACCCATTTCTGTTGCACGGAGCACCGATCCAACCCTAAGACATCTGCCCTAATAGAACGATATCAGAGCAGGACTTAACCACACAACACATGTTACATGTTTGACATGTATTTGAATCTATGCCTCTGTAATTTTAATTTAATTATGCATAAGTCATATTGGATATGCATTGCATGTTTTAAATTAAAATTTTTATTTTGACCGAAGCATGTTAGTGACTTGATTGTCTTAAATCTCCCATGATTATGTGATTTCTTTTAAGTAATAGTATTAATAATGTTGGAGAATTATTGGATGGTCCGTCTTATCAATATGAAGATGAATGAGTTCTTATTACTTATGCCCAATAACGTCGTTATTGGGAGGGTTTAAGTGGTCGGAACTTAGGTTGCTCTGGTAAAACATTAGATGTAGCGTGATGAATTGACGTAGTTACCCAATATCGTCATTATTATGAGAGTGTACTTACGAAGCTCATTAGTGCACATTGACAAGTATACACCTGGAACACGTCTTAATCCAATACCATCATTATTGTGAGGATAAGAAACGATTTAGGACCAAACTTAGGAGTCACATGAATGTGATTGACCTTTGAGGTATACTTAATGAGTTTATGAAGGCCAAGACTGTCATTGTTGTGAGGCTAGTGTAAATGTCATGGGATCCACTTCTCGCTATGAAATTTGATGGTCAAATTTCTATTTTTCGTTAAGGGAGATTACGAAATTACGTAAAGTAGTGGGGGGCACTAATAGATTTAAAATCCATAATCGTATTAGTGCTTTTATATTGAAATGAAACTGTTATACTAGTGTTTAATTGTTGTCTTGTAGAAGACTGTCGTATATCCATTATCACGGCTTTTGGATTTCAATAAACTGAAAGGAGCCTCGAACTACTTAGACTAGGAGATGAAAAATCGCCTTATATTGTAGTCAGAACGATTGAGCTATATGAAGCTCAATCCAATATTTGTCAAAATTGTTCTTGATTTACTTATACAGTACATAGATGTACCAAATTCTTGGAGCATTATGAGAACACTCAATGAGTTATTTGAATCAAATCAAGAAATTGAGATATATTGGAGGTCTAAGGAATTGTTTCATGCTACGCTCAAGGTTGAAGGAGTGGTTATCATTCATGTTATGAGCATTATTGACCAGATTCGATATTTGGAACGACATGACATTATGATTGATGAAATGCTTGGCCGAATCTGATTATATCTTCTTCACCCGATAAATATGTTGGCTTTGTGATGCATTCGATACAAGCCACATATGAATAGCTTTATAACATGTTGCGCACGACAGAACATGATTTGAAGAAAGGGAATCTCATTTTGTATCTCCATGGTAGAGCAAGCTCTTCAAATACTTCTAGAAAGTCTATGAAGACTAAAATGGAAAATAAGAAGAAAGACTCTAATAAACAAACTGCAAGACCGTATGTAACTCATGATGCATTTCTACATTGTAAAAAGTCTGGACACTGGAAATGTGATTGTCCAGAGTTGAAAGGAAAAGCATGAACCACATGTACGCCATATATTTTTCCTATTATTGACATCTTATTAGCCTTAAAAGCAAATAGTGGTTGGATGTTAGACACCGGTAGTCCCACTCATATTTTTCAACTCCATGCAAGATATAAGATTTAAAAGAAGACACAACAAAGGGGATATATGTTGGGGTTGGTGCTCAGAGCGCCAATCCGGACCGTATTTATGTCTGATTCATGAATACGAACATCCATTTTTTCCATAATATTACTTTCTTAGTGGTTACACCTCTTGTTTTTATATACGTATTCGATCTGATTACGATTAGATTGAAACTAAATGTGGTTTAGTGATATGTATATATTAGACAAATTCCCGATAATATATAATGAAGTACACATTTACAAAGGTAGTTTGTAATTGACATTAGGAATTGTCACTGCTAAATGTATATTATCAATATAGTTCCTGGTCAAGATTCACTAACACAGGTCTGTTAGTCAAATCCGTTGGGACCAGTACATGTCGTATATCGTAACTTGATCTGATGGTTTATCCCAATGAACCATGAGTCTTGGGAGACTCGTATAGACATGTAGGTGTTTATAATGGATAAACACTAAACGACTCACCGAAGATTCTTAATGGATGGTACACCAACGTCAATAAGAATCTTCTCGGGTTGAGTAGCATAGTGGTCCTTCGACTTGAGATACCACTGTGGATGTATGAGACATCCTCCACACTTAGATGGCAGTC